>NEWO01000142.1:1219832-1253875 GCA_003013225.1 Phalaenopsis aphrodite
GAAGAAAACTAAACTATTTTTTTGTTGAAAATTTTCGAAGAAGAAATGAACCACTCTTACGACATCGATTTCATGATTTATTGCTGTTTTTGTTATGAAATACCACATTATTATTGATAATCAGAGGCACAATCCTCCATAGCATATCTTTAGGTCATAAGAAGAGTTGCGAACTATATTACAATTTTGAGTGAATTAGCCATGTAACATTTTCCAGGACTCCTCGGATCCCCTATTAAGGTTGTACTTTTTGAATTGCAATATGTATATTCTACTAAATTACCCTACTGGTCCTTCTAGTTGACAGTCAGAAGTCCAAGATCACAAGAAATTTTAATATTCATCTGGTTATACTCAAAATAAATAAAGCCTAGAAATTTAACACCTAAACATATAAAATTTAAACACGAAAAAGGTGTCTAGGAAAAAAAAAATTCATAGGATAAAGCAATGAAAAAAATCAAATGTTCCCTTACATCACAGGAGTACGAAAATGAGATTAACTATGATGCATGAGAAAATAAAGCATGAAAATTATTATTTTGTGCATAGAAAGGAAGACAATACAAGAGGTATGAAAAACTAAAACCTGAACCAATTAGTCATTGCAATACACTGTGATCATTTTCGTTCAATACAATCTTTCCATAGATCCCTCTCATGCAAATGAAGTCAATATCTCCTCACAACCTCTCTAAAATCTTAATAAATAAACATGAATGGGGGAAAAATAAGAAAAAACACTCTTGAGCAAGCCCTAGAAAGGAGCCCTAGAGCCCCAAAGACTTTATTGAACCTTATAGGCAAAGCCCCAAAGGCCAAAAAGTGCCTCTTTGGTCTTTAGATTAGGCTTCAAAAATTGCTCAAAATTTTACCAAGTTGCTCAAAACATTGGTTTGAATGAACCATAGTTTTATTACACCAGAACGTGGATATATACATTGCAATGTGGCATAATTACTTTGTAAACTGGCATAAGTATTTTGCAAACTGCTGTGATTGTGCAATGGACTAGAATCATTATTCTAATTTATTAGATTTTTTAAACTTCTTTCATTATTTTTTCCAACTTTGTATTTTTGCTTTCTGATGCATGCTCAACATCTGTAACTTGTAAAAAATAATGAATATTGACACACCTAAAAATTACCTACTTCTTCAGATATATTATATGCTAATTTTTAATGATATTAAACTTTAAAGAAATATATTTTGCATATTTTTGGCTTAAGGTACAAGAAATAGACTTTTGAAGAAAAGAAAGAAAAAATGGTGCAATTTGGAGTAAAAACGAGTAAGAAAGAAACTCCTGACATGACACATTTCGATATGTCTTTATATATTTAATCTTCTTTACATTTCTCACATGTTTTTGATTGAAATTACACTTTAAACAAAGGTTTTTTTCATGTTTATCTTGTATGCATAACTATTAGGAGGAAAACACAATTAAAACGGGGCAAAACAGAGCTGAAATGAAGCCAAACAGAGCAAAACGGTGGAGCATCTGTAGGGAAGCGCCAATGGTGCCAAAACTGGCGCTAGAGGTACCATAATCCAAAGAACAGGTGCTAAAGGTGCCAACATTTTGAGAACAGGTGCTAGTGGCAATAGAGACGGTTATGGATGGATTTTTGATAGTTTTTTACTATATTGAGAGGATCTAGAAGACTCCAAACAGCTAACATGCCCGATAAAGTGGTTCAATGAATCTAGACACTTGGGAAAGACTATTGAATGAAGAGATATGTCTCTTGAATGAAGAGATATGTCTCTTGAATGAAGATATTTGTCTCTTGAAATGAAACGATGTGTATTTTGGGAAAAAGAAGAAATTTTGCGTCTCTTTAAAATTGGGGGGCTGGCACCGCTCATGGTGATGGTGTTTTTTTATGTGTTGTCTTGTCTTGTGGTGTCATGTGGTGTCTTGTCTTGTTGTATGTGGTGTCAAGCATTGTGTGTGGAGAGGATTTTCTTCAAGATTTGTAAGAGAAGAAAAGTCAGAGATTTCTTCTTCATTATACTTTTGAGAGAGAATCCAGTGTTGATTGTAAAGAGATAAAGTACTTTAAGGGAAATTCAAGAGATTTGTTTGAGGAGGAGTTTGAGATAAGTTGTGTTCTTTCCTTTCTTTGTCTTGTAAATTTTTTTTTTATATAAAATCCATAGTTGTCGTATCTTCTTCATAAATTCTGAGTAGTCTTCTTTGTCCTTCTCCCTACAATAAGATATGGTTTTGTGAAGAATTAATATTTTCGTGCAAGGTTTTAAATGTCAATAAATTAAAATGATTCAAAATTTAATCTTCATTTACTTTTCAATATGACCAATGGAAATGTTAAAATTTGTTGAGAAACATAAGATATGAAAGAGCTATGCTTTCTACAACAAAGTGAGAATTACATTCAATTTCATAGTTGAGAATGTAGTTCATGGGATTGAGTGCAAATAAATAGGAAAATATACTTTGATGAGCGTAGAATTAGAGATTTTTAGGTGACAAAATAAAATCAACAATTTAGTCCAGGTGTTTGGAAACTAAAGTGAGATGTTAGCCCTCATGCAAGGGAACGTGGGAGCTGTGGAGTGAGAACTATAATCCTCCCAACCTAACCATGAATTTTGGGACCAAAATTTGGATTAACCAATTTTTTTTATGCACTTCATAGAGGGTAAAGAATAAGAATGCAATTAATTGGCACAATACAATTTTATATAATTTTAAATAACTTTAATTACTTCATTAACCATAAAATCATTATAAAGGGAAAAAATGCATTATTAAATTTGAACTTTTCATAATAAAACTTTGTTTAGTCTTAGTAAATTTAACTTTGAAGTTTAGAAATTAGTTTAGTAAACTTAGTCCTTTTGGTTACATTTCAGTTAGCATACATTAAACTCATTTTAACTTTTCTTTCTTACTTTAGTTTTTGTAGTTTGAAAATTGTGTTTTACATTATTATCATAAGAATTTCCACCTTCCTAACTAAGATCTAATAGTAGTATACTAGAATTAGCTTAAGGGATTTCTTACCCCCCTTCTCTGTGGGATCGATATTGAGGAATTTAAAGAAAGCGCTATATTACTTGAGGCAATATGTGCACTTGCGTAGAATCCCTGGTGTGTAAACTATATTATATATTTTATAACTTTTCAATTTTGCACACTAACTACTTAATTAAAGTAGGTTATTTTTTTGCCATATTTTTGGATGCTAAATTACTATGTAATTTTGAGATGGGTCAAGTTTTTGACACTGTTACTGGGGATTTAAATTAACATAAAACTCGCAGAAAAATAGCCCACACTATGGTCACAACAAGTTTTTGGCGTCGTTGCTGGTGAAGTAATGATACGAACTTTAGGAGAATTTTAGTTCAACTTGTAAGACTTAGATTTGGAAATTATAATATTATTATACAGTGTGTTTAATTATTGTGTGCTTATTTTCAAGAAAAATCAAAGCTACCAAAAATATTTTTGATATCTTTCCTATTAGTTAAGTCTTTAGATTTCTATGCATAGTTCAAGAGCTGCAGACCTTGAATTTTACGAGTCGGATTTAAAGAGAACTTTTAAGAGGATGATGAATTAGAAAGGACTCCATGAATTTAATGTAGAAATGGTGAATCAACAATATTATGAATATTCATATTTGGATTATAATGCTAGGTAAGGAACCCCAATTATTCAGGAAAATATATTTGGACAATTGATTGAGACTAACTATTTTGAAACTAGTCATAAGATATACAATTATTATTCCAATTATTACAACTCAGGTTGAGAAAATTATTCAATCTTTAACTAGAATAACAATTTTGGAGGAGAAAACCAATTCTAGGAAAATAATCAATTTAATGAGACATGTAATTGGAATCGTCGGGGTGATTTTAATGATGAACTCTCTTCTCCACATAATTTTAATTTCAACCCACTGACCAAGGAGTTATTAGAAGAGGTTGTTATTGAAATGGAAGATGCAGTTATTCAAATGGAGAGTGAGCTGAAAAATCAAGGGGCCACAATAAAGAGTATAGAAAATCATCTAAAGCAAATTATTAATGCAATTAACAGTTATCCTCCTACGAATTTACTTAGTGAACCCTAAAATAGATCTTATGGAGAATAATGATGAGCAAGATAAAGTTATCGAACTAAGAATTTGAAGAAAATTTGAGGATATTTTTCAAAAGAAACTTGAGTTGAGAAATGTGGATTAGGAGATTGAAAGACCAATGGAAGAAAATCTTAAGAAATTAGAAAAATCTATTTCATCAACCAAGATAAATATATAAAGACCACCTCCACCATTTCCTCATAGAATATTGATGCAAGAATTTGATAAGGAATTCTCAAGATTCATAGAAGAATTCAACTGGTCAACTATAGATATTCTGTTTGCTAAGGCATTAGAACAAATGCCAAGTTTTGTGAAGTTTAAAAAAGAGGTTCTTGATGGAAAAATTAAGTTTAAGGATCATGCAATATCTATCTTTATGAATGAGATAATTGAGCCAACAATATATCCTATAATAGTATCTCAAGGGGAAGAATTGAAATATAACCCTGAACAGAAGAGTAACCTAGAAGAATTTGATCCAAAATCTGAATGATCCAAAATTTGGGAGATCTTGAAGTATCGTATAAAGATCCATTTCTTATAATTTTAAGGATGATATTAATATGCAAATTAAGAAAATTATTAGAAGAATATTGGATCTAGAAAAAAATATAAGGAACAATGATATGAATCAATCTTAAAATAAAGAAGTCAAAGAAAAATTAAAATTTGAAGATTTTATAGGAATCCCTAGATCTGGAAAAAAATTGACATTGATCAAGGTTATTTAAATGGAATTTTGATCCAGGTGGCATCATTGGTCGGGCTGACGACGTTAAACTAAGCGCTTTATGGGAGACAACCCAGAGTTATCATTGTGGTTTGATTTAATATCGTATTTAATCATGATTGTTAGTACTATATTGTGTTTGCTATAGTGTAGATTAATCAATTTTATTGATGATTGGTGAATGTTTGGATTGTTAGTGGTTTGATTTTATCTTGTGTGTCAAGAGGGAGGTGATTCCTTAACTTTTTATTATGGCTAGACTTAAATATTCTCTTGTTGTAGCTGGATTGACGAGTTGACTACGACTTGGGTCTCACCCAGACTTGAGTTTTACAAGAGACATCATTAATTTAAATAGCAAAATTTCCATGTCAATTTTATTTTTTTTTCTTTAACTTTGTTTTCCTTTTATAGGAGTCATGGAACACAAAAAATATATGCATTTTTAGACCCATATTTTGTACTCATTTTTTGTGATATTGCACTTTAATGGAAGGTATTTCTATGTTTGGCGCCAGACTGGGCGCCAACGATGCCACATGGGATTTAATTATAAACCTCTGGCGCCAGGATGGGTGCCGACGATGCCAGTGTCGGTGGAAGCCCTGTTTCTAGAAGATTTGATGAATTTGGAGTCTTTCCGAAGAGTTTTTGGATGCACCTATTGGAGAACCGACCTAGGCTCTATTTATGACCGAAATTTGATCAGAACCCCTCCCTCTCCACACAATTTCAAATTCCTCCACTCATTTCAGTTTTCCACTTCATACACCTACATTCCAAGTCATTCCACACCATTAGTTTGTTATTTTTTTTATAGTTTTGAAATTTTATGGTGAGTTTAAGTGTGAATTCTTCTCTAAGAAGTTTTGGAGAGGAAGATAAGTGAGTGATTTCTTCTTCTACATTTCTTAAGAGAGGCTACAAAAGATTTGCTTTGAGAAAGAGTTTCAGACAAGTGTTGTTTGTTTATTATTGTTGTATGTAATTTTTGTTATATATGAAAATTTTATTTTATTGTATCTTTCTCATGAAGGTTGAGTAGATTCCTTTATCTTTCTCCCTACTCAGAGTTATGGTGAAATGAAAAGATAATGTGGATGTGCCAATGTTAAAATTTAAAATAAATTGTGATGGCTTTTCAACTTCGCTCTTAATTTACTTTTCGATCTAGCCAATTGAATTCTTAAAATATGTTGTGAAACATATGATCCGAGAAATGGAGTATGAGTTGTGAAAATGTGAACATATGATTCGGGAAATGGAGTATGAGTTGTGAGAATCACATTTAAGTCAATGAAAGAGTATTTTAGTTCATGGAATCAAGTGCAAATAAATAGAGAAATATACTTTGCTGGGTGTAGAATTAGAGATTTCTAGGGTGTAAGAATAAAAATCCCCAATTTGATCTTAGTGTTTAAAAACTAAAGCGAGGGTTAGCCTTCAGGGGAAGGGAAGTGGGAGCTCTGAAGTGGGAGCCGGTATCCTCCTAGCCAAGCCACAGATTTAGGAACTAAACCTAAGATTAACTAATGATTTTCTATAACACTGAATCAGGGTAGAAAATTAAAATTGCTCCTATTTGACACAATACAAATCTAAACCATTTATCTCATCTCATTTCACCAAAAACTAATTGTAGTGAGAAAGTTGCTTTTTCATATTAGAAAATTTCATAACATAAACATAGTTTAGTATTTATTAATTTTAAAACTTACTTTTAAATTCTGCTAGTAGTAAATAATTTAGCTTTGATAGTAACTTAAACATTCGAAATTAGTGATTGTAATTTTGATTAATTTCTGTCAATTTCCTAGTTGATTTATCATTTCAAATTTAAACCTTCCTCGTGGGATTGATATTTAGGACTTAAAAATAAAGTCTTATATTACTTGATAACGATATGTATACTTGCGTATAATCCCAACTTTAAGTTCTTAATGTTATTATTCATAAAATACCACATTAAGTTTTTGACACCGTTGCAAAATAGAGTCAACTTTATAAATTTTACACAACTATATTTTTCGGGATCAAGTTTTTGACGCCGTTCTTAGGGAAGGTAACGGTAAATTAGATAGAGTTTGTAATTTTAGAAATTTAGTGATACAAATATACAAAATACAAAATATCAAAGAAATTATAAAAAAAAATCCAAAAATATATAACTGTATATTTAAGAATATTTTTAAGAAATTTTTCTTAGCTTATTATATTTGTTTATGTGAAATATTGGATCTGAAAGTTCAATACCTTACGATTCAGAATTAGAACGTACTATTAAAAAAATTCAAAAACAACAAATAAATTAAAATTTTGAACAAAATAACGAATAACTTAGATAATCAAATAGATGAAAATCGACAAATACCTTTAAAAGATTATGTTAATCCAACAGCAGATGAACTTCACTTAACTATTCAAAATCCTGATGTTGCTGCAAATTCATTTGACCTTAAACCTGCTATTATCCAAATAGTACAAAATAATCAGTTTGGAGGAACACCTGTTGAAGATCCTAACATACATCTTGCTAGTTTTCTTGAGATTTGTGCTACCTTTAAATATGACGAAGTGTCTAATGATGTTATTAGACTTAGAGTTTTTCCTTTTTCATTAAGAGATAAAGCGAAAGCTTGGTTAAACTCATTAACACCTGGATCTATCAGAACTTGAGGAGAACTATCACAAAAAGTCCTGGCTAAATATTTTCCACCTTAAAAAATCACTAAGCTTAGAAACAATATTACATTTTTTTGTCAGTTTGAAGGGGAATCAAATATGAAGCCTGTGAGAGATTTATGGATCTCCTTAGAAAATGTCCTCATAATGCTTTACTAGATTGGTTAATAATTCAAACTTTTTACAATGGATTAGTAGAATGACTTAGATCTATTATAGAAGCTGCTGCACGTGGATCTTTAATGTCAAAACCTTTTGATGAAGCATACTTTTTAATAGAAGAGATGACTACTAATAATTTTCAATGACCCTCTGAACGGGTAAATCCTAAGAGAGCAGCTAGTATTCATGAATCTGATGTAATGTATGTTTTAACATCTCAAATTGCTGTTATATCAAAAAAGATTGATCAAATTAGAGTGAACTATTATCAAATACCACCAGTATTTGAGGAAAATTCACTAGGACAAATAACCGATACTTAATCATCTTATGAAACTTTGAATGTTATTAATAATAGAAATAACAATCCTTATTCAAACTATTACAATTCTGAGTGGAAAAATCACCCTAAATTTAGGTGGACTAATTATAACAATTCAATGAACCCCTCAAGAAATTTAAATAACCAAGGAAATCCTAATTATCGACCTTATTATCCTCCTGGATTTAACTCTAACCCTAATCCACAAGTTAAAGAAAAGAAGTTAATGATGGAAGAGGTAATGTTGAATATGGGAAATCAAATACAAAATCAAGGGGCTATTATTAGAAATATTGAATATCAATTAGGACATATTACTACTGCACTTAGTAACAGATACTTAGAGAATCTTACGAGTACTGTAGAAGTTAATCTCAAAGATCAAAATAAAGAACAAATTAAAGCAATTCAATTACAAAGTGGAAAAGAAGTTGAAACAAGAATCCAAAGAGAAACAAAAGTTGATGAGAAAAAGGAAGAGATGGAAAGTGACCATAATGAAATGAGCAAACACAACTTCCTTTAGAAAAATCATTACCTTCGTTTCGTCAACGACTAAAACAAAAGGATAAAGACAAACAATTTACAAAATTTTTGAAAATCCTTAAAAAGTTAACGATAAACATTCCTTTCATTGAAGCTTTGGAACAAACACCAAGTTATATAAAATTTATGAAAGATATACTAAACAAGAAAAGGAAGTTTGCAGATCATAAGACTGTTGTAGTTAGTGAAGAGTGTAGTGCTATTATCTAGAAAAAGCTTCCTGAAAAGTTAAAAGATCCTGGTAGTTTTACTATACCTTATGCAATTGGTGAAAATTTTTATGTAAAAGCCTTTTGTGATTTAGTGATTTAGGAGCAAGTATCAATCTATTGCCTCTATCAGTTTTTAAACGTTTAAATTTAGGAGAAATTTTCCCTACTACTGTAACTTTTCAGTTAGCTTATCGATCAATCACTTATCCTAAAGGAGTTATAGAAGATGTATTAGTAAAAGTGGATAAATTTATTTTCCTTATAGACTTTATAGTATTAGATTGGAGGATGATAAAGAGATTCCTATTATTTTGGAGTGACCATTTCTTGTAACAGGGGAGCTGTGATAGATGTGTAAAAAGGAGAATTAATAATGAGATTTAATGATCAAGAAGTAAAATTTTAAATTGTAAAAACTATAAAATATCCTGCAATAGAAAAAGAAAATGAATGTTTTAGGATGAAAGTTACTGATTATCTAAGTAATGAGCAATTTAAGAAAGAGTTTAAAGATAAATTGAAGCAAGAAGAATTTAGTGAAAATGGGGATGAAATAAAAGAAAAAAATTAGATTATATTCATGAAAAATTTGAAACTTTAGATTTGTTGGAAAATGATAGTAAAAATCTTACCAGCTGAACTTGAATAGAAAGTATTACCTACTCATTTAAAATATGTATTTTTTAGAGATTCATCTGCATTACCTGTTATTGTATCTTCTGAGTTAACCAAAATTCAAGAATAAAAATTAACAGAAATGTTAAAAAGATATAAAAAGGCTTTTGAATGGACTTTAGCAGATATTAAAGGAATTAGTCCTTCAATTTGTGTGCATGGAATTTTATTAGATGAACAATATAAACCTAAAGCTGATCATTAGAGGAGATTAAACCCAATAATGAAAGAAGTTGTCAAAAAAGAAATTTTAAAATGGTTAGATGCTAAAATTATATATCCTGCTTCAGACAGTTCTTGGGTAAGCCCAATTGACTGTGTTCTAAAGAAAGGAGAAATAAAAATTGAAGTAAATGAGAAAAATGACTTAATTCTAATAAGATAAGTTACTGGTTCACGAATTTGTATAGATTATAAAAAATTAAACTTAGCCACCAGGAAAGATCACTTTCCTTTACCCTTTGTAGATCAAATGTTGGATAAATTAGCTGGAAATAAATATTACTGTTTATTAGATGGATATACCGGTTATCATAAAATTTCAATTGCTCATGAGGATCAAGATAATACAACATTTACAAGCCCTTATGAAACAATTGCTTTTCATGGAATGTCTTTTGGACTATGTAATGCACCTGCAACATTTCAAAGATGTATGATGTCAATATTTAGTAATTTGATTGAGCATGGAATGAAAGTATTTATGGATGATTTCTCTGTATTCGGGACTTCATTTGAATTATGCTTAAATAATTTAGAAAAAAATTCTAGAATTATGTGAAAAAATCAACCTAGTACTAAATTGGAAAAAAATGTCAATTTATGGTTGCATGAGGAATTGTACCTAGGCATAAAATTTCTGAAAATGACATGGAAGTAGATCCTGCAAAAGTTCAAGTTATTGAAAAATGACCACCACCGATTACGGTCAGAGGGGTAAGATGTTTTCTAGGATATGCTGGTTTCTACAGGCATTATATAAAGAAATTTTCAAAAATAACTAAGTCATTATGCCAACTTTTAGAAAAAGATACAAAATTTGATTTTAATGAAGAATGCATAAAAGCATTTAAATTATTAAAAGAAAAATTAATCACTGCACCTATAATAGTACCACCTGATTGGGAAAAATCATTTGAAATAATGTGCGATGCTAGTGATTATACTATTGGAGCTGTTTTAGGACAAAGACACAATAAACTTTTTAAAGTAATATATTATGCTAGTAAAACTCTGAATGATGCTCAAATTAACTACACTACTATTGAAAGAGAGTTATTAACTATTGTCTAAGACTTTGATAAATTTAGACCTTACTTAATTGGAACTAAATGTATAGTGCATACAGGTCATTTTGTTATTAAATATTTAATGCAAAAGAAGGATGTTAAACTAAGGTTAATTAGATGGATACTTCTAATGCAAGAGTTCAATTTTTCTATAGTTGATAGAAAGGAAAATGATAATCAAATAACTGATCATTTGTCTAGACTAGAAAAAGAAATATTAATCAATTTTGCAAATGAAATTTTAGAAAATTTCCCTGATGAACAATTATATAATATTTATGAAATAGATACACCGTGGTATGCCGACATAATAAATTATATTGTAAGTGATATTCTACCACCAGATATTAAGAATCAACAATTAAAGAAATTTATATATGATTCAAAATTCTATTTTTTGGATGACCCATATTTATATAAACAATGTAAAGATCCAATTATTAGAAGGTGCGTGCCTTATGAAGAAACTCAATAAATAATTAAAAGATGTCATGATTTTGAATTTAGAGGACATATTGGAAAAAATAGAACTGCTTATAAAATTTTGTAAGATGGATTTTATTAGCCTACTCTTTTTAGAGATGTTAATGAATATATTAAAACATGCAATCGATGTCAGTGAGTAAGAAATATTTATAGAAGAAACAAAATGCCTCTAAATTACACGTTGGATGTTGAAATTTTTTATGTGTGGGGATTAGATTTTATGGGACCATTTATGCCTTCATTTTGATACTTATATATATTACTTATTGTTGATTATATGTCCAAATGGATTGAAGCTGTTGCTGAACCTAAATGTGATTCTCGGAGTGTTTCTAAATTTTTAAATAAAAATTTTTTTACAAGATATGGAATATCAAGAGTAATTATTACAGATGGAGGATCCCATTTAGAAATAAGAGAATCGAGAAATTGATAAAGAAATATGATATTATGCCTAGATTCTTTACTGGTTATCATCCTCAGACTTTAAAAAAAAATTCATTACTCTGCCCTAAAACAACTCCAATTACCTAATCACTTGTATCACACATTAGCTCAAATGGTTTCTCCCAATCAGGTGAAGTAATTATAAGGGTAGTGATTAATTTTTCCTTTAATGTTTCAAATGCATTAAGACGCTCTTGATTAAAATCAAATTTTGTATCTTTTTCCAAAAGTTTGCATAAAGATTTTGTAATTTTTGAAAATTCTTTTTTATATCGCTTATAAGAACCAGGATACTTTTAAAAGCTTATAACTCCTTTTACAGTAGTAGGTGGAGGTAGGTTAACTATAACTTGAATTTTTGTCGAATCTACTTCCATGTCATTTTTTGAAATTTTATGCCTAAGTATAATTCCTCCCGCAACCATGAATTGGTATTTTTCCTAGTTTAATACTAAATTTAAATTGTGACATCATTCTAGAACTTTATCTAAATGATTTATACATATTTCAAATAAAGTTCCAAACATAGAAAAATCATCCATAAAAACTTCTATCCATATTTCAATTAAATTACTGAAAATTGACATCATACATCTTTGAAATGTTGCAGGTGCATTACATACTGCAAAGAGCATTCGCCGAAAAGCAAAAGTACCATAAGGATTAGTAAATGTTAACTTTTCTTAATCCTCAAGAGCAGTAGGAATTTGATGATAGCTGGTATATCCCTCTAAAAAGCAAAAATATTTGTGCCCAGCTAGTCTATCCAACATTTGGTCTGAAAAGGGTTAAGGAAAGTGATCTTTCTTGTTGACCAAATTTGATTTTCTATGATCAATGTAGATTTTTCATTCAGTGACTTGTCTTATTGGTATTAATTTATAATTCTCATTTGTCACAATAGTAACACCCTCTTTCTTAGAAACACAGTGAATTGGACTCACCCAAGCACTGTCTGAAATAGAATATATTATTCCAGCATCTAACCATTTTAAAATCTCTTTCTTAATCTATTTTGAGGATCAGATTTTGGTTCATGCTGTTCTTCCAATAAAATTCTGTGCATAAAAATCTAAGGACTGATTACTTTGATATCAACTAACGTCCATACAAAGGCTTTCTTATATTTTCTTAAAGTTTCCAACAACTTTTGCTCTTGTTCTTTAGTTAATTTTGAGGATACGATAACAAGTAATGTAGATAAATATCCTAAAAATACATATTTTAAATGTGTTGGAAGTGTTTTCATTTCTAGTTCAGGAGGTTTCACAATCGAAGAAATCAATTTTTTTGTAATTATCCAAAGGATCTAATAGTTCAAATTATTCTTAAACATAATCCAATTGTTCATTACTCACTTATATTGATTTATCTTGAATTATATCCTCATCTTCATACTCCAAATATTCTTCTTTAGTTTTCTTTTCAAATGTATCTTTGAAATATTCATTGCTTATATAATCGTTAATATCCATTCTGAAGCTATTGATCTCACTTTTGGTTGAGGTTTAGTGTTCCCTTTTTAGTAGCCTAAGGTCTAGCCATAGGATTTTTCTGCTGACTATTTCTAGAAAACTAGAAAAGAAACCCTCACCTTTAGAAACTCTGAACTCTTTTGTGCTCAACTTGAAGTTCCATATACTGGTCATAACCTCTAACACTCAATAGGTGGGGCCATTGTAGAGGAAACTCAAGGGAAGTCCCCATAAGGCTACTTGGCCTTAACCCTGGGTGTTGGTCTGGAGCTAGTTCACTCACTTGCACTCACTTGCACCTACTTTCACTCACAAGCCTAAAACCCAGATTTGTTGACTTTGAGCCCTTGATCTTTTGGGAAATTCATGTAGATGGTCTCCTAAACCCACTGGCCCTAAGCTAGGGTTTAGTTAAGATCATAGAGGACCTAAATGGGGATTTCATTGGCCCATAGCTCATATAAGGTGGTCGTCACCCTTATTCTACCAAAATATCCAAATTAGACTTTTGCCCACAAATCCACCTAAATTACCTAAATACCCTTGAAACCCTAAATTTGTCCAAAATTCCCAAATTCATCCAAAATATTTAAAATTATTCAAAAGTCATTTCAAACCATTTGAAACTTCCGAAATTGCCCAAAACATCCGAAAATTCCAAAAATCACCAAGATACCCTTAAATTTGCCAAAATTAAAAAAATACCCTTTGTAGCCCAAATTTTCCCAAAACCCTAAAAAATCATTTCAAATGTTCTCAAAACCAATTTGAAACCTTTAACTGAACCCATTTTGACCAATTTGATCACTTTGACCAAAAAGCACCAAATTGCCTTTAAGGGCCCAATTTCTCCAAATTCACTTCACATGCTCATCAATTTGTTCCCAATCCTGCCCAATTTCAATTCTAAACTCAAATAAATCTTTCATATGATCAATTTAAACCAAATACAAGCCTAATTGATCCATGCTTTGAGCTCAATTTTGATCCAAATTAAACCTCAATTTTGACCCTATGACTCAATCTCACCTAATTGAACCAGATGATCCACTCAATTGCCCCAATTTGAATCCTAAATTCTTCCTGAAAATCCTACACATCAAATTGGACCTTCAATTGGTGTTGGTAAAACCTCAATTTCCCTCAATTTCAACTCACATTCAAAATCCCCAAATTTGCTCTCTCCAAATTCCACCAAATTGAATGCTCTAACCCCAAAATTGGCACCTAACTGATGTTAAAAACTCTTTATGACATTCCCCTAGATCATAATTCTCCTAACCTTCATGACTTGGAAGTCAACTAAGATCAAATGATTCTTAACTGATGAGCTTAAGATAGAAAAGATGATAATTTACTTATCTTGAGCCTAAGATTGATGATGACATGATCTTTCAATAAGACTACATATCACTTAAATCAAAATTTTGATAATCACCATTCCACCTATCATGATAGTTATAGGCTTAGTAATGACATAGGCTCTATATTTACACTCAATTGATTAGATTTAGAAGATAACATGATTGAAAATTAATATCTTTAAACACTACAAGCCTGATCTTAATTGTGGGCACCACAATCTTAAATGATTTAAACTTGCTATAGGGGCACCAACTCACATAAGTTTTAAATGAAACATATATTGATTAATTAGGTATCCTATCATCTGGATAATTAAAATTATCAAGTTTCACTGAGCAACAGGGTACTCACACATCAACCTCAGATGATTAATGGAATAATATGATAAGTTCAAAATGAACTCGGAATATTTGAAGAAATCGTCAAAGTGGTCTAGGGTCATGCCTCAAGCATTTTGAAATCTATTGGACATTCCGAAGGGCAAATTGGACTTGCCATATTTTTTTTCTAAAACCATTTGCCAGGATTTTCTAAGATTTAATATAGTCATAACTTGGGGTTTGGTAGCTAAACCTTCATCTAATCCTGCAATTTAAATTCCCTGAAAAATTATATACATGTCTTGCATGTACTAACCTTTCAGGTGGAGGAACGAGATGAATCGACAGGTGTGCTTTTAAATTATTGCATTTACCTTTTTGTACTTCTTGCCTCGAGCTTGCATGTTAAACAACGATGTCACCCTGCATGAAAACCAAAACTGCTATGATAGTCGTAAAACCAAAATAAAAACTAAAAATCAATCAAGATAAAATTTACCACCACAACATTCAAAATATAAGACAACTCAAAATTTAATCAGAAACATCATAAAAAAATTACAAATAAATTAAAACGTTACTATCGGATGATCGGGAATCCCTCGGAGGAGGTAACCTACGGTTGCTAATGAGGTTTCCCACGGTTTAAATGAAAGTATGAAACTCATTAAGTTGACTTTAGTAAATTTATTTAGACTAAGTGAATCTGAAATAAAATAGTGATGTCGGAAAGAGAGAACCTTGTAATCCTAACCAGTGTTTCTCTAATCAACTTTAATATGCCCTATAACATTTAAATAACCATCACCCCTCTGGATATCCAATTTTACATTATAATTTGTCAAATTAAAAAAACTTAAACTTATTATGATGAGGAGCTTGGAGCTAGCATTGTGGGCAGCATGACCATCTTCAACTGCAAAATATGTCTACATCAGCTAAACCATTCTCTCTTTAGAATTAAATAACCAAGCCACAGGACTTTGGGTGGTTTGCTTATGTAACATAAATCCTTAACTTTGTTTTAGGCCTTTACATAGCTCTACTGTACAATTTAAGCCCTAACTCGTCTTACGATTCCTAGGTTGTCGTTCGTCACGACCTAAATTCTCATATCTTCCAAGATATTTGTGTGATTGTTTCACATGAATGTAAGCCCTAAATAAATAAAAATTGGTAGGATGAAACATTTAAATATTTCTCCTATAAACTAAAGCCAAACTATAGGGTAGTTTGGAAAGTTACCGAGGTTCTCGTCTAGGGCTGTGACATCCCTTAGTTGTTCGTCCTTTGGATTCTACAATAAATGTTCCAAATTTGAACCATTTCACTTTCACACCTCTTTGTCTGAACTCATTGAAAAGTTTTTTCCTTTTGACCTCTTTGAAGATAATATTCCCTGATTTTTATTAAGAGTTTTTTTGAGTGACTTCGGTCATTTAAGATGCAATTAACTATAGGGGCTTGCCCTTATAAGAAACTTTTTCGAACCCAACTTAATATAAACCCTATTTAATTCTCTGTATTAAATAGCAAAACTTGTCGACTAAAAAATAAAATAGTTTTCGAAAACTAATTGAATGTCATATATTTTTTAGTTTATTTGATCGAGCCTCGCCCCCAAATTTTGGGTTTATCTTTCGAGATAGATACATAGCTTAAGGTATAATGCTCTTTCATTTGAACTATGAAAGATATGGGATCAGTTTGATTTCGTATTTCTCTAAACTTATATATAGATGTAAATAAAATGTCTTTCTGAAGCGGCCGACGAGAGTCCAATTCCGGCAACCGACAGCTTCCAAAGGGCAACTCCTCAAGTTTTAGTGCCGGCCAGAAGCATTCATCATCTCTTCCTTTTGCTCGGTATCTCATTGATTTAGCGATATTAAATGTAACTTCTTGATCATTGTCTCTCATTGTTAATTGTTCTTTCTGCACATCTAGCAGAGTATTCTAGTGTCAAGAAATGGTTTTCCTAAAATTATCTTTCCTCATATTTATCATAATAAAATCCATAGGAAAGACAAATTTATCAACTTTCACCAAAACATCTTCAATAGCTCCCTTAGGATAGGTAATTAAGTGATCAACTAAGAGAAGAGTTACAAGGGTAGGTGAAATTTTTCTTAATCCTAACCTTTTAAAAATTGATAGAGGCATAAGATTAATGCTAGCTCCTAAATGATATAAAGCTTTTCAAAAAATATTTCACCAATAGCATAAGGAATAGTAAAAGTACCATGATCTTTAAGTTTTTAGGAAGCTTTTTCTGAATTATAGCGTTACACTCCTCACTAAGTGCAATAATGTTATTATCTATAAACTTTATTTTTTATTAAGTATATCCTTCATAAACTTTACATAGCTTGACATTTGTTCCAGGGCTTCAAAAAATGGAATGTTTATCGCTAATTCCCTTAATATTTCTAAAAAAATTATAAATTGGTTATCTATGTTATACTGCTTCGATATTTGAGGAAATGGAGGTGGTGGTCTTTCTATAGTAATTTTCATCAGTGTAATAGGGTATTCTGACTCAAGATGAAAATCTTCGCTACACTTTTCATATTCCACCCTTTCTTTCTCAACTTCAATCTCCTTTTAAACTTTTTTTTCTAATTCTCTTCCACTTCTCAGTTGAATAACCTTAATTTGATCTTTTCTAATCTTTAGGATTAACTTTAACATTATTAGGCAAAGTTTCTAGAGGTCTAATGCTAATTGTAGTAGCAGTACATTCTAACTGATTTTCCATGTTTCTAACTTCAACACCTTAAATCTATAGTTGTGCTCCTTGACTTTGTAATTGTGCTCTCATTTGAAATATTAATTCTTCCATTGAAAATTTTTTCTCCTTACTATGTGAATTGCCATTAAAACCTGCGGTTAATACGGTTTATAATTATAATTTCCCTAATTGTTGGAATTTTCTAATGGGTTTGCAGGATTGTTCCTTCATTGTTGATTTACAGAATTAAAGTTGTTATTACTCCAACTAAAATTAAAGTGATTTTTCTAACCTGGATTAGAATAATTTGAATAAGGACTATTGGTTCAGTTGTTTATTTCCTTTAAAGCTTCAAAAGAAGATTGAGAATCTATCATTTGTCCCAATAAATTTTCCTCAAGCATAGGATGTGTCTGAGAGTAATTAATTCCATATCGATCTATCTTCTTCGATGTTGCATCAGTTTAAGAAGACAAAATAGATATTACATTAGAATCATGAATACTAGCTACTATTTTTGGAGTTACCTATTCAGAGGGTCATTGAAAATTATTAGTATTCATCTCTTCAATTAAAGAATATGCTTCATCGAATGATTTTAATATTAATGATTCACCAACAGTAGCATCAATTATAGATCTAAGAGATCCAGCCAATCCATTATAAAAAGTTTGAATTATTAACCAATCTGATAGCACATGGTGTAGACACTTCCTAAGGAGATCTTTAAATCATTCACAAGCTTCATAAATTGATTCTCCTTCAAAAAGACAAAAAGTTGTGATATCATTTCTAAGCTTAGCAGTTTTTGAAGGTGAGAAATATTTAAATAAAAATTTTTGTGATAAGTCTCCCCAAGTTCTGATAGATTCATGTACTAACAAGTTTAACCACATCTTATTTTTATCCCTTAGTGAAAAAGGAAATAGTCTAGGCCTGATGACAACATTCGACTCTCCTTTTTATTTAAATGTAGCACACAATTCTAGAAAACTAGTAAGATGTAAATTAGAATCTTCAGTCGCTATTCCCCCAAGCTATTTATAACCGTTTGGATAATAAAAGGTTTAAGCTCAAATAAATTAGCAGCTACAATTGGGTTTTGTATGCTTAAATGAATTTCATCTGTTCTAGGATTAACATACTCTCTTAAAGGTCTCTAATGATGTTCATTATTAATTCTAAGATTATTTAAGTTTGTAGCCATTTTCTTAAAAATTTCCAACTTTTTTTATTATTTTCAAACTTTTCTAATAGTTATTTTTAAATCTGAATCGTAAGGTACTGACGACACTATTTTGGGTTGGGGGAGTTGCCCGTTGGAAGCTATTGGTCGCCGGAATCAAAATCTCGTTGCCCGCTTTAGAAAGGTGTTTAATATATATATATATATATATATATATATATATATATATATATATATATATATATATATATATATATATATATATATATATATATATATANATATATATATATATATATATATATATATATATATATATATATATATATATATATATATATATATATATATATATATATATATATATATAGTTTTTAGAAAAAATATGAAATCAAACAGACCTGATATTTTTCATAGTTTAAATGAAAGAGCACTATACCTCGAATCATATCTCTATCCTGAAGGATAAACACAAGACTTGAGGATGAGGCTTTATCAAATAAACTAAGAAATATATGACATCCATTTGGTCTTTGAAACCATTTTATTTACCTATAAATTCCCCTATTTAATACAAAGAATTAAATAGGATTTATATTTAGCTGTGTTTGGAAAAATTTTTTATAAGGGCCAGTCTTTATAGTTAATTACATATTAGATAACCGAAATCACCTAAGAAAACTCTCGATAAAATCAAGAAATATTATCTTTAAGGAGTTCAAAAGGATAATACTTTTCAATGAGATTGGATAAAGAGGTGTGAAAGGTGAATGGTTCAAATTTGGAACATTTATTATAGAATTCAAAGGAGGAAGAACAAGGGGATGTCATAAATCCGAAGGAAAACCTAAGTAACTTCCCAGTCTATCATATTGTTTGGCTTCAGTTTTGAGGAGAAATTATTTAAATGTTTCATCCTACCAATTTTATTAGTTTAGTGCTTACATTCATGTGAAACAATCACATAAATCACTTGGAAGATATGAGCATTTAGGTTGTAATAAATGAGAATCCCAGAATCCAAAGACGAGTTAGGGCTTATATTGTACAACAGAGCTATACAAAGGCCTAAAGATGAGTTGAGGATTTATGTTGCATTAGAAAACCGCCTTGAAGTTCTATGGCTTATTGTTAAATTTAAGGAGTGGTTTAGCTGATGAAGACATGTTTTGCTATTGAAGACGGTCGTGCTGCCCACAATGCTAGCTCCAAGCTCCTTGTCGTGATGAGTTTAAGTTTTCTAATGTGTCAGGTTATAATGTCAAATCAAATGTCCCTATGGTTATGATTTTTTAAATATTATGGGGCATATTAAAGTTGATTATAGGGACACCAGTTATGATCCTACAGTTCCCTCGTTCCAACGCCACTATTTTCTATCGGATTCACTTAGTATAGATGAATTTATTAAACTCAACTTAATGAGTTCCATACTTTCATTTAGACCGTGGGAAATCTCATTAGCAACCCTAGGTTGCCTCCTCTGAGGGATTCCCGATTGTCTGACAAAGACATCTTAATTTAGTTATAATTGTTGTTTTGTGATGTTTGTGATTAAATTTTGAGTTGTATTATATTTTGAATGTTGTGGCGGTGAATTTTATCTTGGTTGATTTTAGTTTTGGTTTTGGTTTATTAGTTATCCTTACAGTTTTGGTTTTCATGCAGGGTGAAATCGTTGTTTACATGCAAGTTTATAAGAATAAAAGTGCAGTCCGGAAAGTAAAAGAGAAAAAGGTACTATAAACTGTAAAAGCGTACCTGGCGAGTTTTCCTATTACACATCCTGAAAGGTCAGTACTTGCAAGGCATATATATAATATTGCAAGGAATTTAAATTACAAGAGTAGATGAAGGTTTAGCTACCAAATCCCAAGATATGATTTTATTGAATCTCAGAAGATCCTAGCATATAATTTTAGAACAAAACATGACAAGTCCAATTTGCCTTTTAGAATGTCTAGTAGATTGCAAAATTCTCATGACATGACCTTATATCACTTTGAAGATCTTTTAAAATATTCCGAGTTCATTTTGGACTAATCATATTGTTCCATTAATCATCTAAGGCTAGAGTGTGACTAACCTGTTGCTCGGTGAAACTTGACAATTTAGTTATCCCAAGGATAAGATACTTGATTAGTCAATTGATGTTTCATTTAAATGTTATGTGAGTGGGTACCCCTAAGGCAAGTCTAGATTATTTAAGGTTATGACGCCGACATTTAAGGTTAGGCATGTAGTTTTTAATGCTGTTAGTCACCAATTATGTTATCTTCTAAATCTGATCATTTGAGTTTAGACATTGAGCCTAAGTCACTACTAAGCCTTTAATAATCATAATAGGTGAAATTGTGATTATCAAAATTTTGATTTTAGGTGATACATATTATTATCAAATGGTCATTCGTCCTCAACTTTGGGCTTAAGAAAAGTAAATTATCATCTTTCCGACTTAAGTCCATTACTTACGAATCGTTTGATCTTAATTGACTTCCAAGTCATGAAGGTTAGGAGGATTATGATTTTGGCGTTGTGGTGCAAGGGTGGTGAATGGGTTTCCACCTTTTAATCTCATTGTATTTCAATCATCCAAAAATGTTTATTAAGATCAAAATTACTCATTTTCCCTTGGTTAATCTTAAATTTTGATTAAGGCACCAAAGTTTGAAATTACCACTTTGCCCTTGGGGCACTTCACCTTATAACTCACTAAACACAACTCAAATGACTTTGAGGGTTTAGAGTGTCATATCCATGAGGTAATTAAAATGTTTAGAGGAGAATATGTGGACCTTTCATAATTTAATTTAATTTAATTATTTAAATTCAGAAAGTAGGATTTTCAAAAGTTGATTTGTTTAACTTTTCAAAATGAAGTTTTTATTTAAGAGAAGATGATTAAAGGTTTTTTTAGGCCAAAGAAATACATAGACAAAATTTCATGGTCTTTTGAATTAACTTATTATAATTCTTTTAATGGGAAAATAAGAAAAACCAACTTTTAAGCCTTTAAAAATTATTTTTAATTTATGGAGAATTAAGAGAAAATATTTTAATGGGTACCAAGTGATTAGGGAGCAATTAGGCACATTTTGAAATATTTTGGTATTTTTGGGATTTTCAATTATTTTAATTATTTTAAATTTAAAAGAAGGCTAAAAAATCAAGTATTTTACCAAAAATGAATTTTATTTTTCCTAAGTGCTTCTAATCACAAGAAACTCAGAAAAATCACTTTTTATAATTTTCCCAAGTGTATTTAATTTATTATAATTATTTTTACACAAAAATACAAGATCTTTTTAAAATAATCAACTTTAGTGCTTGGACTCAGTCAAATAATTTTCAAACTTTTATAGTGAATAAACATGATTTTAATGAACAATATGTGATTGATTTTGTCAATTTTTGATAACTATTTAATTTACACAAATGAATACAAGATATTTGCATTTAATTAAATATAGAAATTCACAAGGTAATCCAAAGCATCATAATATTTTTCCTAGACTTCTCTGACCACAAGAAACCTACCAAAATTATTCCCATAATTTTTCAAGTGATATTTTGATTTATATAATTAAAATAAATCAAAATGGTCACTCTAGCCTGAAAAATAGGGGTAGAAGCATAGAAATGTCCTCTGACCATGGAAAAATCAAAAGACATGGCCTCTATCATGAGGAATTAACTCTCAAAATTTCAAGCCATGTTGAGCTATATTTATTCATTGAGAATTGAAACACCACAAAGGGTATTTAATTCATTAAAAATCATATGTTTGTCAAATAATTTTTATTTTTAGTCCACATTATTCTCCTCTGTTCACCGAGAAAGAAGATATTTTTTCTAATTTTTCTAAGAGAGATGGATTTATAAAGTTTAGGTATTTAAAATAATTCAAAAATCCCTATTTTTCTACTTATCCAACGCAATGCTGACTGGATCCTAGTCGGCTCCGAAAAACACGTGGTTCTCTACCATTTGACGCCACCAGCCACGTATCTACCTTGCAGACCACGCTTTATGGATCATAGCCTTGTTCGGCTTCATCAGGACTATCCAATGGATAAACGCGGGATCAGATGACATCCTTTCGTCGTCCCCAAGTGACCTAACCCGTAAGCCGTTCATACTAAAACCTTAAGATCTCAAAGTAGAATCAACCAAATTACATTGGGTTTATTTTTAAACCTTGATCTACTCGATATGATGGCTTTATAGTTATATGGTATGAAATATAATAAATACATATGGAGAGTCAAAACAAGCTTGGTTTAGTGTTAAAGTTCAATACCTTTATCTGAGAGGGGATGCCTCAATCGGATAGTTGTGGTAGCTTTGATTGGGTCCAATGAACCTTTAGATGGAGTTTCAAACCTTTGTGAACTGTTTAGGTATGAATTTGATCAAGGTGGATTTCAGGTGTTGGTCTAGAGCTATGCTAGAGGCTATTTCAGAGGGGGCTTTTGTGGGGAATCAACTTCTTTCACTGTGGGGATGGTGTATGCACAATTAATTGAAGCTTGGTGCACTGTGGTGGAGTGGAGAGATCTGTCCTAGTTTTAGGGAAATTTCAATGGAGAAATTGGCTTAAAGGGTGACTATCAATGACTGAGAGCAAGGGGATTGCACTTGGGATGGTTTGGAGAAGCTCTGGTGAGATTTTGATAGAGTTTCTTTAAGGCTCTAAGCACTCTCTTCCTTAGCCATGGAGAGGTCCATTTAAAGCCATGGCCGCCTGGTGGAGCTCAGAGCTTGAAGTTGGGTGCTAAAGCTTGCTGAGTTGGAGGGAAGAAAGGCTCTAATGGCCAATGGGAGTGAGCAAAGTAAGGGAGGTTAAATTTTGGGTTTTGGCCACTTGGGGTGCCCCTGGGGTGCCTGTTTTTGGTGGCTAAGGTGGTGGCTGGCTAGTGTTTGGGAGGTTCTTAGCTCAGAGAGGTCAAGCAGATGGTAATGATGGTTAACTATTAAGGGTAAGTGATGATGAAGAAGATATTTGAGTTTAGGCCAAATATGGGGGTGAAATCCCTTAAATCAAGGGACCATTGTTCCATAGCTCACCTTAACTAGTTTAGGTGGGTTTAGCTTGGTCCATAAGGTGTGCTTAGTGGCTGTGGAAGCCTTAATTTGGTGACCTTAGGATGGCTAAGTCAATTTTGGTGCATGGGTCCAATTTGGGTCAACATGGCTAAAAGTTGGGTTTGGGTTAGGCTATCCATGAATTTGAGCTCAATTTATTGATCAAAATTATGTAAATGATTGTCATGAAGATTTTTGGTGAAGGATTGAAGTAATTTTAAGTTCAATTGGAAGCTAAATTTGAAGAATTTTGGGATTTTGGTCAATTTGGGCATGTTGGAGAAGACTTGGATCCAAATTGGGCTAAGGTTGTGGTAAGTCCAAATTTATGGTTGAAAATGGTCTATAAGAATATCATGAAGAGTTTTCAACATAAATTGAGTGTCAATTATGAGGTTAGGGCATTCAATTTGGTGGAATTTAGGGACATAGCCAACTTGAGGCAAATTTTGGGATTTTAAATGTAGTTTGAAATTGAGTGAAATTTAGGCTTGAACAAGGCCAATTGAAGGTCAAATTTGATGTGTAGGAGTGTTATGAAGAGTTTATGATTCAAATTGGGGCAAATTGAGTAGGCTATGGGATTCAATTAAGTGAGATTAGGTCATATCGTCAAAATTGGGGGTTTTGACTTCGATCAAAATTGAGCTCAAAGCATGGGCCAGTTAGGCTTGAATTTTGTTTGGATTGATTTAAGAAAAGATCAATTTGAGTTTAGAATTGAAATTGAGGGAAATTGGGGCCAAATTGATGGACATTTGAGGTGAATTAAAGGCAATTTGGGGGCTTTGGTTAAAATGTTCAAATTAGCCAAATTGGGTTCAATTGAAGGGTCCAAGTTAGTTTTGGAGACATTTTAAGTGATTTTGGAGGTTTTGGGAAAGTTTGGGGTGTCAAGGGTTTATAGTTTTGGCAAATTTTGGGGTATTTTGGTAATTTTGGAATTTTTGGGTGGATTTGGGTAATTTGGGCATTTTGAAATGGTTAGAAATAATTTTTGAAGAAGTTCGAGTATTTTGGGTGAATTTGAGAATTTTGACCAAATTTAGGGTTTCAAGGGCATTTAGGTAATTTGGATGGATTTAGGGGCAAAAGGCCAAGTTTGACATTTTGGTAAAATTGAGGTGCCAACCACCCTATATGAGCTATGAACCAATGAAATCCCCATTTGGATCCTCTATGTACTGGTCTTAGCTAAACCCTAGCCTAGGGCAAGTGGATCTAGGGGACCATCTACATGAGTCTCCCGAAAGATCAAGTGATCAATGTCAACAATTTTGGGTTTAAGAATTGTGAGTGATTGTGGGTGATAGTGAGTGTAATGAGTGAACTGGCTTTAGGCCAACACCTAGAGTCAACCCTAAGGTCAAGCAGTTCTATAAGGACTCTCCTTGAGGTCCCCCACACTGACCCCATATACTAAGTGTTAGAGGTTAAGACAAATATGTGGAACTTCAAGTTGAGCAAGGAAGAATTTAGAGTTTCTAATGGCGAGTGTTCCTTTCTAGATTTCTAGGAATATTCAATAAGAAGGTCTTATGGCTAGACCCTAGGCTACTAAAGAGGGAGAACTAAACATCAACAAAAAGTGAGGTCAACAAGTACTAAACCTTCAAATCTTAAACTATGCATACACAACACAATAACAAATTGTAATAAGTAAACATACTAAAATATAAAAATATTAATTACATTACAAAATTTTTTAGTTTTTAAGTTCAAATAAAGGCATCTAAATTTTAAAGTAGATTGTTGTCACTCCTCGGCAACGGTACCAAAAACTTGATGTAGTTTTTTGGGTATGCGTTGAGAATATCTTTCAGTACTACAACACACCCACGACAACACAATTAGTAAATATGCAGATCAATGACAATAAAAGTCACTTTAGTATAAATAATTTTATATTTTAAAATCTTTAAGCTGACAAACCTTAATAATAATGCAAGTATACATATCGCTCAAGTAATAAAGGGCTTTAATGGAGTCTTAAGTAATGATCCCACAGGGAGTTGGAAATTCTTATTTTTATAATTTAAAATACAATATTCAAACTACAAAAAATGTTGTTAAAAGAACTAACTTAACAAAGCTATACACTAAACTTAAAAATTAAACTTACTAAAACTAGACAAAGTTTTGTAATAAAGAGGTCAAATTTAAGAAAACATCATTCCCCCTTTACATTGAGTTTATGGATTGTGAAGTAATTAAAATCACTTAAAATTATATATATAATTTTATTGTGCTAAATAGGAGCAATCCTATTCATCACCCTTTGAGAGTGTATAAAAAACATTGACTAATCCACAGTTTAGTCCCTAAATCTGTGGCTAGGTTAAGATGATACTGGCTCCCACTTTTCTCTCTCCTCATGGCTAACAATCTTGTTTTAGTTTCCAAGAAACTAGACCAAATTGATGATTTTAGTCTGTCACCATAAAATTTTCAATTCTGCACCCATCAAAATATATTTCATTATTTATTTTCACTCAACTTCATGGACAACATTCTCACCAATGAAATTAAATGTCACTCTTACCTTGTTGCAAAAAGCATAGCCCATTTGGATCTTATGTTTTTGAACAAATTTTAACATTTCAATTAACCAGATCAAAAAATAAATGATGATCAGAGTTCAAATCATTACAATTTATTAACTTTTAAAACCTTCTATAACAAAATTAACTCTTCATAAAATCATGTCTCATTGTAGGGAGAATAATAAAGAAGACTACACATAATTCATGAGAAAGATATGACAAGTTGAAATCTCTCACTCCTTCTCAAGCAAATCCCTTGAAGTTCCTTTTAATCACTTTCTCTCTCTTCACAATCACACTCAATTATCTCTTAAAAATATAATGAAGAAGAAATCTCTCACCTTCCCTCTCCTCCTAATGCCACACCTCCACACACACTCTAGAGACCATACACTAGACTCCTCTTTTAATTGGGGTTCCGCCCTTCTCTTTAAGGAATTCAAAAATCCCTCCTTTTTCCCAAGAGGCACACCTCTTCACATCAAAAGACATATCCCTTCATCCAAGAGACTTATCTCTTCATTCAAGAGCCTTTCCAAAGTGTCTAGATGCATTAAACCACTCCATGGGGAGTGTTTGAATTACTTGGGGCCTTTTAGAACCTATCAAATATAGTTATTAACTGCTACAATCCATCTTAATGCATCTCTGGCAGCTATAGCACTAGTTTATTGGAGTTCCACGCTTATTTTTATGCCCATAGCGCCTCTTCTCTATAAAATGGTACCTCTGGTGCTAGTTCTTGCACCTTTATCACCAGTTCTAGCTTCTCTGGCACCAGTTCTTTGTAAAATGGCGCCTCTGGTGCCAGGATGCTGAAAAATTATATGTTGACTCCAAATTTCTTCTTTTTGGCTCCTTTTTGCTCTAAATGTCTAAAATCAATATACTTGGAACAAAACAGGAAGATACCCTTCTTTAAAGTGCAATATCACCAAATTTAAGCATAAAATGCATACATATAATTTCATATTTTTTTGTTCTATCACTTAATTAAAAGGTTGAGGTGATGCCTAAGATTAGTGCCCTGGAGCGAATATATCAGGGATAATCTTATCTTTAATATTATATTCTATAAAATTATTTAAAATGTACCTATTATATCTGTGTAGTGATTTCGTTTGAAATTAAAGGTAAGGTAGTGAGATGTGATGAGTTAAATGAAGAATTAACCACATTGAGCATGTGTAATGTGTTTGAGTTTTATGATTATTTTTTTGTTACAACTTTATATTGGACTTGAAGAACATAATTATATTCATTTGTTGATACTTATTATACTAGTTAAAATTTTTCAATTACATCTGACATGTACAATTTAGATTTACTTTCTGCTACATCTTTTCTATCCTGATGAATACTTGTAGATGTTTTTGATAGAAATTTGTGGTAGACAAAATTTGTGAACTATTTTCCTTCCTACTTATATTTTCTATATTGAATGTTATGCATGTTTAAAATCAAGTTTTGGGGGTAGGAAGAATTTTTTTTTTAAGTTAGTGTGCTTCCTTTTAGTTTAATATTATTTCAAACATGTTTTAGCCTAGATTTACTTTCTTCTACTGTTTAAAATCATGTTTGGGGGTAGGAAGAAAGAAGAATTAAATTTATTGTACTTCTTTTTAGTTTAATATTATTTCAAACATGTTTTAGGCTAGATTTACTTTCTTCTACAGTCATTCAATCTTGATTATGCATGTCTATGAGTTGGATAAGATGTTATAGTAGTTGGTAGATTTAACTTTCACTCTTTCTTCCTAGTACATTTTATGGAATTGACTGCAAAATATTTAAAAATTTAAGTTTGGGAAAGGAAGAAAAATAAATTTTAAGGTTCAACTTTTTTTGTCGTCAAACAAACTACAAATTAATTTTATTTTAATTTTTGTTATGTGGAGTTATTTTAAGATTATTAAAATTTTAAGTATAGAAATGCAATAGGAAAACTTATCAAGGACTTTAGTAAAAAGGATGGAGCTAGAGTTAAGATGTTTAGTAGAGAATAGTAGGAGAATGATTTTACTATTTATAGTAGAAAAAATTGAATTTTTGAAAATTAAGAATATTTAGAATAATACTTTTTAAAGAATTTAGACTCTATTAAAAATTCTTTTTTTAATACTACATTTTAAGTTAAAGAATGAAAATAAGTTTTTACCTTTAGAAAAGCTATGGTGAAATTCAAAATCATTAAAGACTCATCCAGATATAGTAGTCCTCACCCAGAAAAAGAATAAGAAAAGAAAAAGAAAAGGAAAAAGAAAAAGAAAAAGAAAAAGGAAAAAGAATAAAAAGAAAGAAAGAAAAAGAAAAGTAAGAAAAAGGGAGGAGAAGCTTGAGGGTTAGGACCTAACTAAAAATTTATTTCACTTGAATCTTTCTAAAGAGAAAAACTCAGAATCAATCCTTAACTGAATTTCATAAAGTATTATTAAAATTATTTTTCCTAGATGTCATAAATTGTGAAAAATTGTCAGTTATTTCTTAATTAAATAGAAAATCATGATTCCTATAGTTTAATACTAAATATTCTGATACCTTAGATATCATTTAATTTATTATAAATTCTTTGATGTTTAACTATAAAATTTCTAGAATAAAATTTTAGTACATCTTAAAAAAAGTCACTAACATAAATCAATATATATTTAAAGTTGTAATGTTACTTGACGACAAGTTACGTTTAAGTTTGAGGGATTTTCACACGCCTAAAAATTACCTACTTTTCATATATATTTTATGCTCACTTTTAATGATATTACACTTTAAAGGAATGTATTTTTCTTATTTTTGATTTCAGATACAAGAAATAGACTTTTAGAGAAAACAAAGCAAAAAAAGGTACAGTTTGGAAAAAAAAACAAGCAAGAAAGAAAATCATGACCTAGAACATTTTGATATGTCCTTCTATGCCTAATCTCTTTTACATTTATTACATGTTTTTAAATGAAATTACTCTTTAAAGGAAGATTTTTTTCATGCTTATCTTGTAGGTATAACTATTAGTAGTGAAACACAACTAAAACGGGGTGAAACATAACTGAAATAGAGCCAACAGAGCGAAACGGTGGGGCAGCTGTATGGTGGCTCCAGTGGCACCCAAAATGGCACCAAAGGTGTTAGAATCTAGAGAAAAGGTGCTAGAGTAGCCAAAACTGGAGCTAGAGGCGCCAAAATCTAGATAACGGGCACCAGAGGCCCCAAAGACGGTTATGGACAGATTTTTGACAGTTTTTAACTATTTTAAGAGAATCTGGAAGACTCCAAACAACTAACATGCCCTATAGAGTGGTCCAATGAATCTATATGCTTGGGAAAGGCTCTTGAATGAAGAGATGTGTCTCTTAGATGAAGAGATTTGTCTCTTGGAATGAAAAGATGTGTCTTTTAGGAAAAACAAGGAAATTTGTGTCTCTTTAAAATAGGGGCTAACATCTCTCATGGTGGTAGTGTTTTTTCATGAGGTTTCTTGTCTTGTGGTGTCGTGTGGTTTTCTGTCTTGTTGTATGTGGTGTGGAGTCTTGTGTGTGGAGAGGATTTTCTTCAAAATTTGTAATAGAAGAGGGAAAGTGAGAGATTTCTTCTTCATTACACTTATGAGAGAAAATTCATTGTTGATTGTAAAGAGAGAATGTACTTTCAAGGGAACTTCAAGGGATTTGTTTGAGAAGTTTGAAATAAGTTCTGTTCTTTCTTTTCTTTTTTTTGCAAACTTGTTTTTATATACAAAATACATGTGTTATTATATCTTCCTCATGAACTCTGAGTAGTCTTCTTTTTCCTTCTCCCTACAATGAGATATGGTTTTGTGAATAATTAATATTGTTGTGCAAGGTTTTAAATATCACTAAATTGGGATGATTCAAACTTTTATCTTCATTTACTTTTTGATCTAGCCAATTGAAATGTTAAAATTTGTTGAGAAACATAAGATTCGAAAGGGCTATGCTTTCTACAACAAAGTTAGAATCACAATTTTATTTCATGGATGAGAATGTAGTTCATGGGGTTGAGTACAAATAAATAGGAAAATATACTTTGATGGGCGTAGAATTGGAGATTTTAAGTTGATAGACTAAAATCCCCAATTTGGTCCAGATGTTCGAAAACTTAAGCGAGATGTTAAAGGTGTAAAGTGAGAGTCACTATCCTTCCAGCCTAACCAAGGATTTAGGGACCAAACTCTAGATTAGTCAATGTTCTTTATGGACTCGACACAGGATAAAGAATAGGATTGCTCCTATTTGGCACAATATAATTTTATATAATTTTAAATAATTTCAATTACTTCACTAACCATAATCTCATTGTGAAGGGGAAGGATGCTTTGTTAAATTTGAACTCTTCATCACAAAACTTTATTTAGCCTTAGTAAATTTAACTTTGAACTTTAGCAATTAGTTTAGAAAACATAGTCCTTTTAGTTACATTTCAACTAGTATACATTAAACTCATTTTAACTTTTCTTTCTTACTTTAGTTTTTATGGTTTGAATATTGTGTTTTACATTGTTTTCATATGAATTTCCACCATCCAAACTAATTCCTGATAGTAGTAGAATAGAATTAGCATAAGGGATTTCTTATCTCACTTCTTTATGAGATCAATACTGAGGTTTTTAAAAGAAGGCCTGCATTATTTGAAGCAATATGTGCAATTGCGTAGAACCCCTAGTGTGTGAACTATTTTATACATTTTATAACATTTTGATTTTTCACACTAAGTATTTCATATAAATTGGGTCAAAATTTTTATCATATTTTTGGAAGATAAAATGCTGCGTAATTTCGGGACGGGTCAAGCTTTTGGCACTGTTACTGGGGATTTAAATTGACATAAATCATGCTAAAAACAACACACACCTGGGCACATCAAATATACCCTTCATAAGTAGAAATTCATCATAAATAGAAAATAAAATATGAAATTTATGTAAAAAAATAGCACAAACTTGAGTCGTATCAATTTTCTCTCAACTAATCTCATATCCAACTATATTCAAATGATGTGCATAGCTCTCATATGGGATTTAACATATTTTCTTACCAGATTATATAAGTATAATAAAAGGCCTGCAAATATCATTTGAGGGTTCTGATTTTCTTAATTTCTAGTAACCTAGCTCTTTCTTTAATTCCCCTCTTCTTACGTCTAAGTGGATCTCAATAATTTAATTTGGTGTGATTGAAATAATTTTATTTCTTAAAGACGCTCTTAAATCAATTGATACTCAATTTACCAACTGATACACAAAAAATATATGCATTTTTAGACCCATATTTTATACATATTTTTGATGATGTTACACTTTAATGGAAGATATTTTGATATTTTCTTGCAGGTTGTTGATTTTTAGGGCTTAAAGCAAAAGGAAAGCAAAAGGATGAAATTTGGAGTCAAAATGACATTTTTGAAGAAATGCTTAGCACCGACAGCGCAGAACAAATTAATGCGGAGATTTTTTAGTCAGTGCCGACGGCACCAGACCAGCACCGACGGCGCCAAAGGCGGTGCAGACCCCGTTTCTAGAAGGTTAGATGTATTTGGACGATTTTTTTTGAAGAGTTTTTGGAGGCACCTCTTGGAGAACCGACCTTGGGCTCTATTTGGGGCCAAATTTCATCAAAAAAAGAGTTCCTCTATGTTTTTCAGTCCTCTACTTTCCTTTTTTGCACCACTTCATTCCATTTCGCTTCCATATTGGAGTCAATTAGTGATTTTGCTTTCATAATTTAGAGTTTTTGTGGTGAGATTTAGTGTGAAACTTTCCGTAGGAGTGTTGGAGAAGGAGAAAAGTGAGAGATATCTTCTTCTTGCATTTTTAAGGAAAGACTACAAAGGATTTTCGTTGAGAAAGAGTTTTCAGATAAGTATTGTTTGTTTATCACTATTTAATTAATTCAGATAAAATAAAAATACTCTTTTTATCAGTGAATAGAGGAGAACAATGTGGAACAAATTTCAAGTCGATTTGATGCTTATTTTATTTTTAATTAATTAAACACTATTTGGGATCACTTGATTCTCCATGCATATTAGCACATCACCTTGGCTTGGGATTTTGACATGTTGTAGCCTCTATGAGGGGAAGTATTCTCTGATTTTTCCAAAGTCAGAGGAGGTTCCTATACAGAGACCTATATTTTTCAAGTTATTTCACATTATTTCTTTAAAATAATCATTGAAATTAGCATATTGATTAGAAAATCCTAAGAAAATTTTGGAAGGTCCACCATGACCAGAGGAACCTTTGAAAATAATTTCATGGGTCAAGTCATTTAAAATATCCTTAAATTTTACAAACACTAAATCACTAAGATAATTAATTTTGGAAAATATAAATATTTAAATGACTTGATTTTTTATCTCAACTTTGATTTATGATCCAGAGAACTCATCATAAAAATTTCAAAATATTTTAAGTTCACCTGACAACTTAAATTGATTTTTAAAGATAAATACCACTTTTGACATTTAAATGATTTTTTAAAAATCAAAATATAACTCAAAAATAATATTTAAAGGGTGAAAATGAGTTTTTCACTAAAATAATTCCAGTAAATAAAAAAAATAAAAAAAATGTAAAATTTGCTCCTCTGGGTTCTCTGACCTTAGAGAAAATTTTCAAGAATACAAAGCTTAATTTTCACCACTTAAAATATTTTATTTTTATTAAATACCCAGAACTTAAAATAATTTTAATAAATCACAGAGAATTCAAAAAATTATAAAAATTTCAAAGTCATTTGAATTGAATTTGACAAATTATAAAGTGTTAGAGCCTTAGGGGCAAATGTGTAATTTTGGAAATTTAGCCTTAATTAACATTTAGGCCTAATTCAAAGAGGGGAATGGGAAACCTCTGATCTTAATCAATTTATTTGATGCTTGAAACAAAAGGGGTTTAACTGGTAGTAACCAATCTCACTTTCTTAATTAAGATTAATAAATTTCTAAATTATTAAGATTTGGAAGTTTATTAAAATTAAATGATCCTGGACTTAGGGGTTTAATAATTAATCAAGTTAATACCCCTATCTTAATTTTCAAATAAAATCCAAATTATGAATCAAGACCACCTAATGTTTAACCCTTTTCAAAACTAATTAAGACACTCACCTAGATCTTAAGGGCTTAGTGGTGACTTAGGCTAAATTAAAAATTGATTAAACAAGGATTAGAGAAATAAACATAATTAAATCAAATATACTTGAAACATCACTAAGCCCAATTAGGATTAAAAATTTGGCTAAGTGTTTAAATTACACTAACATGCCCCTTTAAGGGTCTTCACCCACATAATTCTTAAATTGAATCACAAGTGATAATTACACTATTCTTATGGATAATTGAGACATCAGTGCTCACTGAGTAATAAGGGTATTTAGAGGATGAACCATTAAGCAACATAATAAGTTTAAATGGACTCGAGGCTTTTCACTAGTTGGTGAGAGGGACGCATGGACCTTCTTTCCCCTCCTAACTTGTTGGATACCTCAGAGGCCTATTAAACTTTATATTCTTCGCTCAATGAAATCATCCTTAATTAAACTTCTAAGGACTCACCAAGATATGACATAGGGTTAGGAAAATTACCAAAACTTTACTTTTCCTGCTCTTCATAAACTGCCTTAACATGCATTTCAAGTTTCAGGTGGTG
>NEWO01000142.1:1266199-1289173 GCA_003013225.1 Phalaenopsis aphrodite
ATCTTCAACAGCAAAACCTGTCTTCCCCAGCTAAACCAATCTTCCTTCCTTAGACTTAAAGCAACAAAGTCATAGGACTTCGAAGTTTCTTGCTTATGCAACGTAAATCCTCACCTTATCTTTTAGGCCTTTCTATAGCCCTGGTACATAATATAAGCCCTAACTCATTTTAGGATTCCGAGGTTGTCGTTTGTCACGACCTGAGTCCTCACGTCTTCCAAGCTATTTGTGTGATTATTTCACACAAATGTAAGCCCTAACTAATAAAATTGGCAGGATGAAATACCTAAATATTTCTCCTCAAAACTTAAACCAAACGTTAGGATAGCTTGGGAATTCACCGGGGCTCTTCTCTAGATCCATAACATCCCCTAGTTCCTCTTCCTTTGGATTCCACAACAAAATGCTCCAAATTTGAACCAATCCCTTTTCACACCTCTATGTCTGATTTCGTTGAAGAGCCTTACCCTTTGAAATTTCTTGAAGATAATATTTCTTGATTTTTATCGAGAGTCTTCTTAGGTGGCTTTGGTCATTTAAGATGTAATTAACTGAAGCATGTCCGAACCCAGCTTAATATAAACCCTATTTAATATTTTATATTAAATAGGGGAACTTGTCGGCAAATACAAAGGTTTCATAGAGCAAACAGACATCGTACTTTCCTTAGTTTATTTGATCGAGTCTCATCCTCAAGTCTTGTGTTTATCCTTTAGGATAGATATAGGATCTGAGGTACAGTGTTCTTTCATTTTAAACTATGAAAAATATGAGGTCAGTTTGATTTCATACTTCAACGTCCTTTCGAAGAGGGTTTTGATTCCGACGACCGACAGCTTCTTACAGGTAACTCCCCACAAACCAACCCGAAATAACACCGACAGAGACTAAACACTGAGATTAACCAATAATTTTCTATGCACTGTATTAGGGTAGAGATTTAAAATTCCTCCTATTTGGCACAATACATGTTATGAACATTTTTCTCTTCTCATTTTACCATAGCCTCATTGTAGTGAGAATGATGTTTTTCACATAAGAATCTCCGTTATATAAACATAGTTAATAGATTAGTATTTACTGTTTTAAATTTTGAATATTTGATCTGATAATAGTTTAGAAGTTTAATTTTGATTACATCTTAACAATTGAAATTAGTGATAGTAATTTCAATTGACTTTCCCTGAATTTCCTAGCAAATGTATCCTTGCTAATTTAAACCTTCCCCGTAGGATCGATATTTAGGGGTTAAATAAAAAAATAATTACTACTTGATAACGATATGTATACTTGCATAGAATCTGAATATTAATTGATTATATTTAATTAAATTTTACACAATCTATCACAACAAAAAAGTCAGATCAAGTTTTTGGCGTCGTTGCGCGGGGAAGGTAATAGTTGAATTAAATAGTTTTGATAAATTAGGAAATTTAGAGATAATATATATACCATAAAAAAATATTCCTATTAAAAAAAAATTAAAGATAAAAAATCCAAAAAGAAATATTTTTATTAGAGTGTTTTACTTTGCTTGCTTTATTTGTTTATTCAAAATATTAAATCTGAAGGTTTAGTACCTTAAGATTCAGAATTAGAACGTTCTATTAGAAAAATTCGAAAATAATAAAGAAAAATTAAAAATTTACAAGAAATGACGAATAACTTAGATAATCCAATAAAAGAAAATCGACAAAGACCTTTAAAAGATTATGCGAATCTGACAACAGATGAACTTCACTTGACTATTCAAAATCCTGATGTTACTGCTAAATCATTTGAGCTTAAATATACTATTATCCAGATGATACAAAATAATCAGTTTGGAGGATCACCTGCTGAAGATCCTAACTTACATCTTACTAGTTTTCTTAAAATTTGTGTTACATTTAAATATGGCGGAGTGTCTAATGATGTTGTTAGGCTTAGACTTTTTCCCTTTTCATTATGGGATAAAGCTAAGGTTTGGTTAAATTTTTTAGCATCTGGATCTATTAGAAGTTAGGGAGAAATATCACAAAAATTCTTGACTAAATATTTTCCACCCTAAAAAACCGCTAAGCTTAGAAATGATATTACATCTTTATGTCAGTTTGAAGGGGAATCGATATATGAAGCTTGAGAGATTTAAAGATCTTCTTAGGAAATGTCCACATCATGCTTTACTAGATTGGTTAATAATTCAAACATTTTACAATAGATTAGTAGAATCACTTAGATTTATTATAGATTCTATTGCGTGTGGTTCATTAATGTCAAAACCTTTTGATGAAGCATATTCTTTAATTGAAGAAATGACTACTAAAAATTTTCAACGACCCTCTGAAAGGGTAAATCCTAATAGAGTAGCTAGTATTCATGATTCTGATGCAATGTCTATTTTAGCATCTCAAATTGCTGTTATTTCTAAAAAGATTGATAAAATGAGAGTGAATTATTCTCAAGTACCCTCAGTATTCGAGGAGAATTCACTAGGACAGATTATTGATACTCAATCTTGTTATAAAACATTAAATGCTATAAATAATCAAAATAACAATCCCTACTCTAATTATTTTAACCCTGGATGAAAAAATCACCCTAATTTTACTTAGAATAATTATAATAATTTGGTGAATCCATCCAAAAATCTGAACAATCAAGGAAATCCTAATTTTCGACCTTATTATCCTCCAGGATTTAACTCCTACCCTAAGCCACAAGTTAAGGAAAAGAAGTTGACGATGGAAGAAGTAATGTTGAATATTGGAAATCAAATACAAAAATTTCATTTTGATTACATCTCAACAATTAAAATTAGTGACAGTGATTTCAATTTATTTTATGTGAACTTCCTAGAAAATTTGTCATTTCCAATTTAAAGCTTCCTTGTAGGATTGATATTTAAGGCTTAAATAAAAAGTCCATTATTACTTGATAATGATACATATACTTGCATAGAATCTGAATATTAACTGATTATATTTAATTAAATTTTACACAATCTATCGCAACAAAAAGGTTGGATCACCAACCCAAAATCATTTATCTTTTTTTCCAATAGAAAATCATATTAGTTTTATTTAGTGAACTTCTTAAGCCTTATTAATTAGGAAATGATTTAGACATTAATTTTTAGTTTTTATGCTTACCTCAAGCTTCTTCTTAGGAAGTCTCACTACTTATTTTGATTTTTATTTTGTATGAGGCCTAAAAAAAAATTTATTTCTTTTTTCTTTTTTGTTTTTAGCTAATTAAACTATTTTAAATTTCTTTCTTTATCAATTCTACTGAGAATTCTTACATCTGATTTTGTACATTTCTTTTAAAAATTTTGAATGTATAATCTCTCCAAAATGATATTTCTCAAATTTCTCTTTATGTGAGCTCCAAAATATTATAATTCATTTAAAACTAAATAATTAATTAAATTTATTGAGTTGAAAATTAAATTCTTAAAATATCTCTGGTTAAACACTTATATTTCAATTCCATTATTTTAATTTTTCTATGGCTTTCTAAGATTTGGGTAGAAGTTGTTAAAGTGTAAGACTGAATTATTATCCTTGCTTCAATGAGATTTTACTATTTTAATGAAGTCTTTATACAACCTTATTAAGTTATCATAATTCCTAGCATTAGTCATCACCTTAAAGTATAATCAACAACTTAATTATAATTATAGTTTCCTCTCCAAAAAATTATTTTACATCTTATGCATGTCATAGGAAAAAGGTATAGGGAAAGAGAATAACATATTATGTAATAATAGGAAATCTAAAATTAAAAATGTCAGCATAACAAAAAAATCACACGTGTATATTATGAGTGTGACATGTAACAATCCAGAAAAAAATACCAATTTACATCAAAGCTTCAACATGAAATGTCTAGATGTCATAATTCTAATCAATTTAAGAAAAAAGTTCTACCGCAAATAACATGAAACTTACCAAGCAAAGTAAAAAAAATACTAATAAATTCAAAGTAAATAAAAAGTAGATTTCAAAGTAAATGCAAAGCAAAAACATGCTCAAAACACAGGGTATTGCTTTGGCTACATCACAAGATAAAACTTGTTTTAACGTCCCCAGCCACACCTATGGTGAAATAAATCCTATCACTTTTTCTTTTGGATTAAAACTCCATTTTAGTAATCCCCCGTTTAATCCATAATCTTTTATTTTACATGTATTTTTTCTCAAATTCTCAGGTTTCATAATTTTTGCAACTTATCTCACTCAATTTGATAACAATTTTTTAGATAGTATGTTTGGGGTAGATTTAGATTATCTTTCTTGAGGGTATTTTCTAGATTCAAAACACTCATAATTAACTCCTTTTTTGTAGATCGGGTTTTTGTCCCACAAGTTACAGGAAATGGTTCCCTAAGAAGAAAGTCAGGGTTTCAAAAGTATTTGAATGGATTCTCAAGCTTAAAATTTTATGCTAGAGGACTACTCTCCTTCTTAGGGATGTATTTCAACACTTTTCTACAATTAAATATTACAAACTGCACTTTCTCCTTACCTTCTTCCATGGGATTAACTTCAATGTTACTGGGTAATGTCCCTTGGAGTCATTTAATTAAGAAGTTTGTTTAATGTTCAATTTGATTCTCTTTGTTTCAAATGGCTATAACTTAGCTTTGTAATTGGTTCCTCATGTTTACTATAATTACTTATGAAGACAATTTCTTCTCCCTCTATTGAGAGTTAGAAGTGAATCTATATGGGTAAGTTGTTTTAAGGTTGTCACTGCCCTTTTTATTTCAATTTCATTTAGGATTGGTTTGGGTGCTCCTCTAATGCTAGTTTCCAACACTCAATGTCATATGAGTGCTAGAATTTAATTTAAGAACTTGTAAAGCAAAAAGTGGAATAGCATAAAGTACACTTCTAAGCAGAGTAACTCTTTCCTCAAAGGAAAGAAACGAGTTATTCCACTCACCAATTTGATTACTTATCCTCCCCACAACCTCATAAAATTGAAACTTCTTCCTTCACCCTTTAAGCAAATTAATCCCAAGTAATTTAAGGGGCAATTCAGCCACAAAAGACAGTTAATTGATGAATCCAACTTTTCAAAGAGCTACTTACATGTTTACCAAAATAAAGCTAATATTTATTCACATTAAGTGACATACCTGAGACCTTTTGAAAGTTTTGAAGAAGTTTAATTACTCGCATAATGGAATGTTTGCTTGCATTGGTAAAGATGATCACATCATCAACACATGCAAGATACTAAACATAATTTTTCCTTTGTGATAGTAATGGGCAATATGATGCTTAGTCTGCAAAGAGTAAACCATTCTAAAAAAATAACCAAGAATTAAAATAAAGACAGTGGTGGAAAGAGGATCTCCCTATTTAATACCTCTACTTGAAGAAAAATAATAATGGGATTACCGATTTATAAGCACACTGCAATAATTGCCTTTCAGCCATCTTTGAATAAAGTTGTAAAAACCTTCATTAAAACCTCCACCTTCAAGGATGACTGGGATAAAGTCCCAGCTAATAGTATCATAAGCTTTTTTAGATCTAAGTTGATGATTAGGTTGTATCCCCTGCATTTTCTATCCAATTTAGTAATAAGGTCAAATACTGATTGATTTAAGCTTACCAGAATTGGTAGATGTGGCTGCTACCTAGAAACCAAGATTTTGCTAATTAATTTATAGAGAATAGTGGCTAAGCAAATTGGTATAAAGTGGTCCCAAGATGATCATTCATTAAGTTTAGGGACCACACAATAGTGGAGGAAGATAAGCATTTGTGAATATCCTCCCCCACAAAGAAACACTATATGGTAGCAATTACCTCCTTTTATTTTGCTTCCAACATGATTTGTAGAATTTAGCAGTTATCTCATTCAGCCCCACAACTTTGCTCACATCAATAGCACAAAATGCCTTCCAGATCTTAGTTTTAGTGGGTATCCCAAATAAATTTAGGCTAGCATTGATAACCAAACATTCTTGAAATCATTTTCTGTTAATAGATATATTATTGCTAGCCCTATAGAATGGTTTCTCAAGGTATGAAAACCCATTTTAAAGTATTTCATCTTCTTCTGTCAACCAACATCCATCACCATCTTAAATCCCTAAAATAATATTGGTTCGTCTTTTTTTTTTACTACAAGCATGAACAAAATGAGAATTCCTATCTCCTTCCACAAGATGCACCTTCCCATTTTTTGATTGAAAAAGTCCTCCTCATAGGTTTTTGTGAGCCACAATTAATTCCCCATTAACCAGAGCATCACAGATATTCAAGCCTTCCAACCTATTAACTTTTGCTTCAGTTCTATTAATTATAGTGCTTAAGTCTCTAAATACCTCCCAGTTTCATAACCAAAGTGCTTTAGTAGTGTTCATGTAAAGTTTCTACAATGTATACCAAGCATTGTCTCTTCCTTCACAAACCTAATGTTTTTTGACACATTCAAATAATTTCCTATGATTAGTCTAGGTGTTTAAAAATCTAAAAGGAGAATGAACAGTTTATCAACAAAGGAGATGCTAAGTAGAAGTGGCTCGTGATGTGAGCCTAAGCTGGCCAAATAATAGTTCTTCGAAATCTGAAAGTGATTCAGCCAATGCTGATTAGTGAGTATTTGGTCCAATCATTCAAAAAATCTACCCCATCTTCAAATAAAATCAGGACCCCGATAGTAAAGATCAAATAACTATGCATTATAAATAACATCATTAATACCTGACACTAGGTAGGGGTCAGCCAACCTACCTCCCTTTTTTTGAGAATTGTGGGTTATCATATTAAAGTCACTCCCGCTAGCCAATTTTGAGACATAGTGGAGCCTATCTCCAAAAGTTTACTCAAGATATCAATTCTTAAAGAATGAAAAGAAATAGCATCGTATGACAACATTTAAACATCACCATCTCAAAGTGAACATGCAAAAATTGTGAATCATCAATCATAGCTTGAAACTTTATTTCTTTCCTGCAAAATACTCAAACCTTATTATTGGTAATTGAATCAAAATTGAATTCAAAAAATTTCTTCACCACATGTTTCCTATCAGAAGAAATTAGAAGTTCCAAAATTCCAAAATAACCATAACTTTTGGATCTTGACAAAGACTTCATTTTATCAAGGAAGGAGGGATCCTCATTTCTCCTGATGCTCCAAATTAAATTGTTAATCATAGTGTGAATGCATACTCCTCCAAGTAGTTCTAGGAAGTGTAGCAACCCTTTCCTCTTTAGAATTAGAGTAACATTCAATATTTAAAATATTATTCACTTCAAGATTCCTCAATTCTTGGTTTCCTCTTTTTGTCCTTCTAGAATTTTGAACAGTCCTTTCCTCTTCTAGAGCAGCCCTTGCAGTGGCCAAAACAGCTTATGTCGGCATAGTTACTACTCTTAAATCACTTCTGTCCAAATAGTTAGTTGCCTCAGTTCAACAATTGCCATGTTAGTACACAATTCCTTCACCCCAATTTCCTGCCTAGTTATATATGTCATTCTACACATTTCTAAGCTCCTACTCATTCAAAATAGCAATCCCCTCCTCTGTTGGTGGTTCAACACCACTAAACTTACCCGTAGTCAATTTAGGCTCCAACCCAGGTTCCCCCTGCCTCATATTCTAGTTGTCAATTCTATTTGCCACTTCAGAATTATGTGCATTAACTTCATCCACCTCATACATTTTTGAAGGAGGTTATTTGAATTCTAAATGTAAGACATAGAACTTCTCTACCAGGTGACCAACCATTATACAATTGTCTCAATATTTGTCAATAAAAATTTTGTGTCCAATCAATCCAGATTTCATCTGTAACTGGCTAAGTGATTTCTCTTTCCACTAGTACTCTAGCTATCTAAGGCATTGTAAGCTTACGAGTAGGAACATCCATCTTCATAGGCTGCCCAAAAAAGCCCCCAATGAGAGCAAAACTTCATGATTTAATAAATGCAAATGCAACCCAATAAATGTAAACCAGATTGGAATTATTAGAGGTTCAATTTGTGGAACAGAGTCAACGGACTATTTAAATAACTTTAATTTCTTATTATTAATTTTTAGATATTTTTCGACCGGAATATTTATCGTGTTGATTTTGTTGTTTTGAAAAAAATGATTTTTAGATATAATATATATATATATATATATATATATATATATATACTTTGATTTTAGGAAGGTAGTGCTTTAATTTTGAAAAGTAGTGTTTCAATTTTGAAAAATATGGGAGCAAGCCAATCTCATATATGCAATAGTTTAAATGATTGAGTGTATTACAACAAATGATGCATTTATTTCGGGGAATAGATACCACTCTTACTAGTGATGCTTGATTAAATAAACTAAAGGATTTATGATGTCAGCTTGGTCAGTGAACCTTTTTTTTATATATAAGTCGATAAGTCTCCCTACTTAATATGGAAGATCAGATAAGGTTTATATTAAGCTGAGTTCCAAATAGCTTTATACAGGTAAGCTCCTATAGTTAGTTACATCTTAAGTGATCGAAGTTGCATAAGAGTACTCTCATTTCATATTAGTGGTTTTGCACACAAAAATTTTGAAGTTCTAGGTTTTCAAGAGTAGACATTAGAAATTCAAAAAATGAATGGAGAACAGTGATTTTCAAGAATCTGAAGGAATTAAAGTTAGGAGATGTCACTGATCCGAGGGGAACCTCAGTGTCTTCTCATATTATCCTATTGTTATGCTTTAATTTAGAAATGATATTACTTAATGTTTCATCCTACCAAATTTATTATTTTTAGGGCTTTCACATACATAATACAATTATACAAATAACATGGACAATAAGAGGATTTATGACATAACGAACGACAACCTCAGAGCCTAAAATGAGTCAGAGCTTAGATTACACAACATAGTTGTGCAAAAGACTAAAAATGAGTTGAGGATTTATGTCGTACTAAACGAGCTACCTCAAAGTCCCATGCCTTGTTATTTAATTCTAAGGAAATATTTGTTGTTGTAGATCTGACTGCTCTCCCAAAATTGTTCTTATGTAGATTCTTGTTATGCTGCCCACAGAGTTAGCTCCAAGCTCCTCGTTGAAGTGACAGCTCCAGATCTTTGGGGTTTAAGGTTTTACAGTTTTCATGTCAAGTTATTTTGTTTTTCAAGTCTTATTAGAGGTTAAAGTTCATTAGAGTAACACCGGTTTGGATCCCACGGTTCTCTCGTTCAGATACAAATATATTCTTTTGAATCTAATTAGTCTAAAAAACTTGTTAAGCTCATTTAAATTTGGAAGATCACATTAACAATGGTGGGTTATCTCATCCGAGGTACTCCCATAAATTCAAAAGTTTGTTGATTTTTTAAAACTTTGTTTAAATTTAATTTTGAAAGAGTTTATCTTAATTTTGAAAATTATTGTTTTGGGCTTTTGAAAAGTATCTCAACCAAGCCTACATAATACATTAAGCAGTTATAAATTGCATAAATAAAATGACAGTAAATAAATTGTAAACCCGTACCTGTTATTTTCTCACTGCTCTTGCTGAAATGCTAGCATAACTATGTATATATTGCAAAGTAAAAGTAAGAGAAACTACATAGTGGTGGTCAAGCCATGATGGTTTAAGTTCAAAAGAGACCACTATTCATAACTTGGTGGGTCCTTAAGAGTTTTAAGGATAATTTTCTTCAACAAAGAAAAATAAGTTCAACTGCTCTTCAAAATATCCGAAATATTATAAAAGTATTCGAGGTATAACCCTAAACAACTCTTAAGAAACTTTTAGACTTCCTCGAGTTCATTTGAATTTATTATGTTATTAAATAAATCATCCTTAGGTTCGTTAGGTTTAAACTATGGGCATTCATGTCTCAATTAACCCTTGAGAAAAGGGGCAAGCAAGTTTTGAGCTCGTAGTGTTTGAGGGAGATTAATTGTGGTCCCATTTCAAAATAGTGTTCAAGTATCCTTAGATTGAACTTAGCTTACTAAAAAGCTCAAAAGACACCAGGGGTAGATGTGCACTTTTGAGTAAATGGTCAAATTAAAAATACTTAATTAAAAGATTAGCATATAATTCAACCATTGGTTTAGGGATTCTAGACTGGTGTGTTATTAGCTTCCTAACTTATGTACCAAACTATTAAATCATTCAAATCAATTTTATCTTCCAATGTTCAACAATTGGGATAATTACGGGTATATCATTCTTCATTAAAAATGTGGTTAATTGGTTTCTATCTCTTAGCCTCATGTCTTAATCAATTTAGAATATTATTTAGGATCAAAATATTACCCTTTAAGCTTTTAACCCATCCAAAATTTTAAATTAGTGTGAAAGGGTGGAAATTACAATTTTTCCTCTAAGACTCCTATCTTCATAAAAATTTAAATCAACTCACATAGACTTGGGAATTTGTTGACCTATCTCTCATTGCTTGATTAAGATACGAGAGAAGGAATCATATTATTCCAATCTTTATTTTAATTTATATAATTATTTTAATCAAAAAATAAGAATTTCCAAATTTAATTCATTTAATCAAACAAAATATGGTTTCTGTCCTTGAAAAAATCTTTGGAAGTTTGCTAGGTCAGAGGACCAATTAAACCAAATTTTATGATTTTTTGAATTACATTTTAATTTTCATAATTATTTGTTTGTTTTGAAGATTAATTAAATAGAAAATAAATTTTATTCTAAAAAAAATAATTATATATTTTTCATTGATCTCTCTAACTTCAAAGAACTTAGACAAATTTACTTTATAATTTTTTGATATATATTTTACTTTTTATAATTATTTTAATGAAAATTTAGGAAAATACATTTTTAGGCATTTAAAATTACATATCTTTATTTAGAAAATTAGAGAAAATATTATAATTGATCCCAAGTGATCAGGGAAAATTAAGGACATTTTGTTGTATTTTTGTATTTTTGTATTTTTGTGATTTTTTGAATTTTTAATTATTTTTAAATTCAAAACTAGCCCAAACTTGAACTATTTATTTTAATATCAATTTTATTTTACTTGGGTGACCTTGGTCACAAGGAGCACTCCAACCACTTTTCAAAAACATTTTAGTTATATTTTAATTATTTTAATTATTTTAATACCAAAATTTCATTTTTTTCTTCAAATATGGACTTTAGTGGTTATATTAATTAAAACGATTTTAAATTTTTACAGAGGGTTAATATGTTGAATATCTTTAGTGAGAATAAATTTAATATTTATTTAGGTTATATTTTATTTATTTTAGTTTTTATGGGTTTTAATGATTTAAATATAGAGATTATATAAAAAAACATTTCAAACTCAAATTTTACTTTTTTTATGTCTCTCTGACCACAGTGAACCTACCAAAATAAATTCAATGATTTTCTAATTTGTATTTTAATTTACATAAATATTTCAAGTAAATACATGACTTAACTTTGGAAAATAGGCTTTACCATGATAGAAGTGTTCTTAGACTTTGGGAAAATCAAGGAATACTCCTAAACACACAGAGAGTAAGCCCTCAAAATTCCACACCATGGTGAGTAATATTTAATTTTCTATGATTTAAACAAGGTTTAGAGTATTTAAAAAATTTATAAAAAAAAGTCAAATAATTTTAATTTTTGGTCAATATGATTTTCCTCTACTTATTGAGCAGAGAATTATTTCTATTTTATTTTAATGATTTTTATACACAAAGTTATGAATTTTCTAAGTTTCTAAATTAATTTAAATAAAAAATAGGCTATTTTTCTATTTATCCACGTTGATGCCATGTCTCTCCTCAGCAGCTCCGAAAGGCTATGCAGCGCGCTCCCATTCGATGTTGCCTTCCGTGTTAGTGTTTATTCATCCCATGCTTTATGTCCCTCGACTCGGTCCAATGCTATCCAATCCATTGATTCAATACACTCGTGAATGGACAACATTCCTTCATTGTCCCCAAGTGACTTAGTATGAGAATCTTCAACACTAAAACTCTTCAATCTCACTCAATACTCATTCAAATCACTCACAATTTGTTCTTATTACTTTATCTACTTGAGAAAATCACATCCATTTGGTTAAATACATATGAAAAGCAATTTCACTTCACAATTGGTGAAACCAAGATCATTTTTAGGGTTAGTGAGCTATACCTTTGCCAAAGAGGTGAGCTCTTGATTAAGTTGGTTGCAAACATTCATTGTGACCTCACGATGCTCCTCCAAACACCAATTTAATCTGAGGTTGAGCCTACACAAGAATTCAATCGAGGGGTGATTTGAGTTTTGTCTAATAGTGGGTTAGAGTGCACAGGAGAGGGATTTTGATGGGGAATTTCCTCTTTTGGTTTGGAGAAACTTTTGGAATGATTAGTTTAATGTTTGGTGGAGTTTGGTGGAGTGATATAAAAGACTTTGGATTTCAAGCTTCTAGTTAATGTTAAGTAAGGGGGAAGATGGTTGGAATTTGATTGGGATGAGCTTAGGAAGGTTTGGGAAGCTTTGAGAGCAATTTGAAGTGATCTCCCAATGCAATTGGCAACACTTCTCCCATGGCAGTGATAGGGTTGGTTTAAACAGGGGAGGAATTAAGGTTGAATTGGCCAAGCTAGAGGGTAGAGATGGAAGCTTAGGTGGATGGTTGAACGATGCAATTCGCCAATTAATGTGAGCCACATTGGTTGGGTAAAAATTTGGGTTTGAGCTAAACATGGCCTTCTCAATTTTGGGTTTTCCGGCAACTAGGCAGGCCTACCACGACAGGGGAGGTGACTATCAAGGTCAAGGAAGGTCATGGAAGTTTTAGTTGTGATAAGCTTGGGGTTAGGTGGGCTAGTTGCATGGTTTAGTGGGATTAACCAATTTAGGAGCGTAGTGCCCTTAATTTGGGGGACCCTTGGTCCATGGATCCAGAATTGGGTTATGGCTGATTTGATTAGCATCCAAGGGGGGCTAATCAATGTAGGAAAAGATTAAGCTTGGGTAATTTCAAAGGGTTTGAATTAATTTGGACTTTAGGCTCAAAATTGGAAAAATAATAACCTCTAAAAAAATTCTAAACTCAGAGTGAATTAAGATCTTTTGCAAGCTCCTTATTTAAACCAATGTTTTCTGAAGATCCACTAAAATTTTGGACAATTGAGGAGCCTATAGATATAATTGACCCAATTAATCCTAATCTTATTATAAGAGTAACCTATGAAGTATACTTATGAGGATTAAAAAGAATTTCAAACACAAATTAAAGAATTATTAAATCTTAAATTATTTTAACCAAGCAACAGTCTACATAGCATCCTGACCTTCCTAGTTTGCAATCATGCCAAGCAAATCAGAGGAAAAGCAAGACTAGTTGTTAATTTTGAAAAACTTTTTGAAAATACAAAATTCGATGGATATTTCTTACTAAATGAAGAAATATTAATTAATCATATTAAAACCGCTAAATGGTTTTCTAGATTAGACTGTAAATCAGGATTTTGGTAAAACAAAAATGCATCCAAATAGTCGAGGATTCACTCCATTTAGCACACAACAAGGACACTATAAATGGAACGTAATGCCATTTGGACTAAAATTGCCCCTCAAATATTTCAAAGACGTATTACCACTATTTTTAGTAAACTATCACATTTTTGTCTTATATAAGTAAGCAATTTTTTAGTATACAGACAAACAATAAATGAACATTTGAAACACCTTACATTTTTAGCACATAAAGCACAAAAACATGGAATTGCCCTATGTAAGAAAAGAACAGTTGTCTTAACCAATACCATTGAATTTCTAGGGCTATAATAGACAAAGGTTCTATCGAATTACATGAACATATTCTAACAAAAATAGACCATTTTAAACAAATTAACAATAAAAAAGATTTAGAGATGTTTTTAGGATGCATTAACTATGTTGAATCAATTGTTAAAAGCCTTGCAAAATTAAGGGCACCAATACAAAAGAAGTTAAGAAAGAATATGCCCTGGTATTGGGACAAAAATGATGGAAAACACTAGATAAATATAAAGAGATTTGTAAGAATCTACCAAAATTACATTTTCCAATATTAGACGACTATTTAATCATAGAAACTGATAGGTTTGAATTTGCATTGGGTGCAGTTTTAAAAGCAATAAGGAATAATAATGAACTCTTATGATGATATAGTTCAAGAACTTATACCACTTTAGTGTTGCTAGGTAATTTTTATTATAATTTATTGATTAATGAATCTTCTAATTTCTTTTTTTGGTTTTTTTATAATTTTACTTTTAGCTACTTGGTTTTGTAATTTTGTCCTCATTTATAAAACTAAATTTTCTAATGACGTCATTTTTTACTTGAAATTATTATCAAATGTAAACAATGGACAACTAGGAAAAAAATTTCTAAGATTATTGTATTAGCTATTTAATTTTCCTATGATTTAGGCTGGGTCTTATTTTATTTTTTCCCTTTCAATCCTAATTATTATTCCAGGTAAAGTTATGATGATTCCGCCAACCAATGCTGTAGGTATTAGAGTAAGCATCATTTCGTCTATTATTTATCAAGTTTAGTGACTTCCTATTCTAAAAAATAAGTTTCACCTAGTTGTTCATTTTTATTCTCATCAAAACTCATAGAGTAACCTAGACTTTAAAATAGCTTTAGAGGATCAATTTTCCTTGAAATAGCTATTACTTGTGAAGTCAATATTGACAAAGAAATCATTTTCATATACGCTAGCCAATATTTTATGACTTAATCTTTGATATGGCCATTAAAAATTACTATATTTATTTAATCAAAAAGTATTCTTTTCATAAATGTTTAGACATTGTACACCCTACAGTTATAAAAGCTATTATTATTCATAAAGACCCTAATAAACAACTATAAGAAGTCAGAATTTTTTTAAAATCTTTTAAATCATGTGGGAGAAATTTATTAGTAAATATTTAAAACTTTCATTGGCTTCATAAATTAACTTGTTTTTTATTTAGGTGAAGGAAGTGATATTATTCTAAAGTTAGCTTATTTTGGTTGAAGGGAAAGACTTGGCATGACTGTCATATTAATTCATTCAAATAAGTGATAGAACATAAGGGTAAAGCATTTAACTAAACCTTACCTTTCTCTATCAAGAAAAATATAAAAAACATAAGTCTAATTACATTATCAGAAGCTCCATTATATTTGAAACTTTCACAAATTTTTAAGAAACTGTGTTGATTAGGATCTCTAATAGGTGAACCCCTAACTGTGAATTTCCGACCTTGGCATTATTTTAAGTTTGAGATCAAAATTGTTGGTTTGTATATTTGATCTAATTATATTTTGGTGCAATCCATCTATTAAAGATGCGGCATTATCTCTTAAAGGTTTAAGATCTTATGCTTCATTTTGATGTTAGCCATCATTTGTAGTTCATTTTGAGATTTTTTTACATTTTTATTTCCCTATAATTTTTACAATTTTGACATCAAATAACACTAATTCTTGATTTTATATTCTATGTTTACAACACACTAGTCATAACTGAAGATAACACAAGGACACCTACTTGAAAAAAAACAAAACTTTCTCGACAATAATTACAATAATATAACTAATAAAAATACTGATTATTGAAATAGAAAAATGAAACAACCATAGTTATAGCACTGTGGCACCAACACAATAACGTACCAGTGTCCTGCAAATGATTTTACATAATTGAAATTAAATTTTTGATGAATAATTTAGTTTAACAAACTTTGATCTAACAAAAATAAATAAGTTATAGTACAATTTGACACACAAGGGATCACAGAAGTAGAGATGAATTATAATTGGTTAACTCAATTAGTACTAAATTATTTAAATTTTGTTTAAATCATCTCCAAAAATGATTCCAAAAGATTGAATAGTGTTAATAATATAGGCAAGACATGCTATTTCGAGTAATACAAAATGAGCAAGTTTTCCTTAGTTCGAGAATCATAAGGAATTAACACAGTTAAGATAATACTAATACAATTTAAGCCTAATTTTTTCTCCAACCAATATGGTTCAAAAATTACTGTCAATCTACAATTTTTCAAACGATGTGATTATCAATTGAAGAAATGCACTTTGGCTTTATGATATTTTCCCTAATTTTTTTTTATTAACATAAGCAACATAAATGATACATTGTTAATCAAGAATAATTTATAGTTTTAGTCTCTGTTAAATCCATAGAAATCCTAATCTTTCAACCTACATCAATGTATGTCTATAGAAACTAAGTTAAATGATTAAATTTGCAATTTTTTTAATGGATTACAAGAATAGTTGTGTATCTACATAACTCAAATTTATGTTATAATTTTTTCATTGTTCTTCTATTTCACTATCAGGACCTGTAGATCGCATAAGTATTCACATAACTATATATCCACTACAACTAATCATTCAAAATGAATTTAATTGAACAATGATTTAAAATTAAACTTTAAAACTTCATGCTATGCAAAAAACAAAGTAGGAAATTTTACAAACCCAAAGTGTAAGTGCTTAGTTTCTATCATATGCATCAAAATAATGAAAATCCTTTGCATTTATTAAACAAAGTTTAGTACAAGAAAAATAAATGATAGAAGTGGATTTTCATTCGCTAAATGTAATACTCTTCCACTCTTAATAACTTTATCAACGAGTTTCTCATTATTCCTCAATCTATAAGCACGCTCTAAAACTTGAAAACTAACAAGCATTCACTATGAAAGCATTCGATGTTCTTCCTCACCAACAATAAGACACTAGACAAATTCTCTGTGTCCCTAGTGTAACCACTCTCATACCATTTAATAACACCCTAGTGATTGCTTTGAAACTATCTCCAAATTATTTTATTAGAGTCATCATTCTACGATGCTTATTTTGTAACATTATATCACTAAAAATGACATAGCATTTCCAAGTAATTACACTACAATGCTTTTCTCTAGGGTCGTTGACAAAATTATGCTCCTTCATTGGCATTGAGGTTCCAAATCTTCATGGTGTTGTGGCACTACGACGCTTTAAACTGGTATTGTAGTGACTTGCTCTTGGGTTTTTTGCCCCAAAAAATGTTTGGTTTAGCATTATGGTGTTGCTTTCAAAAAATTCATCTAAGTTCTCTTTGCTTCTTCTCAAGTGAAAAGTTTTACAACATGCTAAATTTAGTGAAATATAAATAATCTTTCGAGTTTTGACATAGTTTTGACGCATTTTATATTATTTTTGTCATTCAACCTTCCTCACAAAGGATTTCACAAAAGGTTGTTAATTAGGTTTGACATGGTCAGGTTAACTATGGTTATCAAGGAGTTACTAGTTATTAAGATAGTGCAAGAAGATTGGGTAAAATTGGTCAACACAATAAGGTTATGATTGAGTTATAGTTGAGATAGTTTTTAGCGTAATTGTGAGTGGAGCTTATGTGTGTGTTTTTGAATTAACTAACCTAAGCGTGTAATTAATTACAATGGTAGTAAATTCTAATCTTTGAAATGTCATAATATGTTAGGACTTATCAAAAGCTGAAGGAACATATTTAAATACTCATCCATTTTATGAACACAATCCTGGATAGATGTATCTATGGTGGCTTCAATATATGGTTGATGTCATATAATAGATTGGTTAATGGATTGATACATTTTGAAGCACGAAGCACATTATCATGGGCATTATGCTTCTTTTTTATTGGACAAGTGTGTAAAGCTCAAGAAGGTGAGTTTTTATTTTCCAACAAATGATGTAAAATAATTACATGCAAGAAGATTTTGAAGATAAAAGGACTATTTATACCATGAAGCTACAAAATATTTACACATACACATGAATAAAAGGGTTTCAAAAGAGGCATAAGAGTTTTTACATAAAACTTCAAAATTAAAACTAATGAGGGTGGTCATACCCAACTAAAAATAGTCTAGTGTATAAGTTAATATTTACAAGCATAGTTTTCCTCCTAATTATGGAAGGTGGGCATGATTCAATGTCTAGATCGTTATTTTTGGTGACCTAATTATAATAATGAAAATTATTGGAAGAACAAAAATTAAGTGACAAACATTTGCGTGAGTTAATGACTAATGAAGACAATTGGACATTGGAAGTCCGACAGTGGCAAATATTATGTTGGTTTATGATTAAAGATATTAGTTGGGCATTGGAGAGCACAATTAACCATCGATGTTGGCTTAAAACAATAACAAATGTTTACGTCCAATGTCGAGAAAAGCTTTAGGATTCTTCAAAATTTGAGAGCTTTCTCCACAAGTCCCATTTCAAATGTGAAATATATGTACATTTATAGATTTTTTTTTGGGACATTTTAGTTCTTCTATTTTAAAATCTTGAATGCCCTACTCATTGATCCTTACCGATCTCTCATTAATATTTGATACTTTGTATGCATTTGAACATTTTAGTGATATTTGAATTGATCAATTCTCGTCTTTAACCTATGTATCATCGTTATGAACATAATGATTATAGGTACATTGATAATTAAATTTCTTAATCTAATAATTGTTTATAGGTTGGCACCTTGAGATTTTAACATTTTATTAACATTTTAGGGTTTTGTATCAAATTCTTAACAAAATTGCAATATAGAAGACTACAAAATTTTAATCTTATGCATATACATATAAGAAAATCATCTAGTCAGTTGATTTGTAATTAACAATGGTTTGTGCGGTATGTATGAAATTATCCCTAAAAAAATAGAAAAGCACAAATAACTGAGCCTTTGACGGCCTGAGGAGCCATCCTGACCCCTGCTCGCTGATTCCTCTAATTTTTTAAAAACTTTTCGTTGGAGGAAGTTGACGTGCATATGGACACATCTTATGGCTTCAAAGGATGAAATATAGTTTTAAAATGTCTAAAGTGGATGCATTTCGTCAGCAATCAAGTACGCCTAATCATGCGGTACTTCTTCCAGATGTACGTCTCTAATTTAAATGAAGATGCACCCAATATAATAAATATTAATTCCAAACCAAAATTTATAATTAAATGTAATTAAAAAAATTGTTTTTGAGCTATATGATATTTTTTTCTTATTAAAGTAAAAAAGAAATAAATATTTTTTTATATTTTCTTAATATATTGTTTTTCAATTTAAAGACTTCGCAGTCGGGGTTAGTCGACTTTGGAATGTTGGACTACAACCATAGAGCTGAATTTAGTGTTTTAATAAAATAAATTGGCTGAATCTGTATTTTTAAGTCATTTTCGAAGAAAGTAAGAAATTATTTCTATTTGAAGGAGGCTTTTAAATAAATCTTGATTTTGAATAGATAATTAAAAATAATAAAAAAATTCATATAAAATAGAAATAAATGTCATAAAATCCAAAAAGTGATTAAAATAGAATTATGATCATTAAAGTTTTAATTAATAGAATTTCAAGGCATTTATAAGTCGTTTTAGTTGATACCCACAAAAATAAAACCACATGGATTTAAATTTATTTTGAGGACAAAAAAGTGTCAGCACGAGTCTCGAGGCAATCTAATGGCTCAAGAAAACTGACAAGCATAGCTTAACCAACCGAAACACAACCGACGACATAGAAAAGCCGATCAACTGATGCCAGCCACAGAACATCCGAAATGACTCAACAATACACCTACAAATCATCTGAGAGCTAACTTTACTCAACCGACAGAAATTGAAGATTGACAGGCCAAATGCATCCGATCGGCTAACATAAGTTAACCAGAGCAGTCTCGTTGATTAACTTTAGTAGTCCAGTAGGTCGCTCATTCCTGAAGGATTGGCTAATCGATGGTCTCCATCCACAAGGCAGACCGAGAATATTAATCATCTTGTCTCTTTGATCCCAATATATCGAGCCAAAGGACAGCAAGACTCTGGGCCCAGCAAGGCTTTAGGCCCACAAATGTATAATTTCTATAATAACCTGCACAAACCTCCTTAAAGTAGGGTTAGAAATGTAAGTTTCCTTCATTGTTTTCCCTCTCGGCAAATAGAGATGTCTTTCGATTTAATAGGAATTTTGGCTCTTCTTCCTCTCAACATAGCAAAAATATTTGTTTGTATAAAAAAAAGGTCCAAGAGCCAGAGAATACCCCATTTTCCCCCAAAAAGAAAAGCTGTTGTGCACACTCTTTTATTTTCTCTTAGTTTAAAATCTCTAATCCCTTGGGTGTTGATGCTGACAGATTTAGTGTGAGAATTTTGCAAATATTTTTAAATATTACAAAATTACACACGACAGATATATAATAAATATGCAATATAATCCCAACAATAATACTTTTTATGAAGATAATTTATCTTTTAATTTTTTTTAAACTTTCAAATCACCTTTAAAATCAATGAAAGTATACGTATCGCTCAAATAATAAAGAGCTCTAATGGAGTCCTAAATATCGATCCCACGGAGAAGTTGGAAAATCCTAAAAGTAAATTATGAAAATTATTTTATAATCTAAAAAAACAAAAATAAAAGTAAAGTAAAGTGCGAAGTTCGAAAATCAACTATTCAAGTGAATGCTAATTAAAATGTAAACGTAAGACTACAGAAGTTAAACTAAACTAAATACTAAACTTTAAAAAATAAAATTACGAAAATTAAACAATGTTTTTGTTGTGACGGAAAGTTCAAATTTAAGAAAACATCCTTCCCCTTTACAATGAGTATATGGATTGTGAAGAAATTAAAATCATTTGAAAAAATATATATAAACTGTTTTGTGTCAAATAGAAGCAATCTTATTCTTTACCCTCTTCCGAGTGCTATAAAAAATATTGAATAATCCAGAGTTTGGTTTCTAATTTCGTGGTTAGGCTGGGAGGATACCGGCTGCCACTCCAGAGCTCCCACTACTTCCTCCCCTGAGGGCTTGTTGCATTAGTTTTCAATCAACTTGACCAAATTGAGGATTTTAATCTGTCACCTAAAAATCTCCAATTCTGCATCCAAAAAAATATATTTCTCTATTTATTTGCACCTAATCCCATGGATGACATACTCTCCAATGAAATCAAATGTGATTCTCCCTATGTTGTAGAAATCATATCTCATTTAAGAACATATGTCTCTCAACAAGTTTTAACATTTCAATAGACCAGATCGAAAAGTAAATGAAGTTCAAATTTCAAATCATCACAAATTATTAACATTTAAAACCGTAGAAAATAAAATCTATTCTTCACAAAACCATATCTCATAATAAGTGGAAGGATTAAGAAGACTAAGAATTCATGAGAATGATATGACAAAACATGAATTTCATATATAAAAATGAGTTTACAAAAAAAAAGAAATAAAAATACAACTTATCTCACAATCCTTCTCAAGCAAATCTCCAGAATTTCTCTCCAAGTCTTTATCTCTTTATAATCACTCTCATTTCTCTCTTAGAAGTGTAATGAAGAAGAAATCTCTCACGTTCCCTCTCCTCTTACAACCCTAGAAGAAAATCTCATATTCTCTCTCTATTTGACACAAAACAGTTTATATATATTTTCTCTCGTACAATTTGGGTAATTTTGAAAACTCACGCCAACTTTCTCTCTCCCTCATGCCACACACTTGACAAATGAGAAGTCTTCTTCTTTTATTTTGGGCTGCCTCCTCTGGAAAAAAATTCAAAATTTCCTCCAAAATTCCCTCCAAAAGTCAACTCTTTTGAATTCAAAAGATGTGTCATTTGATTTAAGAGACATATCCCTTCATAAAAGAACATTTCAAAGTGTCTAGATGCATTGAATTACTCAAAGAGGTGTGTAGAATAAGTGTCCTTTTGAAATTTTCCTAGAACTACTTTAATTTGAAAAAGTCATCCTGGCGCATCACCCGCTAGTTCTCTTGATTTTGGTGCATCATGCGCCTGAATCCCAAAATTCGTTGTTTTGGCTACAAATTTTATTTATTTTGCCATTCTTGCTCTAAATGCCTAAAGATGATATACCTGCAACAAAAACACAAAAATACCCTTCTTTAAAGTGCAATATCAAAAAAAATAAGCATAAAATAAGTATTTAAAAAGGTATATTATTTTGGTGTACCACGTGTGCCTCTTGAACAAATTTAGATTTAATATCATGAAAAGAACACTGTGTGTGGAGCATTTTACTAACAAGAAGACGAGCAAAGCCAAGCAAGAAAATCCAACACAGAAACACTCTTAACATAGAGTACGTTAAGAAGTGTATGTAGCAGTAGATCCATGATCTAAAAAATACTATTTTTGTTGTCTTCCAACAGGCCTTGGCTTGGAGGCGAGAACCACCCCTGAAACGTATAACCGACTTCTTACGGTCGGAGAACTCCCTTAGAGGAAGTCGACTAATGACAACTCAACAATGCTCAAATGACATCAGATGACTAGCATTAATCTAAATAAAAGCCCCAGTGTGATGTGCACAATCGACCCCAACTTATTGAGGCCCAACTAAAAACCTGAGCAAAATCGATGCCCCAACCGTACGATACCAAAGATGGAATCAAATCTTATACATCAACCAACACCTAGTTTGGCAATGAAATGACTTTATTGTTTCAAACAGTATATACTTTTTCTACTATTGTTGACCTCACTTTTGTTGAGGCCTAGTTTCTTCCTCAGATGATTAGGATCTAGCCGTAGGCTTTCTTGTTGACAATCGTAACATACTAATGATGGAAATCTTGTCCATTGGAAACTCTAACCACTTCTTTACTCTTCTCGGAGTCCCACATGCATGGTTTTGACCTCTAGCACTTAGAAGGTTGAAACCAACATTGGGGAGTTCAAGCGAAGTCCCCATAGGATTATTGGTCTTAAGGTTAGCCTTGGGAGGCTTGGTGTTGGTTAGGCTTTCACACACTTGAACCTATCATAAACTCACACATTAAAACCCCTAAAATTACCTACACTTAACACCTACTCTTTTGGAAACTCATGTGGGTGGTCCCCAAAATCTTAGTCGTTTGCTAGGATGGCTAAGGCCGATACATGGAGAATCCAAAATGGAATCTCATTAGTTTCAAGGCAATCAAGGGGTAA
>NEWO01000142.1:1360592-1377045 GCA_003013225.1 Phalaenopsis aphrodite
GTACCCCTTGGAATTTATATATAATTGTGATGTTTTGTGTTGTGAAAGTTTATTTGTGATAAGTACATCATTTAATCACTTAAAATTATGTCTATGATGATTGAACGAATATCGTTGAGGCTTGAAATTGATTGAAATTGCAAAAATCCAGAAATTGAACCAAATCAATAGAGCCCGCCGACGGCGCCCTCGACGCCGCCGACGGCGGACTTTTCCCGAGACTTAGGATGTAATTTCAATAGAGGGCGACGACGGCGCCGAAGACCCCGCCGACGGCGAGATCCCAAAAAAACACCTTTAACCGTGATTTTGACTACTCAACTGCCACTATTCATCATCCCCTTCCTCTGGAAAACACAATTTTTGACCTAGGGCTTTAGAGATCTTGGATTGAGAGGCAATTTCAAAGCATTTAGACACCATATTTGATCATCTCTTGGTAAGAGCTTCACTCTAAACTAAAAATATTTGATTTTCACCAGGAATTTCTTCCACATTGAGGAGATCTGAAAAATTTGAGAATGTGAAGAAAATATTGGGAAGAAATTCATGGAACTTGGTTTTGAACTCTTAAAATCACTCTTGGAAGTCATTATTTACATATTTGAAGTATATTTTGAATTTTTCTATAATTGTGATTAGATTGAAATGGCTCCACGACAAAAGAGTCGACTTGAGTTTGACGAGTCTCGCTTCGTCAATGTGAAGGCTTAATCAAGGTTTACTTCAGTGTTTGAAGGAAAAAAGTGTATACAAGATAGAGTTTTTAAGAGCCCGGGAGGAGAAATTAAACGAATTATTACTGAGCAAAGGTGGGAAAACTTCTGTTACACCACCAATAAGGCCGCTGCAAATATTGTGAAAGAATTTTATGCCAACGTGTTCTATTATGAAGACGGAATCGTTCAAGTGTGGGGATTTTCTATTGAATTTAATGTCGCTCGCATTAACACCTTTTACGAAGTCCCAAACTTTTATAGCTGTCATTATGAAACCTTCAGTGCAATGGAAGGCCCCCTGAATGATGAGTTCAACTTTCTCACTGATGGGAAAGGAACGTGGAAGATAAAGCAACGAGAACGGGTAAATTTTTCTGCTTTCATGCTGAATGCCACCTCTAAATTGTGGCACTATTTTATTCCTTCTACTCTGTTACCGACCTATCATCATAGTGAGGTAAAAAGAGATAAGACTATTCTGAATTTCTGTATTCAAAATAATAAAAATAAAAATGTGGGGAGAATCATTTTTAAGAATATATTGACTACGACAAGGAGTGAAACAAGTGGAGGTCTAGGACATCCTGGCCTTCTTTATGCACTTTGCCAACTTTTTGGAGTGGAAGCTGGAGGAGATGAGGAATGGGTTTACCCTATGAAACCCATTAGAAAAGCTAATTTGAAAACATATGAATCCCATGAAAAATGGAGAACAGGAAGTAGACGTTAAGAACCTTCTACTGGTAGAGATGTCCCATCTACAAGTTATGACCTTCCTTCTTCTAGTTCCCCTACCCTAACTGACTTGATGAATGAGTTGACCTTGCAGCAAAAAAAGTATTGAATTAATAAATGAAAGGATTAGAGGTTTAGAATGTCGACATAATTATGATAGTGAGTACCTTCAGAGGCATTCAAATTTTGAGATAGCTTAGTACGAAGCTCAGGCCCGACACTATAGAGGTGAGCCTGATCCTACTTTTCCTGAGTGCCCCCGATATACTCAGTATCAGCCCAATCTACATGATGATCAAGGAGGCGAAGACATAGTTTGGGATTTTGATATTTGAATGTAATTGATGTACTTGTACTTTTATCTTTGTAATCTTTTGTAATAGAAATGGTTGTTTGTGTGCATTTGTACTTTTTATTTTTATTGTTGTAATTGGATAATTTTAATTATTATTATAATAGTTAGTGTGGTAGTTAAAATTTGCATGTGTAGGATAATAGATGTTGATTAGTACTTTGTAAATTGTAATGTGATTTGATTTTCCTTTTGGCATTTTAATTGTAATTGTCTTTTGTTTAGTATTGTAGAAGTGTTAGTGAATTATTTTGTTTATTTAATGTTTTAGTTTTATACTTATTTCAAAATGTCATTACCCAGCAATTTCTCTAATGATTTATGTGTAGAAAGCTCCTAATATTATAGACTAGGTGAAGTAGAAATTGTGAGAAGGACTGCAAAAATTTCAGAATGATGAAAATGTCTAAAATACTGAGGTAGATTTATATTTAGAGTTTTTCTTTCCACATATATCATTTCATATTGAAAAATTTAAGTTTGGGGAAGAGAAGAAAAATATTAACTATTAGATGTCCTCTATTTAAATATTTTTAAAAATTATTAATATGATTTTATGTAGTGAATTTAATTCAGGTAACTATATTTTTTAAGTATTTAAATATTATTGTAGATTTAAAGGAATATTTTTGTAATGAAAACTAATTTTGTAGATTAAAGATATTTTAGTATAAGAGAATAAGATTATAGTTAACTATTTAAAGTAAAGGAAACTATATTTTGAAGTGTTAAGCATCTGGAAATTCATTTGGGAAGAAACGATTGGGACTCAATAATGTAAAAGCTATGAAATATTTATAAGGTAAAGGAATGCTTTGAGTTTCAAATTTAGGGAAATAAAGGTGATGTTCAAAATTATTAAAGGCTATCCAGATATAGTAATCCTCACTTGAAAAAGGAAAAAGAAAGGATTGACAACAATCTCTAAAATGAAAAGAAAAATATATAGGATTGAAAGCAATCCAAATGAAAAAGAGAAAATAAAGAAAAGAGTATGAAGGTGAGGAGAAGCCTGCGGATATGCTTAATCAAAAATTGGCTTCACTGGACCTACCTCAAGGGAAAACCTAAAAACATTCCTGAACTTATATTTATGAAATAGATCTTTTACTAGTAGTGTTCTCATGAAGTTCCTATCCTTCGAATATTCTAAGTGACTTAATATTGCAACATATAGTCATTCTTGAAATGAATAGAAGACTAGAACTCTTAAACTTGATGACTAGATAATCTTGTAGCTATAGAGTTAATTTAATTACTTGAATTTTTTTTGAAAATCTCACTATGGTATTTATCTAAATCAAACTTATAGCATTTCTGAATTGAAACTTTACTACATTAGATCATAACTTTTATATAGTACTAAAATTACTCGAGGACAAGTAATAGTTAAGTTTGGGGGATTTTGACCAAAGGAAAATATGTTGAGATTTTCATACCTATTTTACACTATTTTTGATGATACTACACTTTAAAGAAAGGTATTTTTGATATTTTGTTGCAGGAATGATGAATAAGGACCATTAGAGTAAAAAGATGGAAAAAAGAGCGAATTTGAACTGAAAAGGACCAAAATGTTAAGATTTGAACTAGGGCGCCGACGACGAGCCCAACGGTGGCAACGATAGACTTTTCCCAAGACTTCAGATTTAATTCACTTAGAAGGCCCGCCGACGGCGAGATCGGCAGTTATGTCCAACAATGCATTGGATGAGGATGAATTTTGGAGGGATGCTTAAGCAACTCTTACGAAAACTCATCCACAACTTTAAAACAAGCTTTTGGCTGAAAATTGAGAAGTCCTGGAGGTTATAGAGGTTCCATTAGTGTATAAAGAGTTTACTAGAGTGTCTAATTGTGAGGAATTCTTTGAGTGATTATAAGAGTGCAAGAAAAGTGAGAGATTTCTTCCTCCTTACCTCTATGAAGAGTAATTCTGTGTGCTGTAAAGAAAGGAAGAGATTCAGAGGAACTTCGAGGAGTTTGCTTGGGAAGAAATTAGAGATAAGTGTTATTTACTTGTTGTAGTTTGTATGAATTTGCTTTTATATATGAATTCTGAGTTTTGTTGTGACTTCCCCATGAGTTATGAGTAGTTTTATCTGTCTTTCTCCTTGTCTTGAGATTTGTGAAATGGTGATTTGAATTGGTTCAACCATGAAAATGTTAAAGAAATTGTGATGGCCTTTTCACTTGGATCTTAATTTACTTTCAATCTAGCCAATTGATTTGTTAAAATATGTTGAGTTTTACAACTAAAGTGAAGAAAACATCCAAGATTTAGGGAGTTCAAGACCCTTAGAAGTTGGGTGCAAATAAATAGGGAAATAAAATTATCGAGCGTAGAATTGGAGATTTTAGAGTGAGACTAAAAACCCCAATTCGATCCTATCGTTTGGGTGCTGAAGTGTAGATATTAGCCCTCAAGTGAGAGGAACGTGGGAGCTCAAAGTGAGAGCCGGTATCCTCCCAGCCTAGCCGCAGATTCAGTAAACAAGCGTAGGATTAGTCGATGTTCTTTATGCTTGGACTAAAAGGTAAAGAATAGGTATGCTCTTATTTGACACAATACAATTTGAACTGATTCACTTTATCCATTCACTATAATTTCTTGACAAGGAGAATGATGTTTTCTTATATATTGAATATCACATTAAAAAATTTATTAGTATAATTAGTTATTTAAGAGTAATTAAAATTACATATTTATTTGAATTTTCTATTAGTGACAAATAAGCAATTTAAATTTCATTGTTGCGATTGAGTATTGCTTTTCTAAAATCTTAGTTCGTAGCTTCTAATATTACTCCTTGTGGGATCGATATCTAGGACTCCATTAGAGCCTTATATTACTTGAGCGAAACGTACACTTGTGTTGATAAGTGTGACTTTACCATTTTTGAATATTTTATATATACATCTTTATCAAATCTATAACTGTTATTAAGTTTTTGGTGTCGTTGCTGAGGAACTAAATCTTTTAGTAGCGGTATTAAATGCTTGTATTTTAAAGCATATATAAAGTCACTGTCACCCCACCCTTAGATACGCTGATGCACTTGTCATTAGATGATGTGTTAGGTTAGGGTTTAGGATGCTAGGTAATATATTTTTAACACCTCTAGCTATTGTTGTGTGATGGACTGTCTTGCACTATCCATGTGTCATTTTCTCACCTTTTTGGTGTGCTTGCATTTTGAATATGTATGGTAGTGTGTTAGGGCATTCTTCTATAGGGAGCCATGCTTATTTATATGCACACACATAGGTACCGCTCTAGGGGAGCAAGTAATGATTTCAGGGGCTATTAGCTCCACCACTTTTAAAGCATGGCTCATGATACTTTATTTTCATGTAAGTTTTCCTGCTGACACTTTTTTTCATGCAGGATTGAGTCTTTTTCTTTTTTCTATGTACTTTTATAGTCTAGGAGAGTCCTGTAGAAGAAATAAGATACAAGAACGGGTTCCGAGACGTTTGCGTGGGAACTACGTGGAGGGGACTATGAGCAGATGCTCATGCCTCATAACTTAATTATACAATTTATATTGATGTATAGAATTAGGATCGGGCATGTATATGCAGAGTCCGACCGCCTTTTTTTTCTGAGATATGTTGCTGATCCTGCGGCACCGACCTGTTTATTATTGTGATTTGACTTGATTTACTTTTTTGCATCATATTGCATGTCTGCACTTGCATTTTGTTTCCTTATTTTTTTTTTCTATGTTTCTTTGGGATTTCGCGATGTAGCATAGGCTCTTTAGGTAAATTCTTAATTTTCTACAAAATCCTAAATAAAATATTTAAGATAATTAAAATTTAGGATTAAAATATTCAGGATTTAAAAATTGCAACATTTACTTTCTTGCATATTTTAAAAGGGCCTCCACAATACTTAGGACCGCTCTAAATAACTACATTCATATTTGCATGTCCTGAGGAGGAGTCCCCGTACTTTTCCAACCTGACAGGCCCAACATACCTTCATATATGTGGTTGTCTAGTGCGCCTAGGGTGTTAGAAGGCTCTCCGACCTAGACGGAGTGTAAGTCCTTTTATTTGGAGTGTTATCAGCTTTGTAGCTGAACCTCCACTTTCTCTTCTTTCCCGAGGCATCTTTGCCACTTCTGCAGGTATAAGTCTCACCTCTTGGAGCTTAAATTTATAGTCATAGGATAGAGTTTCGTTCCTTTGACCTTAGGGCTATCGAGATTCTCATGGATGATGCAATTCACGGCTTGCTGACCGGGGATCTCAGGACGTGTTAGGTCGACTACCTTCACGACCAGGAAGACTTAGGGTTGTAGTGGCTTGGGATGACGGGTCCGTGGTACCCTAACTTGGCTACCTCTACCTCATAGGATTACTCTTTTCTACCTTTTGACCACCCTTTTTGAGCCACTTTTGCTTCTTTGACTTTGTTGATGTCTCTCTAGCGGCCCGATGCCGATAAGCCACCGCCTGTTTGGGATATAATGATTTGTCCTCAACCCTTATGGTCTGGATGTGCTATGATATATTAGGGCACCTCCGTTGAAGTGATTTATGGTTATTTTGTAGGTTTGATGAGCTGAGAAACTGCTACCCATTTGTACGTTGGAGATTCACTCTCCGCCCGATGGCATAGCGTGAGCTTCAAAACATTGAGACCATTCCATATGAAATAATCACCTTTTGATAACCCACACCCTAGGTTCATGATGATAAAGCAAAACTCCTTCGATCAAGAGTCTTCTTGGGTTTCCCCTAGATGTATTTAACCAGTAGGAATATGTTCCTCTGGGAGACTTTTGACCCCAGAACAAAAAAGGTTCTTTTTTGGTTCTCTGCTTACAAGTGGCTTATTCAGAGATTCTACTTGTGGATGTTGTTTTCGAGGTACTTCAATCTGATTTTGTTTGGATGTATACTATTGACCCATCACACGAGGATTATCCCTATATAAGCCTTTCATCTCTTTTCTTTTTTGATTTGTTTGCCTATGTGTTGTCATACGTTAGTTCACTATTTAATTCCTCTCCTCTTTGAGTCATTCATCTGGTTTGGGAGGGAGAATTACTCGAATAGGGAAATTATACGACAACATACAAAAAGGCAGACTGGTGACTGAGATCTAAAAAGAACTGAGAAAAATAATCTGGCAACTCCATTGGAGATTAGTCTCTCTCTCCATGCTAGGAGTTTTGCTTTTATTCTGGGGTTGTAGTCTCTCTCTCCATGTGTGGGAGTTTTGCTCATATTATTGTGACCTGGATTCTTTCCTCGAGGCATTAGTTGAGCTTGTAATCAGACCCAGTTTCAGTCTATACGTCAGTTGCTAAGGGTAACAACCTGATGTATTCTGTCTCATCCTTTCATCCTCAGTACATTGAGTCACTGCATATTTGCACGTGTATGTGCTGTTGTACTATTTTTATTATTATTAATTTTTCTCAAACTTTCCTTTTCTTTATCGTGTCTCTTTTTGCTTGGCAGACATGGCGAGCGAGAGAGTCGTGATGATTGCTACTACTGGGGGGAACTCTGTCTCCTTTTCCCCTAGTATTTTTTGTGCTCTTGAGGGTACTATAACCTTCGGTTCTTTTGAGCACCCTATTTAGATTATCTTGGGTAATCCTATGTCTTCTGAGGTTGTTGCTCTGTGCCCTCCCCCTAGAAAGGGGAGTCGAGCATATAGAGCTGCTCTTGCTGAGGTAGCTCACGTCGAGTCCGCCCCTTACTGAAAAAAGTGGCCTGTGCCCGATGGTGATGAGCCCCAACGCCCTTCAGTTTTCTCCAGCTTGTCGGGTCATCCCTCCGTGTTTTCACAGATTTCTCTGCCTTTAATAGGTCAGTCTTCTGGCAGCACTGTTGCTGCTGTTGTTTTCCCTGCTGTGGTCTCAGAACCTGTGGTCCCGGATCCCTCTGAGGTTGATCATGCTCCCAAGTTAGGCAGGAAGGCCCAGAGAAACCGGAACAAACTGCTTATGGCCCAGCAGCAGGCTATTACTCCTACTGTTTCTGTTTCAATCCATGAAGAGTCATCTGCTACGGTCTTGGATCTTGTGGTCCCAGTTCCCTCTGAGGTTGATCCTGCTCCCAACTTGGGTAAGAAGGCCCGGAGAAACTAGAACAGGTTGCTTATGGCCCAACAGTAGGCTGTTACCTTTACTATTTTAGTTCCAATTCATGAAGAGTCCCCGACTCCCACGGATTGAAACCCCTTTTCTGTGCTCTCTGGTTGTCAAGACTATATCTCTGCTATTATCTCTAGGAAAGCTCATCCTCCTCATGGTGGTCTGGGCCATTTTAGACCTGCTTTCCATATTAATAAGGCTACCACAAACCTATTGTCTAAGAAAATTGTGGGGGTCGTTTCCACTTTGAGGGAGAAAATGGCCCATTTATGAGAGGAACCTCCTCACTCAGATTTCTGAGACGTCTGAGCGGGCCATGAGAACCCCTTCAATTCCCTCACCCTCGAGGTCGTCGTTGTAGGATGTGAGCTTCGACCCGTCAGTCTACTACTCACCGAGGGGGATCTTCTTCTGTTGCACATGAGGTTAGGCCCATTGGAGTGTTGTTAGGAACCCCCAACGTTGCGCTCAATCCCAATGCACCAGAGTTTGTACCTGCTGTCTGGTCTACTATTCGCCGAGAGGGGTCTCCTTCCATTGCACATGGGGTTAGACCCACTGAGGTACTGTTAGGACCGTCTAGCATGGCTCTCAATTCCAATGAACCAGAGTTTGTACCTGCTGTCAAGTCTACTGTTGTAGTTGCACAGTCCACACCTGATGTACCCGTGGAATTTAATAAAAAGAAAAATATTACTGCTTATGTGTTTTCTTCTTCTTTGACTAGAAATAATGTAAGCACTTTTGTTATAGATGGTGAAAGTTCTGGGGCACGTCCCCAAGGATGTTTCTCACTACTTGTATCAAAATAAGTATCTGCGGGAGGGATATCATCCCGATCGACCTAGGAGGCATTAGGGCCAAAAGCCACCCACCTCTTCTCCTGTTGAGGCTCCAACTCCAGTTTTGGAGACTGTTGAGTCAATCTCGGAGGGAATTGTTCCTCCAGTCGATCGTACCCTAGAGTCGTTACCCGTTGATCCCACAATGGCGCCCGAATTGATCTTAAGGGCAATTTATCTGAGGATTGCCTTCTTGCGCCGAGTGACCTGTCTGGTAATTTTTTGGATATTTCAGAATGTTTTCTCGATGAGGATGACCTCCTTGGTGAGGAACTCCATGAATTTGAGATGGCCACTGACCAGGTCATAATCGTGACCACCTGGGCCCAGAGCTTAAATATTGAGGGCTGCACCCCTGATTCCGTCGAGGATGACCAACAGAAGGCTATTGAAGCTCATGGTGGCTCCGTGGTTGATTGAAAAGATTAGAGCAATCATGAGCTGATCGATCACTTGCAGGCCTAGCTCTCCCTTCTTGCTATCCAAATAGTGGCATTACAAAATGAAAGAGCAGGATCTGACAGTATTTCCCTCCCCAAACTGGGTGAGACACGCCACGTTGTTCCTTCCGTGCCTTTGGCACCTTCTCGACATGGTCATGCCGCTTCTTCTAATGTTTCCCAACACGAGCATATGTCCTCTGATTCACACTTACAGTCCTTGGTGATGCCAAGGTCAAGGGTGCATCGGTAGCTCAACAAGGTGAGACTGTTGTGTGAAGGGGAAGATCTTATTTCGAGGCATATGAATATTTTTGGTACCCTCTTGGGTTTGTTCCTCCTCGTTTAAAAGTTTTTAGGGCTTTGAAAATCCTCGCCAACACATATCCCAGTTTAGACCACTTTGTTGTAACATTTGCAACAACAACACCCTCTTACTTCGACTCTTCATCACCAGTTTGGTAGAGTTTGCTTTTGAATGGTATGCTGATTTACCTAATGGCTCATTCAAGTCCTTCACCAAACTGGAAGATGCATTTGTCAAATGCTTTGTAGGAGAGCATCACTGAGTCACTTTGAGTGATTTGTTGTTGGCCCAACAGAGTCCTACCGAGTCTTTGTTGGAGTTCACCAATCGTTGGTGCAACTTAAGTTTACAATGTGAACCACAATTACAAGAACAACCTGCAGTTGCATTCCTCATGAGCAAAATAACAGGCCCTATTTCTATCCTGCTAAAGATGAGTACGATCAAAATATTTGAGAATTTGATAAAAAAAAGTGGCTAATATGTAAGACACCGCAGATGCCTTAACCTTCAAAGATACTGAAAAGGCTAGGGGAAAAAAGCATATTATGGGTCTTCCAAGGAGAAAGGAAGAGAGCATCGCTCTTACAACATTTGATGGGAAGATGAAAAAGCCTGTCATGTCTGCCGAGCAAACTCGCCCACCTCCTCAGAAAGGGATACCCTAGTCTCTTGAACAGAGGAAGTCTAAGGTCTATCCTTTTAGGAATGACTATCTCAAGAAGATGCTCAAGAACCTGCTTAAGTAGGGAATGCATCTCCCACCGCCAAAGAAACCTCATGAGGTGGAGAGGAAGAATGAGCTTGACTATTGCCCATACCATAGACATCTGGGGCATGTCCTGGAAGACTGTTATCCTTTCAACGATTGGCTTGAGGCTTGATATAGGGCTGGAGAGATAGAATAACCAAATCAGTACTTAGAGAGGCCCCAGGGGAAGGGTTCTGTGAAGATGGTGATAGTTGTTCCAAATCCTAGCTTTCTTTCTGATATTTCTCTCCTTGCTTGTAATTCATGAGTGGATTGTAGTGCTCCTCCTGACACATTTTATGATGATAAAGCTATAAAAGAACATTTTCATTATTTTTCTATGTCTCATGTTTTTAAAATTGATTATTATAACATTAGTGACTCTAATCATGATGATAAGGGAGGTGAGAAATATCAAATATTGCTCTCCTCGAGCGGTACATATCGCATTTACGATGATTTGAACGATACATCTACCGATGCAGGTAAAGCCTTAGTTCATGAAGGATTCTTTGATGAGTCTTGTGCTGAATTTGCCGCTGAAGTCAAACCCATTGGGTTCTTTAGTCAGAAGATTCAGGAGATCCACCTCAGAAGAGATAAAATTCTCCCTCCTAGAGTGTCCTTACCCAATTCTAAGGATAAGGGGAAGGGTATCATCACCCAAGAGGTAGATGGCTATCCAAAAGTCCCAAATGAAGCCTTTAAAGATCCTCCTAAAATTGTAGACTATAATGTGTTGGCGCACCTCAAGAGGTTGCCAGCCATTTTGAGCATTTATGATGCAATTCTTCTTTCTCCTCAGCTGAGAGAGAGTTTGATTAGAGCTCTACGTCAGCCCAAGGTCTTCTACACACATTATGCAGAGGAAAGGATGAAGGAGGCGGCTCTGCTGCCGGATGTGGTTTCCATTACCTTTACTAAGGACTTGCTTTTAGGCACCACAGACCATAATGATCCCCTGTATGTGACAGCCGAAATCTACGGAACTCCATTAAACCGTATCCTAATAGATCTTGACACTTTGGTGAATATTATTAGCATCCGGACACTTGAGTTGTTGTCCTTGAGCTCGAGGAGATTATGCTCTGACAAGATTATGCTGAATGGCTTCAACAAAAAGGGTCAGAAAACTCTTGGCTCCATCACTCTACCTCTTCAATTTGGAGACTTCAAGAGAGAAGACAAGTTCCATGTGATTGATGGGAACACATCTTATAGAGCCCTGCTCAGACGCTCATGGATCCATGAGTACGGGATGGTACCGTCCACCCTCCACCAATGGATTAAGTACATGCGTGGAGGGGAAGAGTTTTCCATCCCTAGGGATGTTCATCCATTCTCAATTAATGAGGTGGGAGTCTATGATGATACAGAGTATTATGTATCACCTAAAGCATCTATCCCAGTCTCGATTTTATCGGGTTGTCCATGGGCCCCTCCCCTTTTTATTTATCTCAATATTAAAGGAAAAGAGGTAAAGGAGCAGAAGGAAAGTCGTCGTACCCCATGACTTCGAAGCGTGAGCTTGAGCTACTCATCTTTTCTGCAAGTAAGATGAACATCGAAGCTACATCAGATTCCAATTCTAATCCAGATGAGGTACTACAAGTGAGCAGTTCGAGCCGAGATAAGGCTCGATGGGAGATACTTCCACTACCTTGGAAGGGAATGGTTCCTCGTTTGACTAGACTCTCTTTGTCGGATGAGGTGTTAACCATCGAACCAATGCCACTAGGTCATCACTAGGAGCTAACGATTGCACATTCCTTTACTATTGAAGAGTTGAAAACTTTTTATGTACCTCCTAAGCTTGAGTGTAAAGAGAAAGACATTTTGTTTTATAAAATTGTTCCTCTTGTACCGAACACTGATGTAATGCCTTTAAATGATGAGAATGAAGAAGTAGAGGATATTCCTCTTTCTTAATACTGCTCTCCATTCATTTATAAAATGCTTGATTTTTGTTTGTTGCCCGAGAGGTGTTCTATTTACCAAGCCAAATTATGTAAAGCCATGTGGCAATATAAACACCAAGGGGAAAGGTCAGGATTATGCTCCGTTAAGAAACCTAATAAGGCCAAACTCCGCAAGGCCTCATGCAGAATGATTTCTATGCATGAAGATATTGAGACCCTCACCTCTGCTAGTGAGGAGATCGAAGTTAAAGTTGCCCCTCCTGAGCTCGAGGATGGCGTCTCTTCGACAGTCGATGAGTTGGTTGAGGTCAACCTTGGTACAACCGATGATCCTCGTCTGACTTATATTAGCAAACTCTTATCGGATTCTATGACTGTTAAGATTATAGAGATACTAAAAGGGTTTCACTATTGCCTTGCTTGGAGCTATGCCGAGATGCCTGGACTAGCTCCAGATGTGGCCATACACCATTTGGCTATCGACACGAGTGTTGTTCCTGTGAAACAAACACCCAGGAAGATGCACCCTGAGGTAGAACAAAAGGTCATTGATGAAACCAAAAAGCCCATCGATCTTGGCTTTATTAGGGAGGTTATTTACCCTACTTAGTTTGCAAACATCGTACCCATTCGAAAGAAGAACAAACAAATATGAGTTTGCATTGACTTTCAAGATATGAATAAGGCTCGTCTGAAAGACGATTTCCCCTTGTCGAATCTGGAGCTCATGATAAATATCACCTCCTCTCATGAGATGTTTTCCTTCATGGATGGTTTGTCATGTTATAATCAAATTCAGATGGCCCCAGATGAGGAGCAACATATGACATTTTGTACTCTGATCGACATATTCTGTTATAAGGTCATGCCTTTCTGATTAAAGAATGTCGGGGTGACCTATCAGCGTGCTATGACACACATCTTTGCTGACTTGGTACATCATCAGGTCAAGCGTTACATCGACAATGTTGTGGTTAAAAGTCCTTCTGAAGATGATCATCTTTCAGACTTGAGGACTATCTTTGAACTCCTAAGGAAATATGACTTGAAGATGAACCCGCTGAAATGCACGTTTGGCGTATCTTCTGGAAAGTTTTTTAGGCTTAATTTTCCATCATAGAGGCATTGAAATCAATCCTATTAAAATTAAATCCATCATTGAGATGGAACCTCATAAAAGTTTGACGCAGTTGCGTTCCCTACAAGGGAACTTCGCTTATATTAGGAGGTTCATTTCAAACCTTTCTGATTGATGTCAGCCCTTTTCTGTGTTGACTAAGAAAGATATTTGCTTTTACTAGGACAAGGCATGTCAGCATGCTTTCGACAATATCAAGCGCTACTTGTTGAATCCTCCAGTGTTAGTAGTGCCGGTCCCAGTTACTCATTCTCTATATTTTCACTCTTCAATAGTTGATAGGAGCTTTATTAGCTTAGAAGAATGAAGAAGGGAAAGAGAACGCCCTATATTATCTTAATCGACGTTTATTACCACCTGAGATGAGATACCCACCAATTGAAAAGCACTGCTTGGGATTGGTATTTTTAGTCCAGAAGTTGAAGCATTACATGCTCTCACACCATGTCGATTTGATCTTGACGGTAAACCCCTTGCAGTACCTCATGACTCGTTCTACCTTAGTTGGACGGTTGCCTAGATGGGTCATGATATTATCCCAGTTTGACATATTGTATATCCCTCAACAGACTGTTAAGGGATATGTGTTAGCTGATTTATGAGCGGCTCATTCAATCCCGACACATTCGCCTCTAAATGACGATTTTCCTGATGAGCATTTGATGTCCATCGATGCCCCAGAGTGGGAGATGTACTTTGATTGGACCTCTTCCTTGAAATAAAGGCCACCAGGATCTTTCCCAAAGGTGTAATCGGGGATCTGATTCATTTTCGTATCGCTCGAGGGTGGCATTCTCCACTACTCATACAGTTTAGCAGAACCATGTACGAATAACGCCGCTGAATATGAAGGCTTAATTCTAGGACTTGTGTTGGCTATCCAAATGGGCATTACAAGTATCAAGATTTATGGTGATTCACAACTCATTATAAGTCAGGTCTTAGGAACCTACAGGGTTCTCAAACCCGAGCTTGTAGACTATCATGAGAAGGCAATGAAAATGTTGAAGCTCATTCTCGAGGCCACTCTTATTAGGATACCTCGATCACTCAATGGCAAGGCCGATGCTCTTGCTAAATTGTCTAAAAAGCTATCAAATCCTGAATGAAATTCGATGAAAGTCGTGATCCGAGAAAGAATAATCCTGTTGTCGATAATTTCTAGCCCTTTGGGTGACATGCCTTCTGATAGCAGTGGTGTCGTCTTGGCTACTTCTGATGGAGTATCTGATGATTAGCGTCAAGTCATCATCGAATACTTGACGAGGGAAACTCTCCGCGATGATCGTTCCCTCACCTCTCAGATCTAGAAAAGGGCGCTTTCGTTTACGATTATTAATGATACTCAGGATCGACGCTCTTTTGAGCATATGTGGTTACGATGTGTAGGGGATGATGAGGCCTAGAAAGTAATGGCTGAGGTCCATGAGGGTGTCTTTGGATCCCATCAGTCGGGTCCCAAAATGAAAATCAAGATCAAACGCCTTAGTTACTATTGGCCTACGATTGCATTGAATATTCCTAGAGGTGTCATCATTGTCAGGTGTTCATCCCTATGCTTCACAAACCCCTGAGTATACTACACCCGACAGTCGCATCTTGGTCTTTCGAAGCTTGGGGTACCAATATTGTGGGGCTTATTGACCCATTGTCCTCTCGAGGACATCAATTTATTCTTGTAGCTCCTGATTATTTCTCTAAATGGGCGAAAGCTATCCCTATAAGAGAAGTAAGGGCAAATAATGTCTGCATTTCCTTCAAAATAATATCATTTATAGATTTGGTGTGCCACAACGTATCATCTTTGATAATGGGTTGGCTTTCAAAAATACTAAGATTAATATATTTGCTCGGCACCATTACATTGATTGACAATATTCAACGATCTACTAACCAAGAGCGAATGGATTGATCGAGGCTTTTAATAAGACCTTAGTTGGCCTTATCAAGAAAAATCTCCACTCAAATAAGATGGAGTGGTAGGAGAAGCTCTCGGAGGCTTTGTGGGCATATCGTACGACATATTGTACTCCCACTAGCTCTACTCCATACTTATTGACCATTGGGTCTGAAGCAGTTCTTCCTTTGGAAGTTGAATTTCCTTCACTATGTGCACTATCAACAAAAATTTCAGTAGTGAAGATAATACCCAACTTAGGTTGGAAGAGCTTGAAAACTTGGAGGGGTTGCGATTACAAGCCCAACAAAGCCTCAAGCTATACCAGACTCGTATGGCTAGAGCCCACAACAAGCTAGTAAGGTCCCGTACCTTCAGAGTTGGAGACTTGGTGTTGGTGATACGCCGTTCGATTGTATATCACAGTCGAAGCCACGGTAAATTTGAGCCCACATGGGATGGACCGTTTATGATCGAAAAGGTCTATGAGGGAGGAGCCTACTTGGTTATTGATGCTGATGAATCTCACCCCATGCCCTCGATCAACGGGCGATTTTTGAAGAGATACTATCCTTAGGCTCTGTTGACCTCACTTTTGGTTGAGGTTTGGTTTTTTCCTCTTTAGTAGCCTAAGGTCTAGCCATAGGACTTTCCTATTGACTATTCTTAAGAAACTAGAAAAGTCACCAAATTAACTCCATCACAGCCATTAGTTGGACTTAATGACTAGTCCAAACACCATGAAACCACCTAAATCAAGCCATGGACCGAAGGTCCCCCAAATCAAGGGATATTATTTCCAAAAATGCATGTCCTTAAGATATCCTTACTAAAATTAGGTATTATTGCACTAAATTGCGATGACCTATTCCCCTGGGTTCCCTAAGCTCCTAACCACCTCCCCCTGGCCTAGTGGCCAGAAAAGCTCAAAACCGAGAGCCACCCCCATGGAGCTTCACCCAAATCAAACCTTGAGGCCAACACATCCATATCAAACTAGGGAGCTCCTCTACCCTCCACCTAAGCACCACATTACACCTCCTAATTGGCCATGACAACTACCATAACCCCATTTTTATAAAGGGCCACCTCCATGGCGGTTAAACTAAGTGATGAAATTTTCTTAGAGAGGCCTCTCCAAATTTCTCACAGAGCTTCCCTAAAATCCCTTTAGTGGATTTCAACCATTTTCCCTCACCAATTCCCATTATTGGAGCTCAATTTTGAGCTTCAA
>NEWO01000143.1:5466-24756 GCA_003013225.1 Phalaenopsis aphrodite
CTTAAAAATTTATTTTGCTCATTTTATTAACGAAAATTCGAAGGACTTTCAATATGAAACTTATCATCTGACGAAAAACTCTAGTAGCTTTTGTCCCAATCAGATTGATAAGTCTTTCTAAACTATTGGTTTTAGGGCCACTGATCCCGGTTGAATATAGTTGTGTAAAATCTATAAAGTTGACTCCGCTTTACAACGGTGCCAAAAAATTTGATGTGATATTTTAGTAATAATAACGTTAAGCTCTTAAGATTGAGATTCTACGCAAGTATACGTATCGTTATCAAGTAATAAAAGACTTTCTGTTTAAGTCCCAAATATCGATCCCATGGAGAAAGTTTAAATTTGAAATGATAAATTAACTAGAAAATTTACAGAAATCAAATGAAATTACTGTCACTAATTTTGAATGTTTAAGATACTATCAAAGCTAAATTATTTACTACTAGCAGAATTTAAAAGCAGGGTTTAAAATTAATAACTATTTAACTATGTTTATATGATGAAGTTTTCTAATATGAAAAAATAACTTTCCCACTACAATGAGTTTTTGGTGAAATGAAATGAGATAAATGGTTTAAATGTGTATTGTGCCAAATATGAGCAATTTTAATTCTCTACCCTGATTCGGTGTTATAGAAAAATCATTTGCTAATCTTAGGTTTAGTCCCTAAATCTGTGGCTAGGCTAGGAAGATACTGGCTCTCACTCCAGAGCTCACTTCACTTCCCCTGAGAGCTAACTCTCGCTTTAGTTTTTAAACACTAAGATTGAATTGGGGACTTTTAGTCTGTCACCCTAGAGATCTCCAATTCTACACCTAACAAAGAATATTTTCCTATTTATTTGCACTTAATTCCACGAACGAAATACGCCTTCATAGACTTAAATGTGATTCTCACTCTGTTATAGAACTCGTACTCTATTTTCCGGATCATATGTTTCACAACATATTTAAACAATTCAATTGGCCAGATCGAAAAGTAAATTAAGTGCGGTGTTGAAAAACCATCACAATTTATTTTAAATTTTAACATTGACACATCCACATTATCTCTTCATTTCACCATATCTCAGAGTAGGGAGAAAGATAAAGGAAACTACTCAGACTTCATGAGAAAGATACAATAAAACACAAATTTGATATATAAAAGAAAGTTCATACAACAATAATAACTAAACAATATTTATTTGAAACTCTTTTTCAAAGCAAGTCTTTTGTAGCCTCTCTTAGGAAATGTAGGAAGAAGAAATCTCAGTTCTATTCCTCTTAAACACTTCTTAGAGAAGAATTCACATATAAACTTACCACAAAAACTCAAAACTATAAAAACAATAACTAACTAATGGTGTGGAATGACATGAAATGTAGATGTGTGAAGAGGAAAACTGAAGTAAGTGGAAGAATTTGAAATGGTGCATAGGTGGGGTTTTCTGATAAGCGTATGTCGGTTCTCCAATAGGTGCTTCCAAAAACTCTTCAATAAGCGTTCAAATTTGTCGAATTTTCTAGAACAGGGTCTGCACCTACACTGGCGTCGTCGGCGCCAGATGCCTTTCAAGTAATTCCTTCTTCTTTATCAAACGGTGTCATCAGCGCCCAGTCTGGCGCCATCGGCGTTGAACAATTTTTTTAACTTTTTCATTTTGACTCCAAATTTCATCATTCTTGCTTCCTTTTTGCTCTAAGTCTTAAAAATCAACAATCTGCAATAAAAAATAAAAAAAATACCTTTCATTAAAGTGCAATATCACAAAAAAATGAGTATAAAATGTGTCTAAAAATGCATATATTTTTTGTGTATCAAAATCCTCAAAATCTAAATGTTACTTGTCCTCAAATAACTCTTTTACTACATAAAAATATGTCTTATGGTAAAGATTTTAACTTCTAGATTTTCATATCTTAGTTCATTAGATACAATAGCATCACTTAAGAAAAATTCAAGTTAACTCTAGTTAACACTAAAGGTATAAGAATATTTAACAGTCAAGTCTAAGATTTTTTTCTATTCTCTATATGAAAATTGCAAATTATTCATATTAAAATCACTTAGAATATTCATATGAAGAAAAACTTCATGAAACTTTACTAGTAAATATGCTAATACTTAAATATAAGTTTAGAAAATATAGTCAAGCCTTCTTCTTTAAGTTGATTCAAGTGAAGCCAATTTTTAATTAGACATCTCTTTAAGCTTCTCCTCACATCTTTCTTCTTTTCTTTTCTTTATCTTTTCAGGATCATGTTCAATCCTTTTTATTTTCTTTCTTTTCTTTCTTTTGTTTCTTTTTCTTTCTTATTTTTTTCTTTTATTTTCTTTCTTTTTTTATGTGATGATTGCTACATCTGGATAGCCTTTAATGATTTTGAACTTCATTATCCTCTTCTTAAAGTTAAATACTTTTCACATTCCTTCACTTTTAGAATTTATATTAGCTATAAAGATTTTTCATAAAGTTTTAATCTTTTCTTATATGAATCTCTAAGATTTTTAATACTTCAAAAATGCAAATTCATTTACTTAAAATAGAAAAACATAGTCTTATTCTATCATACCAAATATCTTAATCTCTAAAATTAACCTTTGTTATTGAAAATTTTCACTCAAGTTTACTATATATTTGGAAACATTATTGAAAATTTTCACTCAAGTTTACTATATATTTGGAAACATTATATAATTATCTAAAGTTACCCTCTAATACCAAAGGTCATGTTAAATTTTTTTTAAAAATATTTTGAAAATATAACTAATTGAGGACAAATAAAATTAAGTTTCTTTTCATTAAAAAGGAATTTTTCTTTCCCCCAAACTTAAATTTTTAAAAGATTTTAAATGAAGAACTGAAAATTTAAGGGTTAAAGAAAACATTTAATACAGAAAGAAAAAACATACCTGTTGAAGGTTCTGATTTGAAACTTAACTCTGAAATATTGCAGGTGCTAATATGAAAAGCTACAAGACTTAAAACATTAAATATCACAAAATACATATAAAAATTTGTTGAGAAAGAGTTAACTACAAATATATTCAACAAAATACTAAAAACTAATAACTTCCAGCAGATTCACAAATCTAAAGTTCACAACACAGCATATAACAAAAATAAAATATCACAGTCCATAAACAAACAGTCTCAACGATAAAGTACAATTAAACATAAACTAAACAAAAATCTAACTAAAGTATCACCAATCATCGTCTTCTTGTTCTTCTTCCACATCCAAATTTTGATGTTGATATGGATTACAAACATGATGAGTAGGAAACTGAACTGAATGATCACCACTCATGAATCTGACCATTGCATCATCATAAGCAGCATCATATTCGAACTTTTGTCTTATCAAATCATAAAAGTGAGCATTTTGCCCTCAATATTTTCCATTCTATGATCCATTCTCAAAATATCTCCCTGTTGGATCATCATTTGCTCCATAAGTTCTTGGATAGTAGGGGTACTAGAAGTATCTGAAGTAAAAGGAATATCACTGGTCCTACTTCCAGATCTCCATCCAACATGAGATTCATAAGTCTTTATATTGGTAGGCCTGATAGGTTTTAGAGGTTCAATCTTCTCCTCATCTGGTCTATAATCAACTTTTGCCTGTTCACATAGTGTGAAGATCAGGGCAAGGTGTGCTAAACCTCCAGAAGTCTCCCCAAAAGCAATAGATCGAGTGTTCCTATAAATAATAGAGCCTACATCTATCCTTTTCATCTGCTGGATACAAAAGTTCAAGATGGCTCTATCCTATGTAACCTCACTATGATGATTTGTTGGTATCATTCTTCCAGAAATAAAATAATGTCAGGCCTTAGATACTACATTTAACATAAAAAGAGGAAAGTTTACCTTAACTCCATTTTTCCCCTTCCAGGTTCCTCTTCCATCAGTTAGAAAAGAAATAACTTAATCCAAGGCTCATTCGTAGTAGAAAACGATTTGTAGTGGCATCTATACACATCTTTCAAATGATAAAATTCATTAATCTTCCTTGGAGTGAACTCCATCATTTTCCCTCAAACAAACACACAGTCTTTAGAAGTCTTATTGAAATTAGCGTAGAACATCACTACACCAATAATCGCCTCGGCTGGCAGAAATTCTCCCACTGCCGAGCATTGATTAATCTTTCGGCGTCTCCTCCCAGATTTTTAAATCCTCGATCCGGAATAACTTTTTTAGTTGTACGTAGACTATTGAAGCAATTGTTGGCCTTGTAGTTGACAAACTTTTGATCATCAAAATCTACCTTTCTCTTTTCTTTGCTCATTCTAGGTGTCATGGTAAATCTACAAAAATTTGATAAAATCCAAATAAATTTTCAAAAATTCTAAAATCACAATGTGAAACATTTTAAACTTAAATCTGTTAAGTAAGAGTTCTTCACCAAAGGATTTTCTCAAAATCATTCAAAAAAATATCAAGATTTCGGATCTCGGCAATGTAAGATAAATTTTTGGTCGAAATAAAAAATTTTGAGTTCAAAGTGTAGCTCTTACCTAGAGAGGATGAAATCCAAACTTTGTTTGCCTTAAAATCGCCTCAAATCCAAGCAATAGCAAGCCCTAGGTGCAAAAACCGGATGTTGAAGGTGACTCAAAGGGTAAAAATGGCGTTTCACTGTGCAAATCATGAATTTTAAGGGTATTTGGGTCGGTTCGGGTCGAGGGCGCTGTCGGCGCTAGTGGCCAAAAAACTCTTATTTTGATTTTTCAATTTTCAATTCTCTCAATTTACTTCAAAGTTTATTTAATCTTTTTGAACATTAATTTTCATCTAAAAATAATTCACAAATAAACATTTTCACAAACAACACCAAACTAACTTTTATATATAAAAATATAATTTTCACAAATACATTTTTCTAATCGCACTTCCACATTCTTATAGCAAACTAATTTATAATTTAGTGTCGAAATCAAGCCCAACACTGGAACGCTGACACAAAACTATACGCATAATCAAAGTTCTAAAGCAAAGTAAAGTAAATCAAATCAACACAATTACATTAAAACATAAGTATTTTAAAATAGTAGAGAGTCCAACTTCTTCAATTAATCAGCCTCATTCTTTAGTACTTTCTTCTCCTCTAATATCTCTCATAGACTGATAATGGACATACAAATTGTAGAAGGGTCGGTACGGGAATTGATTAGTCGAATTTTCTTTGATCCATCCATTTTTCTTGAACATCTACACCAATCCTGCTTCAATTGTCCCAGTATTGTCAAAGTTCTCCTTCATTCTCCAATCTATATGATCAAAAAGGTAGTTAAGATTTTCTATTACATTCGTAATACTCTGTAGTTCTCTTTCTATTTTCTTTATTCTCTTCTCCAAAGTTATTCTCTTCTTCAACTGTTGGTGGCATCAATAGTGTTGAAGCATGTGATGAATGGTCCAAAATACAATCTAATGCTTCATTTATATTTCCTATATAATTTCTATCAATACGAATCATGGGCTCCCAAGGTAGTAAAACTTTTTCCCAACTTTCATATGGAACTTGAGATTGACTGCAAAGTAGGAAAATTGTAAAAGGATGCCCAAGTTCATATATTGACCCATTCATAATAATACCCATAACAGATTTGAAAATAATTGACTCTACATCAATGGGTTTTTCCATTTGAATGCAATAGTTTAAAATCACACTTTCTCTTGTAACTCTATTAATCTTCATGGTAGGGAGTAGTTTTGCAGATATGAAGAAATTCCATTATTTTGAAATTGGATTAACCAGCGAAGTACAATTCTTCCAAAAACTTGATGTGGTGTTTCAGTAATAATAACGTTAAGCTCTTAAGATTGAGATGCTACGCAAGTATACGTATCATTATCATGCAATATAAGATTTTCTGTTTAAGTCCCAAATATCGATCCCACGTGAAATATTTAAATTTGAATTGATAAATTAACTAGGAAATTCAGAGAAATCAAACGAAATTATTGTCACTAATTTTAAATGTTTAAGATACTATCAAAGCTAAATTATTTACTACTTGCAGAATTTAAGACAAAGTTTAAAATTAATAGCTACTAAATTATGTTTATGTGATGAATTTTTCTAATATGAAAAAAATATATTTCCCACTACAATGAGTTTTTGGTGAAATGAGATGAGATAAATGGTTTAAATATGCATTGTGTCAAATAGGAGCAATTTTAATTCTCTACCCTGATTCGGTGTTATAGAAAAATTATTGGCTAATCTTAGGTTTAGTCCGTAAATCCGTGGCTAGGCTAGGAGGATACTGACTTCCACTCCAGAGCTCCCACTCTCCTTCCCCTGAAGGCTGATTCTCGCTTTAATTTTTAGACACTAAGATCGAATTGGGGACTTTTAGTCTGTCACTCTAGAAATCTCCAATTCTACACCCAGCAAATTATATTTTCCTATTTATTTGCACTTAATTTCATGAACGAAATACTCATTCATGGACTTAAATGTGATTCTCACTCTGTTTTAGAACTCATATTTTGTTTCTCGGATCATATGTTTCACAACATATTTTAATAATTCAATTGGTCAGATTGAAAAGTAAATTAAGAGCGGATTTGAAAAACTATCACAATTTATTTTAAATTTTAACATTGGCAACTCCACATTATTTCTTCATTTCACCATATCTCAGAGTAGGGAGAAAGATAAAGGAAACTACTCAGACTTCATGAGAAGGATACAACAAAACACAAATTTCATATATAAAAGAAAGTTCATACAACAATAATAAACAAAAAACACTTATCTGAAACTCTTTCTCAAAGCAAATTCTTTGTAGCCTCTTTTAGGAAATGTAGGAAGAAGAAATCTCTCACTTCTCTTCCTTTCCAACTATTCTTAGAGAAAAATTAACACTTAAACTCATCACAAAAACTCAAAACTATAAAAACAATAACTAACTATTGGTGTGGAATGACGTGGAATGTAGGTGTGTGATGACGAAAACTGAAATGAGTGGAAAATTTTGAAATGGTTCGAAGGGGGGGGGTTCTGATCAAATTTCGGCCCTAAATAGAGCTTAGGTCGGTTCTTCAATAAGTGCATCCAAAAACTCCTCAAAAAGCGTTTAAATTCGTCGAATTTTTTAGAAACAGGGTCTGCACCGACACTGACGTCGTCGGCGCCGGAGACCATTCAATTAATTCATTCTTCTCTGTCAAACGGCGTCGTCGGCGCTAAACAATTTTTTTAACTTCTCTATTTTGATTCCAAATTTCATTCTTTTTGCTTTGTTTTTGCTCAAAGTCATAAAAATCAACAACATGCAATAAAACAAAAAAATACCTTTCATTAAAGTGCAATATCATCAAAAATGAGTATAGAATATGAGTTTAAAAATACATATATTTGATGTATCAGCCACACTAATAAGTCGGGACTATCTAGAAAAAAAAAATCTTCATTGTTAGATCCTTGTATTAAAAAAGTAGTCCAGTGCATGCTTAGAGGCCCAATTGCTGCCATGAAGCTTATGTTTTAATGGTCTAAATGAGGCATGTCTTTTTGTATTAGGACGTACACCTTGAGGCTTAATGCTGAAGGCGCTTGAGGCAACTCCTTAAATTACAATTTAATTAAAATAAAAAATTATTTATTTTTTTATATTTTGATATGTTCTGGTTTGACAGAAAAGCGAGAAACGGCTACGAGCAGGCTATATGAGTTGGTAGCTTGTCTATTTGATTGTGGAGGTTTACAAGTGAGGCGTGCTATGCGTGGGGAGGACTACGAGCGATTGTGGGCAAGGGAGATCGAATCTATAAACAGTTGGTTGGCTACGCTACGTGTATTCTTGAACTGAGTTGGAAATGTATTATTTTGGCATGAATAAATAATTATAGTTTAATTAGTTTTGTTTTCATATAATTATTTATTTTTCCTTAACTGATTTTATTTGCTTTTTTATTTTTTGTTTTTTTTTTAATTTAAATGATGATAGTTTATGATATAATTATGAATTATTATTACTATTGTTAGATTTTATTGTTTTTTCGAGGCTTGCACTTTGAATAAGTCTCAAGGATCATGCTTTGTTTCGCTAAGGCAAAAAGTCTCAATTATGATTCAACTCTTTTAAATATTTTTAAATGATTTAATTTCTTCATTAATGATCTTAATTATCTTAGTTTTTTTATTTGTAGAAAAAAAAATTGAAGCAGGCCAAATTGTTAAACATTTCAACACTATAATCCACACTCACTTTTTAGTTTAAAATCTTTGTCCTAAACATTAACAATGTCAAATAATTCTTTGAATCAGTCTTAGCAAATCATTTCCTTGATCAAAGGATTATCGACTTAACTTTATGTGCTGATACTCTTTTGCAAAATACAAATTTTAGAAGAAAAAAAAGGCACTGTTGGAGATGGCTAGATCACTAATATTCACCCTAACTATTCCTGAATATTTTTGAGAAGCTACCATAACTGCTGCATATCTAGTTAATAGAATGCTCTCCCTCAATAGCACTTAAATTTCAAATCCGTTTTTAAACCATTTTATATTTATTTCTTTAGACCAAAATCATTTTTCCGTTTAAATTTATATATATAATTGTCAGATTCAAAATGTTCTCCTCCATAAGAAAGCTTGGGATAAAAATCATAGGCTCACTCTTTAATATGTTTTAACACCATATTTTTTGAGAAATTGAAAATGCAAAAAAAAAAAAAATAATAATAATAATAATAATATAGAAAAAAGAGATGGAGAAATTTACAAAGTTGTTTAAGATAGAAATCTTATTCAACTTAGGTGCCTAGGACTAGCTTGGAACTTGTGTGTTTGAAAGGTTTGATCTAGGTTAAGCGTGCGATCGAGCCACTATTCTGTTGAAGTATATGAAACTGACTTGGTTCTAACGTTAAGATTGCATACTTCAACCTCCTTTTATCCGTCTCAAGAGGAACTCTGGCGACAACGTCAGCTCCTTTATAACAAAGTGGTATATTTTCTTTTTGTCATTGACTGAATCAGTTCTATCTTGGTTTTGTGGTCAAGCACGCATGTGGTTCTTCTCTTACTCTAATTTATGGCGCTGATGATATCTGGGATCCCTTCTCATATTGTTGGCTGGGCATTATGATGAAATTTAAAATTTAAGAACGGTTCAATAGGCTTTATGTATTTTATACCTTTGAAGTTAATTTTTTCAACATTTAATTGTAAAACACATGGTTTTGGCTGTACACATGGCTATCCTATACTTTCTTCAAGCTTCTGGATGGTATTGTGTGCTAAGTTTAAGGTGCTTCCAACTATATGTCCTCAAAATTTGAACTCTACTTTCTGTGATGTTGAAATGAGCTTATGTTAACCCGTTCTTAAACTATTTCGATCTGTTTTGTTATGTTTCTCAACCAAGTGTTGAAATCGTTTTATCTGAACGATTTTTTTTTTGTTAAACAGATGCAGGGAATGTAATCAATGTTGACATGCCTGAAAAGCTATCACAACTTAAAGAACAAATTGCTATTCTTGAGAAGCGTGAAGAAAGGTTACCTTTTTGTTTAATGTTTAGATTTTATTTAAATTTGAATTAACTGCTTATTTACTTATCTAATGCAGATACAAGGCTGTTTTTGCGGAGAAGATTTCTGTTTTCAGAAGAGCATGTTGTTCACTATTTGGCTATAAGGTGAATTCTTTTTGCTTCAATATACATTAAAATACTGTGAAAAACTAAATTGTGTGGTCAGATCGTTAGATACTGATATGTTTGATATTATTAGAAAGTAATATAAATAAGAGGCATTTACATACATGCCACCTAATTCTTATATGTTTACATGTCTAAAACCAAAACCTTACTTTTTACATTTATACTACCCAAATCCTTTGTATCACATAAAAATAACACCATTTTAACTTATAAATAGCGAAATTCACACCTCAATTCATAGGTGAGGTGGCATGTATGTAAAAATTGGAGTTTAGTTGTTTCATATGTAAACACGTAAGAATTGAATGGTATTCATGTAAAACTTCCTATAAAAATGAGCTGACTTATGATCGATCCCATTAATTCATTTTTCAATTTTAAATTTTTGTTTTTGTGATCTTTTTGTAGGAGCCATCCAAAATTATATTATTGCAGTTTGGAGTTTTGCTTTTCATAACTTGATGTGAGTTATTTTCTTTTTCAGTCGTGGTTGAGTAGTTAGTTCTAGTCGTGAGACCATATTTATTTCTTGTCGGTATACAAACCTAGCCATTACTTTTGTTTGCCACAACATTTGCTCTTTTAGTTGGACATGGGTTTCTCTCTGTTTGTCTATCATTCTATAAACCACTACTAAGTACCTTTCTACAGTTCATATCACCATTACTCTAATCACAATTAATAGGATTACAACGCGGGGCTCGGGGGCCTGGATGGAACTGCCAGTGGTTCAGCAGGAGAAGGCCCTTAGTTCAGTGGTTTACAATTAATAGGATTATGACGTGCGGCTTGGGGGACCGCCTTCATTATGACTAAACCCCCCCCCGCCCCCTCTTCATTGGGCGGGAATTATCCCCCCTCTCCCCCCAAATTTCAATTTTTCGGCCTAATACATTAATTATAAACATGTGTGATTGTCGTCCTAGGGTTTTAGTTTTCGTCTCTTTGAATTCAAGTTTATATCTTCCTGTCGTCGCCAGCTTTTTTCCATTCTAGGGTTATATCTGAAGGCTAGGTTTTTCGGCTGTAACTCGCATGAGGTGGTGATCTTTTAGGCAGTTTCATTTCCTTTAGTTGACAAACTATGCCCCTTTGGGCAACAAAAGAAAACCCTTCTATTGTACTGGTCAACTGGCCCTTGTCCTCCTGGCAACCCTTCTACCGTAGGTGGGCAGCGACAGCCTTACGTTAGTCTTCCGGAGTTGGGAGAGCTTCGAATTCATTCATCTAAGCTTCTGGTTCCTTTTAGCACGGTTTCACGTCCGCGACGTTGAATGTAGCTGAAACATTATATTCCCTTGGTAGTTCGATCTTATAAGCATTGGTAAAATACATGTCAGTGGCATGCAATGCATCCAATGTCCGATGACACGGTATGAAATGTGTCATCTTTGAGAATTGATCCACCGTGACCATGACTGAATCCTTGTTACGATTTTTCCTAAGAAGTCCCACCGCAAAGTCCATACTAACATCGCCCATGGTATCTCTGGTGTTGGTAATGGGGTGTTAATCCTACATTTTTTCCTTTGATTTTTTCTTTATGACAAATCCTGCATTACCCAACATGTTGTTCCACATCTCTCGCTAGTTGGGGTCAAAAGAAATGTTCTATCACGAGTGAAAGAGCCTTGTCCCTGCCAAAAGGCTCTGCAAGTCTTCCACTGTGGCTTTCCTAAACAATAGATTCCCTTGGCGAACATATAGGAATGCACAACTTAATCTGGTAGAACAAATATTTAGCAGCTCTATAGTACCGCAGTAGGCTTCACTTGGCACTGCACTCAAATTTTGCCAAAATCCTTTTATGTCTCGTAAAGCTCATTTACCTTCTCAAAGCCCACAATGAGAGCCTGCATCGCAGTGATCAACAAGTGTCCATAGCTCAGTGCATCTGCTACCTAGTTCTGACTCCTTACCTTGTGCTTAATCACGAACTTGAACGATGTTAAAAGCTCCACCTAAGTTGCATGTTGGCCCTTCAATTTGCTCTAGTTTTTTAGGAATTTCAAGGCTGTGGACCGTGACCAACGTGAACTCACTCATCAGTAGGTAATGGTTCTGGTGCTCAAGAGCTCTTACAGGAGCATAAAACTTCTTGACGTATGTTGAGTATTTTCTCCTAGAATCAGTTAGCTTCTCACTGAAAAAGATGATGGGGTGACTTCCCTAGCTCAACACTGCTCCTATCCCCACGTTGCATGCATTACTCTCTATCTCTAACAGCTGATTAAAGTCTGGTAATGCCAAGGTGTTATCTTCTTCTTGAGTGCACTGAAACCACTCTAAGCTGTCTCTGTCCATTGAAATTTCTATCCATTCAAAAGCTCTTATAGATACGGTCTGTGATGGTACCGAAACTCTTGATGAATTGCCTAGAAAATGACACTAGTCTCAGAAACTGCATAGCTCATTGAACAACTGTGATATAGTCCAGCTCACAATAACCTCGATTTTTGTAGGCCCATCAAGTTACGTTATGTTTCTCTTGCTCGACCAACTCACACTTCATCTATAACTTCTCGAACTGTGGCGTGATCTCCTCCGCTGAAAGATTTCTCCGCTGCAAGAGGTGGAATCTCAGAAACATTTCCTAACGGTAATGAGGTGGAAGGTATTTCCTTTGCATCTCTTTCCTCATTTTTTTTCACTTGATAATTTTTCACTACCTTTTCTCTTCATCGGTCTCTGCAAGTTCTCCCACCACAATGAGACTTTATTTAATTTGATGGCGGCTAATTTCGCCCATTTTTTTTTCTGACACATCCTTAGATTTGAAGATTTGCTGAACCGATTGCAGTCAGTCAATAAAGTGATCTAGATCCCTACCCCCATCAAACTCTAGTAGACTCACTTTGATGTCGAAGTTTCTGTGTCCTCCATATGTGGGCTCCTCTCTCGACCTTTCTGATGTTGAATCCTGAAGCGGCGGGGTCGATATTCCTCACCACTGATGTCTTCCCCATGGAATGAATTCAAATCCTCGTCTCTGCCTCCCCTACGACTCTTCAAATCACGATCAAGGGTAATCTTTCCCTTGGTCCTTCCATCAATCTCTGCAAGCCTTTGCTGAAGACGATCGATCTCCCGCTGTATCTTATCCTGGTTAGGGTCAGACATTCATCTCCCTGGTGGCATGGTTAGGGTTTAGGATTTGAGGAAATGGAAAGGACATTTGATACTAGGAATGAAATTCTTAGGTTATGACGGATGTTAGGAAACCCTGGGATAGAACTAGGGTTAGGCTAGCTCTAATACCAATTGATACCGGAGTTAATTTGAAATCTGGTAGCAGAAGCTATATTTTATTACTCAAACCCAACAAACTTACAAACATGACTCAAACTACGAAAGAAAGACAAAACGACTAGAATCCTCAGCTAGGGCTAATCGGAACGGTCAATGGACAGCAGCGAGGGTGGCCAAGAGGTTTGTTGGTGGGCTGTTACGGGGCTAGTGGGGTTGCGGTTGGGACCGGAAGTGGGGGATCCTGGTCTACGGTTTGCTAGAGAGCAGATTGGTGGGGTGCGGTGCAACAGGGAAGTGATGGGGTGAAGTGGTGCGGCTCAGTAAGGAAGCTGGAGGGTCTGGGTGGTCTGCTGGGAGTGGAAAGGGGTTTGCAGTTAGCAGGTGGACTACAGGTGCAATTAATGGCAAGCAGGTGGACTGCAGGTTCGGTTAGTGGCAGCATCAAGTTTTTGGCCAGGGAGTCGACGGCTGGATAATGAAGGTGAGGGCACTAGTTGAAAGGCAATAAGCAGGAGAGAGGGATATGCGGGGGAATAGGTCGAGATAGTCACCACCTCGGAGCACTATACAACACCACCTGTCTTCGGATTCATCCCTGGCTATGAAAAAACGATGACGGCAAGTAATCGGGACTCGAAAACAAAAACTGAACCGTAAGCAAACAAACAATATGTGTGTGTGTGTACACACACACACATATATGTAATAGTAGATAGAATAGGAAGGAGAGGATTCTCTCCCTCCCTCCCGTTGGGCGGCAAAGCAGAACCCCTTATTAGACCAGTCGGCAGGCCCTAGTCTCCTGGCTGAACCTATTGGTTCAGCCGTTCCACCGCTGGACAGGCCTGCGGCAGGTAAGCCCCGCATCACTTAAGCATATTGACATCCATGATTCTATGCCCCTCTTATGGCTTAAAGAAAATAAAATAAAATAAAAATTTATTAAAATAGTGCAATTTCGAGTCAAGTTCTTTTAAATTGCAAACTTTCTTAGAAATGAATTGTGCATGTTTGCTGATATTTAACACCAGGTTTTTGCCTTTCTAGATTGTAATGGATGATCAACAACGTCCTAATGGTATTCCCATGACGAGGTTTACTTTACAATCTATATATGCGCAAAGGGATGAGGAAAAACTTGAATTTGACTATGAGTCAGGAAATGCAACTATTTTGGTAAACTTTTCTCTCGATGAACATTACTATTATGAAATCCTATCTTTTTTCTTTGTTGGATTGACATAATATTATTCTAATGTAGGTCAATGACTATACTTCTCAGACTGAAATACATCACCAGGTATTTACCATTTTTACCTTATTTAAAAATACAATTACTAGATAGATTAGGAGTTACTTTATGTATTTAGTATGAGATTCAACAACTGTCCTCTTCTTAAAATGTCCCCTTTTTTTTGAGTTTTTCACATGAGTTTTGAATATAGCGTTTAAATTAATATTTTAGCTTACGGCATCCTTTAGTGATCAAAAGCATCGATCTGAAATTTTTTAAATTTTGTAGTATTACCTTTGCATCTCATTTATATTTTTGATCAATATGTGTACTAAATATTTACTTTTCCCATTTCGACCGAAATTTCACTTGATATTTTGTTATTATTGGTATTGTTTTATTATTATTATTATTAAATTTTTTCTTTATTTACCTGAAAGCATATAATGAAATTTTATTCATGCAGAATACCGTTTAAAGATGAATTGAAGCAGTGCGATGAGTATACGTTTTTGTTAACATAAGAAATCTTTGGAGTTTGTGACTATTCTATTATTTAAGTTCAATTGAGCTTGAACATTACTGAGAAAAAATAATAGTTAGATAAAATAGAATTATGGAGAATGACGAATAACCAAGTGACTGTAGTTAGAATGAGATTGTTAAAATGTTTATGCTGTAAAATCAAAATGATGAACTATGTTACAAATGTGAGGCAACATTTTTTAAGGATAGTGTTATCAAACACACTTTTGAGGCTAGTTAGAATGAGATTGTTAAAATTTTTATGCAGTAAATCAAGATGATGAAATCTGTTACAAATGTGAAGTAACTTTCTTAAAGGATAGTGTTATCAAACACAATTTAGAGGCGAAGTGATGTTATGGTCCAACACATCTTCTGCTTGTGATGCAGAACACGTAGCAAAGGTTTCATGCCTTCCATTTTGTTGCATCACGTCATAGTGTAGCTTTATCTTCGAATTGAAACAAAACATTAAGATTTTATTGTTTGGCTAAGCATCTGCCCTACTAATTAGGCACTGAACATTTGTTTCCTCGATGGCTTTTGCAGTTGTTGAGTCATTGCTTATTGTTTCTTCTCTCTCTCTAGTTGGAGATTGTCATTTTTTAATTGTGGTCTTCATGCTTTCTCTATCATTAGTTTTATTATATCCCGTTCGTTGGCTCTTTGTATTCGTTCTATTAGCTTTTTGGTTTTATGCTTCTTATTGAGAATGCTTAATGTATCCTCTAGACATTCTTGATGCCTCATCATCACTCTCTCGCTTCACATTACCGCTACCTTTTGGCCTATATTTTCAGCACTTCCAATTTTTTATCTTCAAATCTTTTGTTTTAGTTTTGGGATTGTTGATAATCAATGTTGTTACGTATATATTTGTATTTACTAAAATTTATTATTAGATGAGATTTGAGTTTGATTAGTTAAATGACTATTTCATCCGCATTATATCTTTTGTAAGAAACCCGTAGGTAAATTTATTGTTCAAAAGTAAAGTTACATGTTTGTAAGAGATTGGATCCCACTACAAATAAAAAAATACAGTACTCACTTCTAGGGTTCCAAACACCAATTGTACAAACTCACTCAAAAAAGTTTACAAAACAGATACAAGTATACCCCAAAAAGACCCCTAAAGAAAAGAAATAGCTAAATCCAAGCAAAGAAGAAGGCAGAGAAAAAACAAACATGCCATCTTAAGAGAAAGGTTTAAGGTGGGGCATATTGAGATTTTCCTTCATTAGAATCAGGCTTGTTCTTCAGGATTATGGCTTTGGTCTGTGTAGTAGCTTTGGTAAGAAAATATGTTGGCCTATTAGTTTCCTTGTGTGTAGCTCCATGTGATGACAATATTTGTTGAAAATTGCTTAATCCTGCATAAATCAACACTTAAATACATAGGAGGTTCTTTATCAATCATTGATATGTCTAACAGAAAAGTTGAATCTATCTCAATTTGCAAGAATTTCCAATTCAATTTAGCCCAATAGATAAGGCCAACCAAATAGCATATAACTCTGTGAATAATGCACAAACAACCATAAAAGGTGAAGAAAAAAAGCATAATAGTATATCAAAATGAGACCTGTAGACCCCACCTGCACCTGCACAATCAGCCTTCCAACTACAATCAGTATTTACCTTAATCCAGGAGAAAGATGATTTTTTCCAACTTATAAGAGAGACCTTACAAAAATTTCTGCCTAATATATCATAACCCAACCAATTCATCCAGCTAGCAAAGATTGATGGCTTAGATTTATGATAAATAAATAGTTTATGTATATAAGATAAAATAATTAAAATCACCCTATCGTGCTTGATGCACAATTCTCATGCTTGTTGGAATTCTAGCCAACCAAATACCAAATGCAGATGAAATGAATGATGTTAAATATATATTGTTTATGAATAAGATGACACCAATGTTCCCTGCACTGTGACAGATCCGCCCAACCTAATGGAGGGGTTTTGATAGTAGCCCGATCACCTAAAACTGTCCAGATTTTGATAGAGTTGGCACATCCAAAAAACACATGGTTTACGCTTTCCTCCTCCGACCTGCAAAGCAAACATTGGGAGGGGATTCTCAATCCCTTCAATTTAAGGATATCATCCATTGGAATCAATCCAAGTAAAACTCTCAAATAGAAAAAAAACAGAAGGGGTCAAACATTTATTCCAAATCGCACCACCCCAATCCTCCTTGTCCCAAGTATAAAGTTTTGAATAGATATTTTTAGTAATAGAGAAATTGATAGTTTCAGTCAACATAATTTATCCTTTTTAGACTTATCAAAAGGAATCTTAGAGATATAAGTAGTTTTATCCTTACCTAACATATTGGTGAGCATCTCCAAATTCAAACCTTCATCAAGACAAAGATCAGCCACAGTCAAGTCTTTTTTATCATATATAAAGCAAGGAGATAGATCTTCTTCCTTCCATTTATCATGCCAAAAGGATAAACCACTTTCCCCCAATTTGCAGCAGATAAAGTCCTGGGCAGTATTTTTGATTTTCAACATGCATCTTCAAGTTTTGGAAACACCAATCTTGGAATGAACCTCCAATGGATGAAGATTTCTGCAATATTTTCTTTGCATGTATTTGACCCACAGAGATTCAACTTTTCTAAATTTAAACCACAGAAGTATAGAATTGACTTCAGCTAGATGGTTTAGTTGTCGAAATCCCAACCCACCGACATTTAAAGGCCTACATAGCACCTTCCAACAAGCCCAAATTTTTTGTTTATGATTCCTAGACAGTCTTTCAAGTATTAAGTGTGTGCCAAGTTTGACCTTAACACCTGCAAAGCATATAAGGGAACAGAGGTTACCACACTTTTCAGCAAAGTAATCCGTCCCCCAAAAGTTAAAAAGGAATTGGTCCAATGTCCGTTTTTGCTTTTGATTTTATCTACAACAACATTAAATTGCAATTGTTTTCTCCTCCCTTTGAGTAAATTAACCCCTAAGTATTTTAAGGGGAGATCAACAATGGTGAAGCCAGTATACTCATATGCCCATGTTTGTATATTGCTACTCACGTGTTTCCCAAAATAAAGATGGCATTTCTCAATATTAAAGCTCATACCAAAAGCTTCCTGAAATGATAGAATAGTATTATATGTTTTTTTTATAGAGTATCTGAAGCATTAGTGAAAATAATTACATCGTCAGCATAGGCCAAATGGCTAACTCCCATTCTAGCCTTATTTTTGTACTGAGTATGGAAATGTAGAATCTGCAGGGAATTAATTAATCCAAAAAAATAATCAAATTCTAGAATAATAATAGTAGGTGAGAGAGGATTACCCTGTTTTATGCCTCTACCAGAGGTGAAAAAGCCATGTGCTTGCCCATTAAGGAGCTCCTGATAATAGTTTCCCTTCAACCAACCTTTGACAAAATTGCAGAACTTTGAGCTGAAGCCCCTGGATTTAATGACCTCAGGTATAAAATCCCAGCTAATAGTGTCATAAGCTTTCCTTAAGTCCGGTTTGATAATAAGATATCCCCTCTGCATTTATATTCAAGATCACGTATTAATTCTTATGCCAATAAAATATTATCTATTATACCTCTTCCCTAGATGAAAGCTGATTGATTTGGACAGATTAGGATAGGGTGAGGTTGCTTTAGCCTTTCCACCATGATCTTGCTTATGATCTTTGACATTATAGAGCCTAAAAAAATGGGTATGAAGTGTTTCCATTTTGCTTTATCATTATTCTTTGGAGCTAGTACAATAGAGGAGGTTTTAAAATATTTGCACATAGGAGTGCTCTCATAGTAGCATTGAACAACATCAACCACATCTCTTTCGACCACCTCCCAACTGTTTTTATAGAAATAAGCTGAGAACCCATTAGGGCCAGCGACCCTGTTCCCATTAATATCATTAATAGCCTTTCATATTTCAGCCACAAAAGGTATATCAACAGTCTCTACAGATGAGGTTGTTGACCTCATTTTTGAGGTCATTTCTTTTTCCTTAGGGTCTTAGGATCTAGCTCTAGGAGTTCCTATTGACCATCTTAGAAAATTAGAATTGGAATCCACCCTTTTAGAAAGTCTAACCACTTCTTATTTTCCTTTGATGACTAGCATTTTTGGCACAAGATCATCGTCTTACGAACGAGCGGTTATGGGCTATTTTGTGAAGACTCAAGGAAAAAGTTCCTAATAGGACTTTAAGCCTTAGGAAAACATTGTCACGACTTTTTCATCACATACACACATCAAATGCACAAAATTCACAAAATTACACGAAATCGGACTTCTATTAAGCCCAGAGGATGGGTGAAAATGCGAACTTCTCCTGATGACCTCCGACGATAAAATGGATTGCGCCAACGCGTTCGGGATACCAATTTTGGTAGGAAAGGACACCTATATTGCCATATTTTTGACACGAGAAAATTGACACGCAAATCAATAAATTCGTCAAAACGACCTCTGACGGCAAAACAAACAGCGTCAGTGCGTCCGGAATGTCAAAATTATCTAGGGGGGACACTCATTTTTCTAGGGCGTCGCACATGAATAAATTGCACAAAAATTGATATATATATATATATATATATATATATATATATAT
>NEWO01000143.1:72887-93013 GCA_003013225.1 Phalaenopsis aphrodite
TCTATAGTTAATGCAAATTCACCAACTAGTAACTTATCTTATTGTTATTAATTTATTTTTCTTGTTTTCTTCAACAACCACTTCTCTTTTCTTTGGAACACATTGAATTAGGCATACCCAAGCACTACATGAAATAGGTTATATAATTCCAGAATCTAACCAATTTAAAATCTCTTTTTTAACAAATTCTTTCATTATTGGGTTTAATCTTTTCTAAGGATCAGCTTTAGGTTCTTATTGTTCATCTAATAAAATTCTGTACATACAAATTGAAGGATTAATTCCTTTAATATCTGCTAAAGTTCATCCAAAAGCCTTTTTATGCTTGTTCAACATTTCTATCAACTTTTGTTCTTGAATTTCAGTTAACTCAAAAGACATAATGATAGGCAATGTAGATGACTCTTCTAAAAATACATACTTTAAATGGGCAGGTAATATCTTTAATTCATGTTAAGGTGGTTTAATACTTGAAGGAATAAGATTTTTACTATCATTTTCCAACAAGTCTAACGTTTCAAATTTTCCTTGAATATAATTCAAATCTTCTCCTTTTGTTTCATCTTCATTCTAAAAATTTTTTCCTTACTTTAATTTATCTTCACACTCATTCTTAAACTGTTCATTACTCAGATAATCAGCTACTTCCATCCTGAAACATTCATTATCTTTTTTATTGCAGGATATTTCATAGCTTTTGTTATATAAATTTTACTTCTTGATCATTAACTCTCATTATTAATTCTCCTTTTTGCACATCTATTATAGCTCTTCCTATTTCAAGAAACGGTCTCCCTAAAATAATAAGAATCTCCTTACCTTCCTCCATATCCAATACTATAAATTCTACAGAGAAAATAAATCTATCCACCTTTACTAGTACATCCTCTATAACTCCTTTTAGATAAGTTATTAATCGATCAGCTAATTGAAGAGTTACAGTAGTAGTGAAAATTTTTCCCAAATCTAAATGTTTAAAAATCGATAATAGCATAAGATTGATACTCGTTCCTAAATCACATAAAGATGTTCCACAAAATGTTTCACTAATTACACAAGGTATAGTAAAACTACCAGGATCTTTTAATTTTTCAGGAAGCTTTTTCTGAATAATAGTACTACGCTCTTCGCTGAGTACAACAGTCTCATAATCTGTAAACTTCCTTGTCTTATTTAGTACGTCCTTCATAAATTTTACATAACTTGGCATTAGTTCCAAAGCTTCAACAAAAGGAATATTTATCGTTAATTTCTTAAGGATTTCCAAAAATTTTGTAAATTGTTTATCTTTATTTTTCTGCTTCAGTCTTTGAGGAAACGAAGGCGATGGTTTTTCTAGAGGAACCTGTGTTTGTTCATTTTCACATTAATCATTTCCATTTCTTCATTCTCTTCATCAACTTCAGTTTCTCTTTAGATCCTTGTTTCAACTTCTTTTCCACTTCGTAACTGAATAACTTTAATTTGCTCTTTATTTTGATCTTTTGGATTAACTCCACAGTACTCGGAAGAATTCCAAAAGGTCTGTTACTAAGTGCAGTAGCAATATGTCCTAATTGATTTTCAATATTTCTAATAGCAGACCCTTGATTTTATATTTGATTTCCCATATTCAACATCACTTCTTTCATCATCAAATTCTTTTCCTTAACTTGTGGGTTAAGATTGGAGTTAAATCCTTGAGGATAATAAAGTCAAAAATTAGAATTTCCTTGATTTTTTCAGATTTTCAAATGGATTCACTGGATTGTTATAATTATTCCAACTAAAATTAGTGTGATTTTTCCATCCACGGTTAAAATAGTTAGAATAGGGATTAGTATTTTGATTATTTATAGTGTTTAAAGTTTCATAAGATGGTTGAGTATCAATAATCTATCCTACTGAATTTTCCTCTAATACTGAGGGTATTTGAGAATAGTTCACTTCTATTTGATCAATCTTCTTAGAAATAGCAGCAATTTGAGATGCCAAAATAGACATTGCATCAGAATCATGAATATTGGCTACTCTCTTACGATTTACTGTTTTAGAGGTCATTGAAAATTATTAGTAGTCACTTCTTCAATTAAAGAATATGCTTGATCAACAGTTTTTGACATTAATGATCCACCCGCAGCAGCATCTATAATAGATCTTAGTGATCCTACTAATCTATTGTAAAAGGTTTGAATTATTAACCAATCTGGCAAAGCATGGTGTGGACATTTTCTAAGAAGATCTTTAAATCTTTCACAGGCTTTATGTATCGATTCCTCTTCAAACAGACAAAAAGATGTAATATCATTTCTAAGCTTAGCTGTTTTCGAGGGTGGAAAATATTTAGCCAAGAAATTTTGTGATTGTTTTCCTCAAGTTCCAATAGATCCAGGTGCTAATGAATTTAAACATGCCTTGGTTTTATCCCTTAATGAAAAAGGAAAAATTCTAAGCCTAATAACTTCATTAGACACTATGTCACATTAAATGTAGCACAAATCTCAAGAAAACTAGCAAGATGTAGGTTAGGATCTTTAGTAGGTGATCCTCCAAACTGATTATTTTGTATCATTTGGATAATAGCTGGTTTAAGCTCAAATGAATTAGCAGCAATAACAGGAGCTTGAATAGTAAAGTGAAGTTCATCTGCTATCGGATTCACATAATCTTTTAAAGGTTTTTGCCGATTCTAATTTATTGGATTTTCTATGTTATTTGTCATTTCTTTTAAATTTTTATTTTCTCTTTGTTCTTTTCAAAATTTTCCAATAGTACGTTCTAACTCTGAATCGTAAGGTACTAAACTTCAGATCCAATATTTCACATAAATAAATAAAGTAAGCAAAGTAAAATTCTTTTTTTAAAAAAAACACTCTTAAATAAATATCTTTTTGGATTTTTGATTTTTTGTATATATTTTTTATTTTATATATTTTGTAGTATATATATTATCTCTAACTTTCCTAATTTATCAAAACTATTTAATTTACCAAAATTCAACTGTTACCATCCCCACGCAACGACGCTAAAAACTTGATCCCGATTTTTTTATATGTAAGAATTTATGAAGTTAACACCACTAAAACAACAAATACTTGATCCTTGTATGAAAAGTAAGTTGGGTAAAATCTATATAATTATAGGCAATTAACAATGAGATTTTATGCAAGTATATGTATCATTATCAAGTAATAAATGACTTTCTATTTATATATTCCACGAGGAAGGTGTAAATTGACAATGATAAGTTTTACTAGGAAATTTACAGAAAATTAAATGAAATCACTGTCACTAATTTTGAATGTTGAGATGTTATCAAAACTAAAGTACTTAACTATAAGCAAAACAGAAATGCAAAGTTTAAAAAGTAAATACTAATCTACTATGTTTATGTAATGAAGATTTCTTATGTCAAAAAGCATCCTTCCCACTACAATGAGGTTGTGGAGAAATGAGATGAGATAAATGTTTATAATATGTATTGTGCCAAATAGAAGCAATTATAATTCTCTACCTTGGTACAGTGCATAGAAAATCATTGGCTAATCCTATTTTTAGTCCCTAAATCCATGGTTAGGCTAGGAGGATACCGGCTCCCACTATAGAGCTCCAACTTCTCTTCAATTGAAGCTTAACTCTTACTTTAGTTTTTAAACACTAAGACAAAATTGAGGATTTTAGTCTTTCACCCTAAAGATTCTCCAATTCTACACCCAACAAAGAATATTTCTCTATTTATTTGCACTTAATTCCATTAACAAATTTCTCCTCCATGTAATCAAATGTGATCCTCACACTGTTGCAGAACTCATACTACATTTCCCAGATCATATGTTTCACAACATATTTTAACAAATCAATTGACCAGATTGAAATGTAAATTAAGTTCAGAGTTGAAAAATCATCACAATTTATTTTATATTTTAATATTGACACATCATATTATCTCTTTATTTCACCATATCTCTGAGTAGGGAGAAAGATAGAGGGAACTACTCAGACTTCACGAGAAAGACACAACAAAACACAAATTTCATATATAAAAGAAAGTTCATAAAACACTAATAAACAAACAGAACTTATCTGAAACTCTTTCTCAAAACAAATCCATTATAGCCTTTCCATAGAAATACATGAAGAATATATCTCTCACTTTTCTCCTTCTCCAATACTCTTATAGAAAGTTTCACACTAAATCTCACCACACAAACTCTAAACTATAAAAGAAAAATCACTAAATCGCAACGCGTGCTGTCGAATCCCTCCTGCAGTCCATTTTTACCACCAGCTTTCCTTTTAACTTTTACGTGTATACCCTTCTCCTGACCTTATTCACTCCACCTTCACATTTTTTGTTCTTTCCTTTCCCGCCGATCTTAACAAAGAAGCCGCAGTTGCCCTTAAAGAAAGAAATCACGGAAGTCGAAAACCTCATGCACTACATTGCTGAGTGGCGTATCGGAACTTTTATTTTATTTTGAAATGAATTTCTGCTTATGAAATATCAAATAGATTGATGTCAAATTTCTGTTTAAAAAAAACTATATAGGAGTAGATTGCTCATATTTTCTTTGAGAAACAGTTGCAGTTTCTTCTTTTGAGTCCATAAACCCCAGCAAAGGCTACCGAATTCTCCCAACCTTCGTGCTCCCACAGTTCAATGGATGGCATTGGGGCGAGATTTCTCGGGAGGTTGGCAGGTTGCCGCCTCTCCTTCTTCTCGACAAGAACACGATTCCCCTGCTTCTCATCGATGTCATCGCCAAGCACCGCTTGCCCCTTCGACGAAGGTGCCGAGCCCTACATTCCTGTCCTGATCGTGGGGGCCGGACCTGTTGGGCTTGTTCTCTCATTTCTCCTTACCAAATTAGGTTTACTCTTTTTATCATTCTCTGATCTCTCTCTCTCTTAACTGGCATTATATAAGACGCTTCTTTTTGCTCCAAAGTACATCTATGAGGGCGATTCGTATTAAAGTTATCTGTACCACCTACTATGTGTTTAATGGAAAACCTAAGCCATTATTCGTCACTAATTTTCGATACCTAGAACAACGGGAAGAGATAATCTGCTAATGATTTAAATATACAGTTTGAACAATATCTTATGTTTTCATTTCATGCTTCGTTCGTGTTATAATATGCAAATACAGTCAGAGATATAAAATTCTCTGATATATACCTCAAACGCAAATTAAGATAAACTTGGATCTTCTTACAAAATAAAAGGCTCTAGATAGAGTTTCCAAATTTGCCACACTGGATACTATTACTGACCGTTAGAGATCAGCTGCACATTTGCCATCAAATTTCATATCTAGAAAGCCAAGCTATGATGTGGAATATGTCAAATGCTGAACTAGGACCGATGGAAGCCAAGCTAAGTTATGAGCCAGTCATTTCAATGAAGGATTTTGGGTTGGCTTGGGATCCATTAGACAGTTGCTTGAACTCAGTGATTACCTCTTTGATTGGAGAAGAATTTAATGGCTTCAGTATATTAAATGATCTCAGGTGAAAATGAAATAATCTCTCAAAAAGAGCCAAACATCTTCTATGAAAATCAAGCACAACATTTTATATTGGATATCATTTATATAAGCCTTTCTTTCATACAATATTTTATGAGTTCTTTTTCTCATATTACTACAGCAAAAATATCAATTTAAAGTACGTTTGGTGACAACATTGGCTATAAACTCCTTGCAAATCATGGCACGCTTGGCTACCTAGGCTCTTGTTGAATCGTTAGCTTGATTATATATCCCCTTTGATTTGCTAGGTAAGTGATTTCATTCTCTAATGTTAGATGCTCCTTAAGAAGAGGATTCAAAAAAGTTCTCTTTTTAAAAGCTTAATTGTTCATCAATACGATTGAGCTATCTCCTTATTTTTATGCTTCTTAATTTTTGTGTTTTTTTGCACTCTTAATGCTATCAGTTCACTCTTTCTTCTTCTTCTTCTTCTTCTTCTCCTCCTCCTCCTTTTACTTAATTGACTCTCCATCTCAAACCTTAAAAAGTAATTTTTTCTTATTGTTCTCATTATTATACATTGAAAATGATGAGACAAATAAACAATGATAAATTTCATGCAAAACCGGGTCGTGAAGAGTCTAGAGAATTGGTCAATTTGCGATTCTAAAGCAATAAATCCTTAATTTGACCAATATACTCTTGGTAGATGGGGTGGCCCGCTTGTGGTGTCATTGCAAAGGATGAATAATTGGAAAGATGGGGGTATCCCATCATTGACCATCCTGTCATTGAAGTAGTATACTTTTAATCATGAATTTATTGGCTTCTTTGATGGAACTATTTCAAAAGAGGGTGTAGGCTTGGGGATGCCATAATTAGGAGAAGACGACTTTGAAGAACAAAAACCAACATCAATAAGCAGAGCCAAGTTTAATGTTACAAATTCTTGATTTATGAGGGAATATATGACCCATGGGAACAACTTTCTATGTTTAAATGGCTTGGTCTTATATGACACCTCATATACTGCCAGTTGCCTAATGTTGCTCCTAGCACTTAGTTGGGCCACATTACCATAGCTCTCAAATGCCTTCTTATTGATTTAATACTTTTGCTAACTTTAAAAGATATTTGCTGTAAGATTGAAGAAAATTAATTATTGGTCAACGAGCTATTTATTGGGCTCTGGGCATATTAAAACACAACCTTGACATTGCTAGAGAATCTTCTTATACATTGATTTATAGAGCCTTGACAATGGTGCCAATTGAGTTCTTACAACTATTGGCTTAGATCCATGCAGTGATGCTACTTGACTTTATGTGAATGATTCACTGGTAGCAATGGAATTACAATGAAATCATTGACCATTTTGCTAATCTTCTTGATAGAGTTGGCGACTCATCAAATATTACAAAGGATTAAATCTAGAAAAAAGATTGACTCCGTGAAAGAGCATATAATGCCTTAATTTTTAGACTGCAAAACTATAAGGTCAAAATTTATGTTATAATTGAAGATAGTTTCTTTCGGCCCGATAAATCAATGACCCAACGAATATAATGCATTCTGCTTACCCGCCTCATTAATTTCGGCTAATAAAGCACCAAGTGATTCATATAGAGCAACAATGTAAAGAATTAATGGCCGACTTGGGATGAAGGCCGCTAATGCTAGCGGTGTCATTAGATATTATTTTATGGTTTAGAAGACTTGTTGGGAGTCATTCTCCCCATTAAACTTAATGTTTTTATTGGTTAAAGCAGAAAATGGACGACACCTACCGATTGTGTTAGAAATAAAGTGTGCTAGGTATGCCAACCTATACTAAAATGATCTTAATTTTGTTAGGCTTTTAGGAGGTGATATTTCTATTATTTTTTTAATTTTCTCTGGGTGAATTTCAATCCCATGGTATCATACTATAAACTCTAAGAATTTTAAGTTATGCCAAAGACACATTTCAACTGATTCATCTTTATGGTCGTATTGATGTAGGCGCTCAAAAATAATTCTTAATTCATTTAAGTGATCTTGTTTTTTTCTAAACTACAAGTTCATCAATATTGCATTCAAATTGTTTGTGAATGAGTTCGTTAAAAATCTTAATCATGGTTCACTGGTAGATTGCTCCAGCATTCTTCAGGTTGAAAAAAAAACTTTGTAATTGTAAATTCCAATTGAAATTATGAATACGGTATTTTTCTAATCTTCACAAGTCATCTTGATTTGATTATAGCCCGAAAATTCGTCAATGAATGAAAAAATTATGTGTGAAGAGACAATGTCCATCATTAATTTTGATATGGGCGGAGATAATTCGTTTTTGGATCACGCTTTCTTGAGATCTCGAAAGTCAATATACATGTGAATTTGTCTAGTAAGGGGAGGCCGAAGAACATTGAATGGGAAGTGGTGAAGTAGACCGAGCGAACGAAGCGCCAAGGTGAAGAATCAAGGGAAGGAAGAGAGGCCATGTTACTTCTGTCTAAAGGCGAGGATGTGTCTTATATAGGGAATAAAGGCGGTAATGACCAAGCAGGAGCGGTTGGGGGCTTCGAAGGCTAGCGGGAGAAGTTGCGATCAACAACAGTGTGACCACGCCTCCCAGTGGTGTAATTACGCCACACTCTTGGGTGGGGTGGTGTTGTTACATCACCTTGAGGATTGACTATGCCATAAGTGATGCCTTGGCGTAGCCACACCATCATTGACATGGTTACACCTAGGGGTGCGGTGGTTATGCCTAGGGGCGGCGTGGTTACGCCAAAGGGTGGCCTGGTTACACAGGTCTATGGTTTCAAGACTTTTATGATTTATTTCGACCCGACAACCTCATTATCATGGAATGTCTTTCCATGGAATGAGGGAGAATGTTTTGGTCAAGAAATGATTGACCCAAAAGTAAGTTCAACAATAATTAAAAAAAACTTGTTGTTTAAGTTCTTATTTGGATATGACCTAAAGACCTTCCATTTGTACTCTATAACTAATTTAATTTTAGAGAAGCTTATGCATGTCTCGTATATTTAGGGATTGTATACAAATTATAAGTATGTTTCTCTGTTACTGATTCAAAGTTTCATAAGGACCTTCTCTTGAATTTAGCATGATATTCTTTCTAAGCGAGTTATCATCAAGGAGAAAAGGAAATCTAGATTTAGTTTAAGTTTACGTTCAACAAGCTCAAAAGGATGAAGTACAAGGCCTCAAACAAAGAAGAAATTACATTCTTTTGTCGTGAGCTGGAAGCACCAAATTTCTTGTCATAGCTCATGCTCAGTGTCATATGCAAGCCACCTCTTCCTCTCTTGCATCCGTCTCTTGCTCACTATTTCTCTTCTTCTCAGTCTCACTCTCACATTCCCGTGCCTCTCCTCCTCATCCACATACACTCATTCGCCTCTTAAGCGCATGAAACTGACCCTCGTTGGGTTAATTCAATTGTTTTTTTAAATAAAATAATATATTACTATATTTATTTTTTTAATAATTAGTTTATTTGAATAATTTCTCTATTGATGACTAGATAGCTTCTTAAAACTATTATATGAATTAATTAACTAAAAATATTTAACATGAATATTTATTAATTAAATAGTTAATATATTAGATCCTTGTAGAGATTTTGGTGAAGAACTAATAAGATCAATTTTCTTATATCCATTATGATAGAGGGTGGTTGATTCTATTTGAGTAGGGCAAGTTGGAGGTCTGATTTGTCCAAACCTTGCTAAAAAGGTTTCATTGTCTAAATCAAAAGGCAATCTTATGTTTATCGTTGAAGGATTCTTTGCACTCTAGCCACAAGCTGGTAGCACAGAGGAGAATAAGGAAGAGGAATATAACAATGTGGTTGTCAACTGGTATTGCCCTAGTCTCTCTTTGCGATGAGGAAGATGGTGACTAGGTCTTCTGATCATAATGGGTGACGATAGTGAGGGCTCATCATCATAGAGATGATCGATTATACCCAAATGTGTCTTTGCTACTTCTAGTCTCCCTTCACTAAAGATGATGTATAACAACAAAATTGGGTAGGTTCGCTCTGAAATCTGCAAGTCACCTTATTGCGGCCATAGTAATGATTTATTTCCAGTTAACATTTTGCCTGACAGTGAAGACTATGGAAAGAAGGCATGTGATAAGCTTGTTAGTCGTCCTTTGACTATTAGATGATGGTCGGACGGGGGAGAGCTCACTCACTTTCATTGGCAACAGGAGGTGACACAACAACATGCTTGCCAAATGGCTTGATCTAGAACAAGAGAAAATAAAGGAGGTAGATGAGTGGGACATTGGGTTGATAAAGTGGGCAAGTCGGTGTGCTCGAGTCTTTTAGACTTGACATTATTTGGTCTTCTGGCCACTTTTTTATGCTACAAGCATAGTTTTGAAGATGCTTTTGTTCAACAGAAGTAATCATTTTCCTTAATCATCTTGAATTTCTCACTTAGGTGTGTGCATTCGATTAGTTCAACTGACTTGGTGAACCAAATCAAACAAACAGTTATAGGTAGAATCAAGCTGACCAAATTATAGGTAGAATAAAACTAAAATGATCATTGTTTGGTTTAATAGAATTTTAAAAGAGATGTGAACTTTTAGTTTTAAGAATGCAAATACTAAAATCAAATTATTATATAAGACAAAAATGAGAAACCAAACTTATCTTTTATATATATATATGTGTGTGTGTGTGTGTGTGTGTGTGTGTTATGATAATGACATTTCAGTTATTTGAAATTAGATATTTTTTATTAGCTTTTCTGTTTTCAATTTAATGGAATTTTTTTCCTAAAACCAAACTAGAAATCACAATTCTAATAAACCAAACCACTCATTAATATACTGAACTAAACTATTAAATATATTCTGTTTGGTTTGATTTTTCGATTTAGACCAATTTTAAATGGATTTGTCCATATTATATGCATTACATTTAATTAAATGAAAATAATTTAATTAAATTATGCTTTAATAACAATAAAATTGTTTTTATATTTATTGGCATGTGTGTATTTTGGATCTTATAATTTTTTGCCTTTTGCCTGGCACTCTGATGAATACCTCAACTGTTTCTCATACGATGAATTGCGCAGTGTAAGCATCTTTGCTAATTTAGACTTTTCGAGCATGTTTCGATTGTTCGTTTTGTGAAATGGACATTAATTAAAGATTTTCTATTATGGTTGAGGCATTTTAAACTCAACTTGTAGGATTCTATTTCAATCCTTCATTGCTATTGTTAGGTTTGACCTAATTGGTTGCGGAATAGCTATAGAGGTCAACAGGTGGCCATAAAATTGACTCATCTTAGTGCTATTCCAGCCCCACACATAACAATTTCCCTTAAGACGATATTTGACCATTTTGTTCTTTGTATCAGTTAAACATGCCTTTCTTAGTGTAGTTGGTATTTCACATATTATTTCTTGTTATCCTATGCGGGGACGAGGAGGAAGAGCTGCTAAAATATTGAGAGAAAATAATGACACTGAAAGGAGGGACAAAAATTCTAAAATGAAGATAATGAACACTTATAAGTTTAAAAAAAATGAACTAAACTAGACTTACATGGTCTTTAGCAGCTCGCCACTATCTTTTAAAACTCTCTGTAATTGAAATGGAACACAAAAGTAGCATATTTGACACCTTTATTTATAAACATGAATTTTTCCTCATGGGATCTCTGCCCAGGCATTTAATATGACCAAAATACTGACAAATTGTTATCTTTTCAAGCGCTTTTAAAAAAACTTAATACTGCTGTATACAATGAACTTGAAAATGAACAAAAACGATCACATCAATTTGCATCAAAATGCATACAAATTTGCTTCAATAGGCCTGCAATTGGACAAATCACCTCTAAATATGTATGACATAACGCAGCTAAATATGTATGAATGCCAAACTATATATTAGTTCAAAGGCGCCAGAATGTAACCTGCATAATTTAAATGGTGGACACATCATTGGTCAAATTCCAGTTCAATTTAGGGTACACTGAAACCCATGCGCTATGAAAAATTTGCACTCTCCAAGATGTGCACCAACCTACAGAACACATAATGCTGCAATAAACACTGCACGTTTGTCAATGAACATTTTAGTGCCAATGACATGAAAATAAAAATTGTGGCTTGAGGAGTTGATATTGGAGTTCAACCAATTAACAACAGGAAAAAAATATTATTGCTGAATTTAAATAGGAAATTATAACCACACAAGTGAAAATAGGAAATAACAACAAACATGACATAACACACTGCTAGGGTGGATCTCGGGTGGTGGGGTGACCAATAGGGGCCGGGCAGTGGTAAAACAACAAGGAAAAGGGTTTATAGGAGACAAAAACGATGTAGGATTGCCAGACAACTTTAAAACAACTAGGTGAAGGGGTTTCTAAGCGGCAACAACAATGCAGGATGGCCAGACTGTGGTAAAACAACAAGGCAAACGGGTTTATAGGAGGCGATAACGATGTAGGATTGCCATACAACGGTAAAACAACTTGGTGAAGGGGTTTTTGGGTGGCACTATCAATGCAGGATGGCCAGAAAATGGTAAAACGAAAAGTCAAAGGCATTTTTGGGCGGCACTAGCAAGGTGGAAGGAGGGGAAGGCGAAGGTTGCGGTTGAAAAGCGGAAAAGTGCAGAAAGGACAGTAACAACAGTTGTTCTGGGTGGTCTGCAACTGAGAAGGCGACAAGGAGCAATGTGAGAAGGATGCAAAATGGTTGAGGAAGGATAATCACCACCTCGAGAACAAGATACAATCAAAGCATCACTCAAACCATTGGATACAATCATAGAAGGGAAAAATAGAGATGCCGACAATTGTCCTGAAAAAAAACACACAAACATTGACCCTAAAACACTACAAAAACAACAAATATAGACCTAAGGTAAGTTGGAGTGGCCGCACCTATTGGGCGACACTCCGATGCAGCCAAGAGGACTCTCGATATGCCTTGAATGAACCTATCCATATCACTCCTGGCGCAATTCTACGCCTATCGCGCCCACGTTAGTCTTTCGGGGTTTGGGGGAGCTCCGTCTTCATCCGTCGAAGCTTCTATCTTCTTATTTCGGGGAGTCTAATCAACCATATTGAAGGTAGTGGAAATGTCTTAATCTCCCGGGGTTGGAGGGTCCTTAATCCTGCTGTTAGATGCGTTGTTCCCCTAAGCACTTCAGAAAGGTTTTCGAATAGAGTGTAACCATCGCCTTTGTCGGTGTCGCGCTGAACTGAACTCGAATTTCATGCCAAGTGTGCTCTGCAGAATCCTCTTAGAGTAGCCCAATGTTGGTTCATCTATCTCAGAGGTGAAGACAAGCCGATCCTCTAATAGTGGTGGCCATGGTGGTAAGTTGTCGGTTAGGTTATCTTGAAATTATCTTTGTGGCAGCTACTCTGTGTTTGATATTGGCTCTTACGTCTTATTACCCTTTATCATAACCAACATTGATCCTACTGGCGCTTCTCTGCTGACACAAACGCCTATAACCTCAAACTTTGCAGAAGGTAGAAGAACTATGCGCTTACCATCCTTTGTGAATTAGTAGTTTTTTTTAACCCATCATGTCGAGTTGTGATCAAACTGCCATGGTCTCTCCAACTGAATGTGACAGACATTCATGGGCAAAGATGTCACACCACACCTAATTCTATAGCTAATTTGTAATGGAAAACTCCACAATGCTTGTCCCGTTAATGTTCACCTGGTCCTTCTTCTTCAACTAAGTCAGGGAATGTAGTTGGGAATGTCTCTGAGAATTGAGACACAACTTGTCTACCATGTGTGTAACACATTCTTACTACTACCTCCATCAATGATAAGACCGTATACCTTTTCCTTTTCGAATGCAATAGGTGTGAAAGATGTTGAGGTGAAGCACCATTGCTCTCTCGCAGCCTCCGTATGTTGGACCCGTCGAATCACAAGCATTTCGCCGTCATCCGTTGGAAGCTGGTACTCCTCACCTTTCTCTTCAGCTACCTCCTCTTTGCTCACTTCTTCTATTGCACTTTGCTCGGTGAAGAAAACAATTCTCTTTGTAGAGCAATTGGAGGCGATGTGTCTATATCCATGACACCTGAAGCATTTCTGGACTGAAATTGTGCTTGACGTTCTACTCTTCTCAGGGTTTGTTTCACTCAAAGTTGTTATTCTCATGACCAGTTTTCTCAAATCCCCTAAGCATGCTCTTGCTGATGCCTTCATTTATTGGTAGCTATCTGGATGGAGGTGGGTGGCTGCTCTGCTTCTACCGTCTCTCCATCTTCATTGCCACGGTTTGAACGCCACCCAACAAAGTTGGACCATATTTTTGATATAAGATTTCAGGCCTCCCAAGTATTTGGTTAACATGTGCTCCTCTGGCTCTGTCAGCTCACACTTCAGCTTAAGCTGCTCAAATTCTGCCTTGAACTCATTCACTAAAATTTCCTCTGTTGTAGGTGGTGGAGCTTTAAGGTCATGTCCAGGCGGTAGTGTGGGCATAGGTACTTTCTCTGCATCGCTTTCTTCATCTTTTCTCAGGTAGTGATCCTGTTTTTACCTTCTCTCTATCTCTCTCTTCAGATTCTTCCACCACAACAAGACACTCTTCTTCAGCTTGACAACGACAAGCTTCACTCTTCTGTCGGGCGGCAACTGTGATGAAGGATGGCCGAACAACAATAAAACAACAATATGAAGGGGTTTTTGGGTGGCGGCAGGTAGTGGTAAAATAACAAGGCGATGGGCTTTCTGGGCAGAGACAACGATGCAGGTTGGTTGAAATAGTGACAACAGTAAGGTGTAGGGAGGGGAAGGCGATTCTGGTGCTAAAAGGTGGAAAACTTCAGGAAGGATAGTGAGAACAACTGTTCTGGGCGGGCTGCAGCAGAGAAGGCGATGAAGAGTGATTGGGGAAGAATGTGGAAGGGCTGGGGGAGGATAATCACCAACTTGAACGCGAAATAGAGCCGTAGCACCACTCAGACCTTTGGATACAACCCTAGAAGGGAAGAACGGAGACGCCGTCAGCTATCACGAAGAAAACACATGCAAAAACTGACCCAAAACACGACTAAAGCATCATATATAGACCTAGGGTAACTAGAAGTGGCCCCACTGATAGGGTGACACTCCTATGCAACCAAGAGAACCGGCTGGCCGTCAATTTGTTGGGACTGTGGCACGATTATGTGCCCAACGATGCCCACGTCAAAAGTGCTTTGCGCTTTTTGAGAAAAATATGATTCAAATGTATCACTTTGAAAAGTGTACAACTACATCTAAAGCATGCAAGCAGATTCTTTTGTTCAAAGAACTTCTTACAGTGTTGTGATTGCATGTGCTTGAGTGACTTGATAAGATGAGAAATCTTTCTAAAATTTAATGACATTTTTTGAATTAAAAATGAAACAAAATGTAGAAAAAGAAGAAAAGGAGAAAGGAATCGAGGGAAGTATAAAAAAAGATGAAAATATATCAAAATAATTTAAAAGAAAAATTATCGGAAATAGTTTTGAGCTTTTTTAGATCATTTTTACTCATATTTATGCATTCATTTTTTCTTAAAAATATTAATTAACTCTCTTGAATAATGATGAAAGAGAAAGAAAATACTTAGAAAATGCGGGTTTCACCTTGTCCCAATTTTCTACATGTAAGGAATGGAGTTGATGTGGTGTAAAATTTCACTAAAGTAAACTCTTAGGGCTGCTCTGTTTATTGAGCCCACAACGTCCTATCTTTGCCATTCTCTCTGATGATCAATCTCTCACTTTTTCTTCTAGTCGTGCTCTTTCTTTTATTCTCTTCACCTTGTCTTTCTCCCCATGAGGCATTTATTCATCTTTTTCAACATTTTCCTTCTTTTTATTATCTTGGTTTTTCTTTCTTTGAATTCTTATAGTTAAAAAAAAATCGAAGTATCAAGCTCCAACACGATTCCTGATTCTGCCGCTTCATTCATCATGACCTTTGCTTGTCTAAATTGGTATCAACAAAGCTGACGCTTATAGTTTGGATATTCCTATGGTTACCTTGTATCTTTTGGTTCCTTCTTTTAATTTTTTTGAAGCGTGCATGCTTGATTCCTTCTTCATGAAGACGCATGCAGCCATATGAATGACAAGAAGAATGTATTGTTTGATTAATTTTACAGTTACCCTTTAAAGGATTTGGTGATTCTTATGACATGCTGCATTTTCCACGTATGTATTTTTAGCTAGTGATTATCTTTGCCTAATGTATGAAATCTTTTTGCCTGATACCTGCCAATTAATATTCAGTGAGTTAGTTTTTGAAAACCTCTTTTATTAAGTTCTTATCATTTTTACTTTTCGTTGAAGGGTGCTGATCTTTTTTCATCATATTATTATAGGTGTCAAGTGTGCAGTCTTGGAAAAAAGTGCTGCTTTTTCCGAACATCCACAAGCACACTTCATTAACAACCGATCTATGGAGGTTATTTCTTTCTTCATTAATTCCTGCGAAGCATTGCCAAATATAATAGAAGATTGCTTTTTGAATTTATATGCTGGTTCTTTTTTGTCATGGTGCATGAATGGCTACATAACATTTCTTTTAAAATTATGTATATCATTACTTACGTAGTTATTGATCAAGATGATCTAAGGATCTGTTTAAGGCTGCTCTAACTTATTAAAAAGCTGTTGTGCAACAATCGTGTTAGGAAGCTATTGCAGGAAAGTTGTGTGTTCTTTTGTTTTGTGGAGTTGTGCAGTAGCTGTGCTGCGGCTGTTTATGATAAGAAAACATTTCCGCCCCTTTATTATTGTGTTGTTTATAACATAATCGGTCATAATTGCACATTTCATACACGAAAATAAAAATCCAGCTTGAATATTACGAGCTCGTTTGGGGCAGCTTATTTGGCGCGATGCGTTCTGAAAAAAATCGGATGTAGCGTTTGGAAGTAGCCGCACGACAACGTTCATAAAAATTTATGTTAAACGCAGGCCGCAGGTACAACCCCACGACCCGCGTTTCTTCACAAACCTATTACTCCACTAACCTCTCGCGCTCCCCTCTCACGTCTGTCTCTCTCTTGTGTTTCTTCTGCCCTAGTCACTCCTCACTCGATCGCTCATCTCTCTCGTCTTTCTCTGGTGGCATCGAGTTGTCTTTCTTCTTTCCCTTTGCCCCCGGATCTCTGGTGGCAACGGGTTGCCTCTCTACTCTCCATCTTCCATCCGATCTCTGGCTCTTTCTCTGTTTAATGTGCTCTCCGTCCTCCCACGTCCTTCCACGGTATCATCTATTTTTTTCGATAAAATGACTTTCTCTTTGCAATTTGTGGTTTGAAGTGTGAATTTGAATTTTGCTATTCTGGCTTTCTCATTTGCAGTTTGAAGTGAGAATTTGGATCTTGTGATTTGTGGCTCTCATTTTATGATTTAGAATTTGAATTTTGCAAATTTGTGGCTTAATGTGATATGGAACGGGCTTTTATCTATACCTTTGTTGTTTGAGTGAGAATTTGAGAAATGTCTGAAAGAGGGTGCTTGATTTGTGATAGCAATGTTTTAGGTGCCTTGAATGTAATAGCCTCAAATGAAAAATATGGGGTGGGGTTTTATTTTTACCTTTGATGTTTGAGTGAGAAATTGAGAAATGGATGAAAGAGCGTGCTTGATTTGTTGATAGCAATGTTTCAGGTGCTCTGTATGTAACTGCATCAAATGAAAAATATGGGGTGAGGTTTTATCTAAACCTTTGAGGTTTGAGTGAGAATTTGGGAAGTGACTGAAAGAGGATGCTTGATTTGTTGATAGCAATGTTTCGGGTGCCCTTTATGTAGTAGCATCAAATGAAAAATCTGGGGTGGGATATTGTTTTTACCTTTGATGTTTGAGTGAGAATTTAAGAAATAATTGAAAGAGGGTGCTTGATTTGTTCATAGCAATGTTTCAGGTGCCCTGTATGTGGTAGCCTCAAATGAAAACTATGGGTTGGGGTTTTATCTTTATCTTTGATGCTTGAATGAGAATTTGAGAAATGACTGAAAGATGGTGCTTGATTTATTGATAGCAATGCTTTGGGTGCCCTGTATGTAACTGCATCAAATGAAATATATGGTAGGGTTTTATCTTTACCATTGATGTTTGGTGGTGGTGTATGTTGGTATGTGTATGGAGGTGGTGGTGTTCTGGAGGTGGTGGTTGGCGTGTGATTGTGTTTCTATTAGAGGATGTGTTGGTGGTTGTGTGGAGGTGATGGTTGGTGTGTGGTTGTGTTTGTGTTAGGGATGTGTTGGTGGATATATCGAGGTGGTGGTGTTCTGGAGGTGGTGGTTGGCGTGTGATTGTGTTTTTATTAGAGGAAGTGTTGGTGGATGTGTGGAGGTGATGATTTGTGTGTGGTTGTGTTTGTGTTAAATGATGTGTTGGTGGATGTGCGGAGGTGGTGGTTGGTGTGTGTCGTTATGTTTGTGTTAGAAGATGTGCTGGTGGATGTGTAGAGGTGATGGTGTTGTGGAGGTAGTAGTTGGTATGCAGTTCTGTTTGTGCGAAGTTATTGACGTGTGGAGGAGGTGGTGGTGGTGGTGTTGTGTATATGTTGGTGTGTGGATGTGGTGACCGTGATGATGTATAGGTGATATTGTAGTGTGGTGTGGAGAGGTAGTGGTGATGATATTGTGACATTCCTGTTATTTTTCAGGTTTCAATATTGTGGCATTTCTATTTAGGTTAATTAGTTTTTTTCTTGCTAGTAATACACTGATTAAGAAAAAAGAGGCCAGTTCATTTGTAATGCGGAATAAAGAGAGAATTAATATTTTACGACTTTTCCCTCATGGAGGTCGAACGGAGAAATATGCCGACAACCTATTTCAACAAGAAAGGCTGACAACATATTATTAAAAAATTTAAGGAAAATATAAACAAAGAGTATGACAGGATGCATTTAAAAATAAGTGGGGTCGGCTAAAAAAGATTGAAAAATTTGAATGAAATTGAAGTGAGGATCAACAAGATTGGGGTGGGAGTCAGTAAAATGAACGATTCATGCTTCTGAGGAGTGGTGTGCAGGGAGACTGACAATGAACATTTTTTAAATGTCCCTATTTTTGTCAATTTTTAATTTGTTTCAAATCCAACATGTTTTATGAACTCGTAGGTGGTGTCTGCTATAAAAAAATAAATATAGTTGAATCGATCTTGAGTTGGAGGAAAAATTGGATCATATGTTTGGAGGTGTTGGGGCAATGAGCAACATTACATATGCCCCCAGTGAGGCGGGGTTTGATGGCATCCTTGAAAATTTGGGAACTGATTAAACAGGTGATTCCAATGAAGGCCCCAGCCCAGATCTCCATGAAGTTGAGTTCACAAGCAGGTCAAAGCCTCCCTAGGTTAAAAAAAAGGGAGTTGCTTTCCTTAGGAGATAGATCTCACAGTTGGTGAATTCATGCACCAATGACCCCCCCCGACCCATCATCAACAACTTCTGTCTAACAAGTTATGCGAATTTTGAATGCAACTCTAGAAATTTACGAGGGCATGCCGCTGTATTTGTTTATCATGAAGTTGCTTGAAGATTCGACCTAGAGAATTTTTCATAACAATGGTCGTTGATTGTAGGGTGACTTACCTATGTTATTTTCATGGGAGCAGTGACATTTGAAGGACACTTTTTTTTCCTTAGATTCTTGTGGGACATTTCATATATGTTATTTGTTTATTTACTTTGGACATTTATATTTGTTTATAGTTTTTCATGTTGTTTTGGATATATATGCTGCTTTCGACATGCCACTTGAGAGTTTTTCATTTCTCATTATGTTTTCTACTTACTTCTGTAATGTTATTTTCTTTTGTTGGTTTTATTCGTAAGCTTATATGATTGTAGCTAATTCATTGATGCTCATGTGTTAGCCATTTCGATACCGAAATACATGGATTTAACTAGAGAAAGACGGGAGATTTGCAGCTGCAGTATGCTTGTTGTACGATTATTATAACTCGTATATAGAATGCTCCTCTTTAAAAGAGAAGCATAAGATTAAGTTAAGTGTTGTCGAGATGAAAATGATTAGGTGGATGAGCGGCTTTACACTTAGAGACAAAATGCGAAATGAATATATCTGTGATAGGGTTGGTGTAGCTCTTGTGACGGACGAAATTAGAGAAAGTTGTCTTAGATGGTTTGGTCACATCAAGCGTCAACGATCTGATGATCTGATTATAGGACGCAATGAAGAAAAAAGATTCATGTAGCCGACCCCACGTAGTGGGATTAAGGCTTTGTTGTTGTTGTTGTACATATAGTGCTCCCCTTGCTTGACATCCTCATTTGTTGGCAGCAAATAAGATGGAGAGTTGCTTGCGGGTTACCCAACGAGATTTAATAATATGCTCCGCATGAAACGTGTGATATTCACTGATCAGTTTGAGGAACTACACAGAAATCACAGACTTTATGACTCATCTAGAACGACTTTACGAGAGACGTTAGCAATAACCCATTGTATATTATTGCAGAATGAATTTGTGTAAGGTGCTATGGAGCAATTTCAACACTCTTCCGAAATAATTTGCAGTTACTTCTTAGTAACGTTGAATGTACTTGTCACTTTTTTTCACAAATCGTAAAATTAACAAATCCTACATTCGAAAGAACACTCACAGAGATTTTACACGATACTT
>NEWO01000143.1:109582-142648 GCA_003013225.1 Phalaenopsis aphrodite
CTTCTCCCTCAATTGCATCTCCTTCTCTCGCGATAAGAAAGCAGGGCGTAGTGGTTTCACGTGATTGCAAGGCTGCGGCTGGAATTGAAAACACAACAAAGAAAGGAAGACCGAGCGATCTCTCCAGTACGAAGAAAGAAGATATCGCAACTCGTCCTTCGGTAGTTGCTTGCGGTGAAGACAGGAAGAAGGAGCTCTTGCTTGCGGTGAAGACAGGAAGGAGCTATTGCTTGCAGTGAAGTTTTTTCTTTTCTTTGCACTTGTCTTCTTTGGTTGCTCTCGGATAAAAAGAGAGATGAAGTAAGAAATTTCTTTTTTGTAATTGTCGACGTTGTTGACGGTGTAAATTCTCGAGTGATACAATCCTCTGCAATTCTGTGGATGTAGGGAATGCCGAACCACGTAAATCTGTGTGTTCTTTTCTAGTGTTAATTTTCTCGTTCTATTTTTCGCATCGTCGTCGATCGTTCTATTTCAAATTACCACAACACCAATGATAGGGAAGTGCCCGCGATCTGCAGTTGGGTGCCACGATACTATGAAAACAGGCGCTCCACGATTAATTCCAATTATTCTGAATCGTGCGTGTTTCGTGATGCCACAGGAATAGGAGTTCCATCCTATAGGAAGACCTAACTAGCAATTATGGGTACATTGGCAAATTCTATTGGGTTGTTCTTACCTTTTTAAGTTTATTTTCTGTGTTTTCTCTTATAGTTAAGGTTTTTTCTTGTAGGAACCATAAATATTTTGTTATTTTGTTGTTTAGGAAACATTTGCTCGACAAACCTTAGAGTTTTTTTAGAGTCGTCTTTCTTATCCGAATCCAAAATTCTGAAAACAAAAAAGAAAACCCCAACACACCCAAAACATTTCTACTACAATTGCTAGCTCTAAGTCTAAATTTTCAAAATCAAGTCTTTCTATCGTTACCAAAATTTTACCCTGGCCAACTTTGAATCGCAATTCTAGATTCACCGGAAACCTGATTGGGAGGAAATGACACAATATTGCTTAAGAGAAATTCCCAAAGAGGTTTCTAGAATCTTACTATAGAAGTCATGCAAAGAAAAATTTGCCAACTGCAACAGAGGCTTGCCACTTTTGATAGAAGAAAATCTGGTTTGGTTCTTTATATACACAATCGTGACTCGTAAGATCGAGAGGAGGAAGTGAATCTCTTGTAATAATTGAAATATATATATATATATATATATATATATATATATATATATATATATATATATATATATATATATGTGCTCAGGCTCCCCTCTATGAGGTGATTGAAGATAGGGATGAAGCGAACATTCATATTCAGATGACGACAAAAGGTGTCTCCTAATACTAATGAGGAAGATTTAGAGCCAAACATAAACCATCTTACTGTCATTAATCAGTTAGTAGAACTACCTGTTCAGAGGGCAGGTGTTTCCCAAGTATTGGAAGACTGTCCTACACAAACTCAGGAACTCATCGCTGCAACTGTCTTTCCTTCTACGGATCAGACTGAACAATCTTCAGAAGAAGACTGACAAGTTTACACTTCTCGGCGAAGGAAGAAGGCTGGAGACACTGTTCAGCTTGGAAACTTAATGGATGATACCTTGGTCACTCCTGGCAATGGAACAACACTTCAGAGTTTGCTATCTGGATCAACTCCAAGAACCAGAAGAAGAGGCAGGTCTAAACTGCCACGTCCATAGACACTTGTTTTTACATGTTTCTTTTTATTTGAGTCTTTTGTATCTTTTTTGTTGGGATATCTTTCTACCATGTATCTTATAAGTAGGGCATCATCTATTGAGCCCTCTCATGCAACTTTTTGTATCCTTTTTTTTATTTCAATATAATCTGCCCTAGGGCTTCATATTATATATGTATATATATATGTGTGTGTGTAATAATAATAATAATAATAATAATAAATAAAAGAAAATGAATTTTAAATAGTTGCCTCAGTTCAGAAAGACTGATAGCCATCATGAAAGTTTCATTTTTAGTAGAGGTTTCCATTGGAACCAGAGAAACGAGAGTTAAAAGCATGAGAACAGAAGAAAAGAAAGAGAGTAATTAGAGGGGCAACCTAGGGCTTATCGAAGGAGTAGTGTCGTGTGAGAGAAGGAAGAGAAAAACTCGCTTGCGAGCGGACTAAGCTGAGGAAGAAGACGCCGTCGACAAGAAGAGAAAGTGAGAAGAGGGTGATGTTGACTACGATCGTGAGCACGAGCATACTTGCGGGGACAGACGACAAATTCAAAGACGACAACAGAGGCGTGAGAGGCTTGACGTGAATTTGTGTCGAGGAAGGTTCATTTGGAGGAGAAGGGAGAAGAAGACAGGTTAATCTAAGCCCTGGTTCCGGGGAATGAAGTTCTCTTGCGCGAAGTAGTCGATTTAAGTCAACGAGAGTTCACTTGCACAGGAATGAGGCCAAGGAGAAAAAAACTAGAGGGCCAAAGTACTATTATACGGAGCCAACAAAAATTTCTCGTGCGGGTTTCCTGTGGGTTTCGAGCAAAAGACGCATGTCTTAGGATTGGTTAGAGTTAGGGCTTTTATAATTAAAGTTACTAAAAGCTTATTTTATAAGAATTGAGTTAATAATGTTATCATTGGGATTTAATGAGCATTATGATAGTGCGCGAACGATTGTATTAATCCGAACCAAAGAAGAAAAATGAGATGAAGAATCAAGCAAAAAAGAGGATAGGAGGAGTTAGCATGCATGGGTTTTATTAATAATGAGGTGAAGTCTTCGAAGGGAAGACAAGCACATTGCCGAAGCCAAAGGAGGGAGTCGCTCTGCTTGGGTTGATCGAGTAATTATAAGGTAAGGGCTTTAAAAATAATAATTTATGAATTTAAGATATTATCAATTATCAATTATTAATAATAATGTTTAATTAAATCAAGATTCAAGCTATAGTAGTTTCCTGTTTGGGTCTAGAAAAGTTTGGTGACAACAAAGAAAGTTTAGGATTTTATTTTGAGAAGTATGTTGTTTAAATTAATAGTATTTAATATTAGTATTATTGTAATGATTAAATTTAAAGTTTTATTTATGAATTTTTAATTAAAATAATGTAATCAAATCATAATTAATAATTAAATTAAAACGTAATTATTAATGTGATAAAATTTTTTTTAGCACAAATATTTTTTATTATATTAAATTTGGAGAAGGTGACAAACTAAAAGCAAAGCAAATTATTTATGGTCGATTTGAGTACCATTACTTTTAAATTATAGTAGCTTTTGTTTCTTTTAAACAAAATCCATTTATTTTAATTGAAACCAGATTGCACTATTATACTGTGATTTAAATGTTCTTCTAGATTTTGGCCATATCATTGTGATGAATTTACATTTTTGAAATGCTATTATTATGCATTTTGTAAATGTATACAAAATAATTTGAATTGAATAAAATAAATGTATAAATTATATGAACTGCATAGACTGATTGCATATGCATGCTCGACTATTATGGAGTTCATCTCTGTATGATATTAGTAGGGGAATGCTAAGAACATCTATGCACGTAAATGGAAAATGATATCGATCTTGAAGTACCTTAACTAATGCAAATTTTTAGACGATGCTACAATAACGGTTGCATACAAATTAAAATGATATTAATATGTAAATGATACTATAAAACATAGTGAATGCTTAGAATTGTATTGAGTGATCATATTATATAGAACAATCCTTCGCATACTCTAGATCGATTAAATAAAATTTAACTATCTTGTATATTATCTTATTTTTTATTATCCTACTTTAGTTTAGGAGTAAGAGTATTCACTGATTATAATTAGCTCACTATTATTTTAAACTAACTTTTAAGGTTTAATTATTTGATTAAAAGATGATCGATAGAAGGGAAAATGTTTATAGAAGACGCAAAAAATCAGAAATATTTTAAATGTAGCTGTATTGCTTTAATTTTTTTTAATTTAGTGACTTTCATTTTTTTAAATGTTATCTATAGAAAATAAATGTAAAAAAAATTAACTTTCATCATACGACCGTCTATTCGCACTCCGGTTAAACCAAAACTCTGAGCGTGGTTGTGACAAAAGTGACATTAGAGCAATGTTTGAGATTAATTAATATAAACTTAATGAAAGAGTCAATAAAATAATTACAAAGAAAATAATAAAAATAAAATAAAAAATTTAAGTTAACTCTAACAAAGTAATTATGTTAATTCAGACAAATGGGGGCATCCGAGATTATAAAAGAGGGATGTCCGGTAGAAAATGAAGAAGTACCACATGCTATAAATGTGAACACAAACTCCCTGTCCCAGATGATGACGAACATGACCCAGCTGATTAAAGAGGCCAAACTATAGTCTATTGAGGATGAGACATTATTGTGGACAAGTATATGAAAATATTTCAAGATCTGCATCCAACTTTATTTAAGGAACTGAAGATCCGATTGAAAAAGAGAAAATGAATTTTAAAGAGTTGTCTCGATTCAGATAGGGATAACCATAATGACATTTTCATTTTTAAGAGAGGTTTTCATTCAAGCCATAATAGCAACCATTAGAATCTTAAAGAGAGAGAGGTCAGAGGGGGCAACTTAGGGCTCACCAAAGCAGTAGTGTTGTGCGAGAGAAGGAAGAGGAAGACTCGCTTGTGAGGGATTAAGCGAGGAAGAAGAAACCATTGAGAGGAAGAGAAAGCGAGATGAAGGTAGTGTTGACTTCAGTTGTGAGCACAAGCATACCTACGGGCCAAACAACACATTCAAAAACAACGATGGAGGTGTCAGCGGTTCGACTAAATTTATTTTGAGGAAGGTTCATCAGGAGAAGGAAGAAGAAAGCGGGTCGATCTGAGCTGTAGCTCGAGGGGAATAAGTATTCTCGCGTGAAGTTGTCGATTTGAGCTAACTGGGAGTTCACTTGCAGAGGAATGAAGGGGAGAAAAAGATGGTTGAAGCATTATTAGTTGGATTCAAAGAGGTCTCGTGTGGGCTTCTTGTAGGTTTCGAGCAGTAGAGGAGGCATGGCTTAGTATTGATTTAAGGTAGGGCTTTTATAATTAAAGCTAAAGAAAGTTTATTTTATAAGAATTGGGTTAATATTGCTATGATTGAAATCTGACGAGCATTGTGATAGTGCATGAGCTGTTGCATCAATCCGAACCAAAAAACAAAAAGAAGAGGCAACATCGAGCAAAGAAGAGTAGAGAAGGGGAGATGCCAATGTGCATGGGTTTGATTAATAACTAGCTAAAGTCTACGAAGGGGGAAGATGGCCGTGTTGTCGAAGCTAAAGTAGGGAGCAACTCTGCGTGGTTTAATCGAGTAATGATAACGTAAGGTTTTAAAAATATTAATTTATGATTTTGGCCGCGTCGTCGAATCTATAAAAGTTTCAGATTTGGATCGAGAAAAGACGACAACAAAGAAATGTTAGGATTTTTTTCTAAATGTAATTTTTTTAAATTAATAATTTTTAATTTTAGTATTAATTGCAATGATTAAACTTAAAGTTTAAATATTGAAATCCTAATTAAAATAATGTAATAAAATAACAAATAATAATTAAATTAAAATATAATTTATTAATGTGATAAAAATTGTTTTAACATAAATATGTTATATAGTCTAGTTGTTATGTTGGGGGAGGCGACAAAAACTAAAAGCAAAGCAAATAATCTATGATCTATATAAGTACTCTTACTTTTAAATTATAGTAATTTTTGTTTCTTTTAAGCTGAATGTATTAATTTTTATTGAAACCTGATTGCACTATTTTACTGAGATTTAAAGGCTCTTTTAGATGTTGGTCATATCATTGTAATGAATTTATATTTTAGAAATATTACTATTATACTTTATGTAAATGCATACAAAATAATTTAAATTGAATGAAATAAACGTATGGATGATATTGTACACTAAAAATGTGCTCATGTTAATTTTGAAGAGATCTAACTATATCAAAAGCCATCCAACCATCCAAAGGGCTACCGACTGACTACAGGGCTGCCGAAGGGTTTCCAACTAACTGAAGGCATGCCAGCCGACTGAAGGTCTGTCAAACGAACGAAGGCTAGCCAGACGAACGAATGCAAGCCCAACCGACCGAAGGGCTGCCGAGTTGCAGGTTTCGCTTGCAAAAAGGTCATTATACCCTGTACAAGTCCTTTCAACCAGGGGCATAAATGTAATTTTTATTTATGTTCCTCTAGTCATAAATTAGGGTCTCTTGACTCTTATAACCTCTACTTTCAATGATATAAAAATAGTCAAGATCCTGGGAACATGTTAGTTTGCCTTGGAGGGGCAAGTCACGACATACCATTTACCTTCTCTCTCTCCTATTCTACGCTCTATTCCTTGGGCATGATTTTTAGTACGAATTCAGATTCAATATCCTGAAAAGTACAGTGAGAGTGGATTATTCCACAAACAAGAAGAGGAGTAACATAAGGGGATGGATCTATGATTAAGTTTTGTTGGGTTAGGTCTTAATCGATGCAATTGAAACGACCAGAAGACTAGACGATCGAAGGCCTGCAACTAACTGAAGAGCTGCCAATCGACCGATGGAAGTCAGTTGGTCGAAGGGCTGCCGACCGACTGAAGGACAGCCCGGATGGCTGAAGGCCTGCTTAGGTTACTGAAGGTTTACCGAGAGGTAGACTCTAAAATATAAAAAGACCAGAATATTCTATACAACCCCCCTCGGTAAGCAGGGGCATAAATGTACATTTTATGTGCGGTCCTTCTATCCTTTATAAATAGAAGGGAAGGTTTTTTCTTGTATTAGGGGCTCTGAAACTCCTCTCTTATAACCTTTACTTTTAATGATATAAAAAGGGTCATAAAAGCAAGGGAGCACCCTAGTTTGCCTCACAAGGGCTAGTCACGGTGCACTCCTCTCCCATTCTTTCTCTCTTTCCCTCTCTCAAACTTGTTTTATGTTGTATTTCTTTGGTGTGATTCACGGGATAAATTTGGTTTTAACAAATATGAACTGCATATATTGATTGCATGTTTGAGCTTGGCTATGATAGAGTTCACCTTTTTATGGTTCTAATGGGGGAATGCTAAGGTACTCATACATGTAAATGAAAGAGGATATTAGTATTAAAGTACCATAATTGGTACAAATTTTAAGACAATGCTCTTGTGACGGTTGTATATACATTAAAAAGATATTGATATGTAATTAATGTTATAATAGTGAATGTTTATTATTACATTGAATAATCATATTTGATAGTACAATCCTTCACATACTCTTAGATCGATTTACATAAAGTTTAATTGTCATGCATATTGTCTTTTTTTCATTATGTTACTATAATTTAGGTGTATGAGTATTTACTGATATGATCAGTTCACTATTATTTTAAACTAACCTTTTAGGTTTATTTAATTGATTTAAAATATGAGTTATAAAAGAATAAATATTTATAAAAAACGTGAACAATCATAAATGAGATAAATTTAATTTTATCATATTAATTTATTATTTATTTAGTAGCTCTTTCATTTATCAAAATGTTGGTTATAAAAAATGGATTAGAAAAATTTTTGTGAGGAAAATTGTAACATTCCATTAATATTAATTGGGGGAGAGGAAATGAGGGAATCGAAAGAAAAGAGGAAAAGGAATCGAGTAGTCAAGAAGCTGGAGAGGAGAAAGATGAAGCGAGAAGTTGGGAAATTGAAACAAGGGGATGAATAGCCTATACGACGACTTCCCTTATAAAAGGACGCGACAGAGGCGAGAGTTACTACGAGATTTGAGAGTGCGAGAGATTGAGCACAAGCCAGGGTTTCCCTGTAGCTAAAGGAGGAGAAGAGCGACAACGACGTCGGTGTCGAGCAGTGAAGAAACTAGGTTTAGAAGCCATTTTAAAGATTAATGAGTTAAGCATGTTAAAAATTTTAAGAAAATAAATTATGGCATAATGTATAGTAATACAAATATATGAGATAGCGTAATCTTAAAATAAAAAAAAAATTGGCTAAATTAATTGGTTATACGTTTTGTTAAAAACTAAAAGAAATTGGATGACTATATAGGTTTATGTTTATATAATTAAAAATAATAAATTATTTAATTTATTATGGATAACAATGTTTATGATATGTTTCAAATTTTAGAAGAATCCGTATCAAATCAAATCAAATAACAAATTAATCGTCATCGAGATGAGTTCTCATATTCTTAAACAATGACGAACTAATGCTTGCCGTTCAGTTCAAATGAATAAGGGCGAGGGGTAAGGTAAAATACTTAATTTTTTGAGTTATTATATTTAATTAAATTGAAATTCAAAAAGGTTATATTAAGTTGATTTTAATTTAATTATCAATTGTAAAAACGTAATAAGTGAAAAGGCAAAAACACGAAAAAGAGAATTGTGCTGCAGGAAGGAATTCAGCTATGAAGCTTAATTTACATGTTTAATTTTTCTCTATATGAAATTAGGTTTACAAGCCACTTTAAAGTTTTCTTAGTAAAGCATGTTAAAAAGTTTAAGAAAATAAATTATGGTATAATATATAGTAATACAAATATATGAGGTAACTTAATGTTAAAAAAAATTGGCTAAATTAATTGGTTATACATTTTATTAAGAAGTAAAAGAAATTGGAAGACTATATAGATATATGTTTATATAATTAAAAATAATAAATTAATTAATTTATTATGGATAACCATGTTTATGTTATGTTTCAAATTTTAGAAGAATCGATGTCAAATCAAATCAAATAACAAATTATTCTTTATCGAGATGAGTACTCATATTCTTAAATGATGAAAATACTTTTTTTTTCTAGCCCAAACACACTTACTAGTTGTATCATTTGTTATTTTGAAACGACTGCAAACTCTGAATTTTAAATTCTAGTAAATTTTTTTTTCGTGTTGTAGGAATGATATATGTGTACAATATTATTTAAAATATCATAAATAATGAATTATTTATAAGAATATTGATTGATATGCAAATGAGAAATAAATCTTTTTATTAAAAAAGTGATAATTTTTATCTGATGCTTCTATATGCATGATTGACTATGATGGAGTCACCCCTTGATGATACTCGTGGGGCAACACTAAAATACCCGTGTACTTAAATGAAAAAGAATATTGAGATTGAAATATCTTAAGTGGTATAATTTTTAGACGATGCTCATGTGATAGTTGTACATATATAAAATGATATTGATTTGCTATTGATATAGTAAGATTCATTGAATATCATCTCAAATATTTATATTGATTTTTTAAAAGCTTAATTGAAATGCATATTTTTTTTCTTTGTTTTATTGTAGTTTAGAGATATGAGAATTCACTAGCTTGTTAGCTTACTATTAATTCAAATTAATTTTTCTGGTTAATTTAATTGAAGTTAATTTTTCAAGAAGTTGATGTTTAATGATGTTGATTTAATCAATGGTGATGATTTTACGAGAGATCAAAACTGAAATATTAGGCAGGAGATCAAAAGTAGATGGCAGCAGGATGTGTATATTCTGAGATTTGGAAAACTGATACTTACATTCCCTCCATTCTCCCTAATGTCCTCTCTAGCTCTTTGAGGAACTTATAATAACAATGCGGAGGAGATCGGGGATATGTCAACCGGAAATGATATTTCTAACATTTTCTTCTCAATTTATGACTGTGTTAATGGAATGATACATAAAATGATTTTTGATATTGGTAACCAGGGTGGATTGTCTTTTAAAAAGTGAAGTAACATGAAACGCCTCATATATGTCAGGACCTATCTGTTAGTTCTCTTGTATACTAAAATACTCTGTCATCTTTGGAATTATGCACGTGACTACAACTTACATTGCATACAAGCATGATTATCTTTCGATTTCTGTCGCTCTTATTTTGGTTTATTTGATAAAGCATGGGTTAATGGGACATAATTATTCAGCTTATTTCATGAAGCATGGTAAATTAATTGAAAAATTTTGTTCTGCCTTTCCTGAAAATTGAGACATTGATGTGAATTCAGATGTTTAATTTTGTAGGTCTGTGAAGAGATCATATTTAAGCTGGTTGGATGGAAGCTTGAAGATGTCGAGATTAAAGAGATAAAACCATGGGTGATGCATGCTGAAGTTGCAGAGAAATATGTTTCATGCAAGGACAGAGTAATACTTGTGGGTGATGCTGCTCACCGCTTCCCACCAGCTGGTGGTTTTGGTTGGTTATACATTTTTTTTCTAGCTATTTAATTCACCTATTTGGCTTTAGCTAGGTATTACCTAATCATTTTTCTCAATGAATGATGCTTAATTTGACCCAATCTATTGTGAATTGCCTTATTTATAGATTACTCTGCCTGGGGCAGTTTAAAAGAAATTTTTTTGGTAGGAGAACACTAAGGAATGTTTATTATGAAGTCATTCTAAATTCAAATGATGTAGGAATACTATAGAAGTATATCTAGGATCTTAAATAGTTAGGCATGGACCTCTTCATGCATAAACATAGCAAATTGGTTAGGTTTAAGATCTTCGTGACATACTTGATGCTGCTTACCAGAATGAGCTCAACCTTTGAACTCCATGTAAAACGCGTTTTGTGAATATCAAATGTTTGGTTTTGATTGGGGCATGATTTACCATTATTAATCCATGCACATTTCTAACTTCTTGACTTCTTTTATACTCCATAATATGGGCATTGGTCAATGACCAGGCTCTTTATCTTGAAACTCTTGGAAGCTTTGTTTTATTATACTGATTTTTTTTTTACATTTCATTTATCATTATCCATTCGCTTGGTGTTACTTTAAGTGGAACTAATTTGTTTTTTATTACTAGTTAAGTATGCATGTGCCTAAGTGCATGAAATTATGTTTAACTCGAGTAGGAAAGAAATATTGGAAAATATTACAGTATCATTCAATAAAGAAGAAATGATATAAATAATAAGTATCTCTTACTTTTAATGAATAGCTTCTAATCCACTATCTACTCAACGCTGCAGATTAGATTTTTGGGACACTAAAACTTAAAAAAGAAGGCATGGGTGCTTAAATTTTGTTGTCTTTTTGATGACCCAACCAAGGGTTTAGAATTTTAAAGGCGAAGAACGAATGATCATATTGTTAAATTAAAGATTTTCATTTTAATTTTCCATCACCAACAATTTACAATCCAAATAAGCTGAAAGAGCCATTAATGAAAGTACTTTAATTTAACCAATGATAAATTCACTTTTCTGTTTGTTGTTCTCTCCTTTTATACATATTTTCTACTAGTACTACTCTTCTATTCAAAAGTTTAAATTGGAAAATCTTCAAACAACATAATAAGTTATCCACAATAACTTAGCGGAGTATTTATGCTTCTAAACTATAGTACCCAATCAAAAGAAGACAATATGTATGCTGGTCTCTTTTCTATTATGTTATAGAAACTAATATACTAGTCTATATCATGTATTCATGATAGTTTCTCATGGAAGAAATATTAAATTTTTAAATCATTAACTTTCACTTTATTTTTCATGATGCAATCTTTTAATTTTTATAGCATTTTTAATCTTAATTCCTATATCCGTCTTTGGAACACCATTTAAATAAAACCTAACACGCTCCTAACCAATACATTCCTATCATGCAAAATATGTCTAATATTGTCAGAGATAGAAACTTTCCTACACATCTGCCACGACCCGCCCCGGGCTTGGAATTAAGCAAGACGGGAATAGACAGTTGGATGGTGAAAATCAATCTTCTATTATTCTATTTTCATCACTAACAATTTAATATTTAAATATATATGAAAAACCACTAAAGAAATTAATTAAATTAACAAGTAGAAATGTGTATCTTTTTGGTTGGTGTTCTCGCCTCATATACACATTTGATCCTTTTTAGTTCATCTTGTTAAATTGTTTCGTATCTAAAAATAATATTAAAGCAACATAATGAGTTATTTAAAGTTAATACAAGAGTAATCACTCCTAAATTATATTAAGGAAAAAATTCAATATGTATGCTTGCTTATCTTTCATATCTCTGTAAGAAATATTGAAACATGTTAATCTTTTATATTTTTATAAGAAATCTTATATATGCTATTTCATGCATCAATAACCTTTTCTAAATACAAATACTCATTTACTTTATCTTTACTTTATACTCTTTAGATGCACATCTGTTTTTGTTAGGATCACTGTTAACATAACCTAACTCATCCTTGGTCAATATTATCGTTGGCACAATGATTAGCGATGTAAACATCGCAATTTTCTAGGTTGGAAAGACATTTACTTGCCTCCTGACCGATATTATAACGTCGGTACAGCAGTTAGCAATGTAAACATCACATTTGTCTTGGGAGGCAAGCTCTGGTCTACTCGCTCCTGACCGATATTATCCCGTCCGCACAACGGTTAGTTATTTAATCATCACAATTGTATAGAGTTGTAGAAAAACTCTACGCATGCGAGCACACTAGGGTCCCTTGCCTGTATCATTAGGGGGTGAACTCCTCTGAACATGCACATACAAACATTTTAGTTTAAGCTATTTCATTCTTCATAACATATATTATTCTGTGATATCTTCGACCCCTGATCGATATTCTCCTAAAGACAAAAGTTCGTGATCTAAATTTTATGATTGTCTCAGGTAGGAGAATATCTATGAGTGCGTTTACATTGTCGTCCAAAGCTAGCATCGTAAGGGGTGAACTCATTGTCTTAGCATGCACATACTAGCATTCATGTATATAATATTTTGATTTCATTTTTAATTGAAATCATTAGTTTCTTATGAGACAACTTGTATTTATCTACCAATGAATAAATGTATTTTTATTAGAATCTAAATGCCATGATATAATCTAATATCTATTTAGGAAAATTATTATGCCATGTTTTATGTTGTAGTGTTAATAGGATGTTTCATGCCTAATAATATGAAGAATTAACTATAATTTAAATCTCATTTGTAGAGAGTTTTATGATACAGTCCCCAAACCTCAATAAAGAAAACAAATATTATTATTGAAAGCAAATAAAAGGTTATAATCAAACAAACTTGAAAGTGAAATTACAACAAAAATGACAAACTCACTCGAACTCAATCCATGAGTGGAGGTTGGCTAGGTGTTTGGAGAGCGGAGGCAGGTAGTTGAAATGGGTATTGGTTGTTGGGATAACAAAAGGAGGGGCTAGAATTGCATCGACAGTGAAGCGGAGGGCTTGGACACCGAGAATCAGCGTAAAGGAAGGTTTATGGACTAGAGGACAATAAGGGGTGGTTGTCTGGGGCAGTGGCAGCGAGAAAGATGGGCTAAAATTGACAAACTGCAGTGGAAAACAAAAAACTAGTGTTGCTTGGGGGACTACTGTAGCGGTGGAGGGTGGCTGAGAGCGTAGTGGGGAAGATGCGAAAAGTGATATTGAAGATATTCATCTCCTCGGGAGAGATACAACTGGCGAACCACCTAATCCCTCAGATAGAAGGCCTTGATGGGAGAAAAAGGGATGTCTGCAGTTGTCATAAACAAAACACATGAAAATTTAATTTTGAAATCCTAATACAATGCATACATAGGAAATGACTAAAAAAGAATGAATGATAATAGGAAAAAAAACAAAACAAAATTGTGATTGATCAACATTTCCCCTTGTCTCTTGTGCTTACAGAAGTCGCGTGGCTCTTGCTTGTGTTCGACTCACGGTGCTCCCACATCAGTTTTCCGTGAATGGTACGTATTTTGCATTAAAATAAAATGAAATGGTTGAAGCCTCAGAAAAGAGCAAAAATGACTAACCAAAAGAAGAGATATCCTCCCTAAAAATAGACAAAAAAGAGGGTGGATACTCCTCACCGACCCACCCATAAAAAAGGGGCATCTAAAGCTTGCTTGACACGACATGGGCAGCTATGTTGAACTCCCTATAAGTATGACAAAAAAAGACTTGTTTAAACCGTTTAAAAAAGCTTGGTCATCACCTTCATCAATTTTTAGGGGTTGGGGGAGTTTTGATATTATACGTCGAAGCTTCTGTTTGTGCATTGCTGATTATGGAGTTGTCACTTTGTGTACTGAAGGCTTTTCAGCTGCAGCTCTAGAATCTTTTGGATTGCACTGACGACTGCAGTGTCTCCCAAAACCCTTGAGGAGTTTTCATCATTGTGAGTAGCGATCAATATCAGTCCAATATTTTTGGAGCTTACAACCAGACTGAACTAGGTCTGCGCGTCATATATATACTGTTGAATTCCTCAAAAGCAACCCAAGGTTGGTTCAACCCTATCTGAGGTGAGGAGAATTCAAATCTTTTTGACTGTTTCATCTAGATCTTGAAACTCTCTTTGTACTGGTTGTCCTCTGTTCGCTAACGACCCTTCTCTCTTGCGGTTATCCATCATCACTAGGATTTAATCTCCCGATGCTTCTATTCTTGCGAAGGCACATATAATCTAGAACTTTGTAGAAGGTAGAAAGATTATGCACTTGTCACCTTTGGTGAATGAGTAGATGTTCTTGTACCCATCATGTTGAGCCTTGCGATCATACTGTCATGTTTTCTCAGCAAAAATGACATGCATCTATGGGCACCGCATTGTATCAAACCTGATCCTTCTGCTAGTTCCCAATTGAAAACTCCATGAAACACGGATTAATGTTGTTTCTGTTTCTTATATTCAATCATATCAAGGAATGTGGCTGGACATGTCTCTGCGTCCTTATGCTCAACTTGTTCACCATTATTGTTGTCACCACATTCCTGTCGTTGCTCCATCAATGATGATGTTGCATACCTTTCCTTTCACAAAGTAACAAGTGTGTACTATATTGTGGCATAGCCATTGTTGCTCTCTTGGAGCCTTGATCTAAAAGTTTCGTTGAACCACAAGCGTCACACCCTCATTTGGTGGAAGTTGTACTCTATTTTTTCTTTTATTGCTCCTCGTCGCTAACTTCCTCTACCCCCTACTCGGTGAAAGTCATAACTCGGCTCATCGGGCGACTGAGAGTGATTTGTCCAAAAATCATGACACCCGGAGCATTTCTTGGCTGGGATTGTAGTGTGAGTGCTCTCTTTCTTAAGCTTCTTCTCACTCAAAGTGGCTCTGCCCTGCTCCTTACTACTCTGAGCTACTCCTCGAGTCGTGATCCTTCTAATGTCTCTAATTATGTGTGGCTTTCTGAGTAACGATGGTTGTTTGCTTTGTTTTTATTGTCTCTCCACATCCTCCAGTATCCAATACGTTTGCAGCTTGACAACATTGCTGTTGGAGGCTTGAGGCCTCATAAATACTTAGTTATGGCTCGCTCCTCTGTCTCCTTCGACTCACACTTTAACTTAAACTGCATAAATTCTGTCGTGTACTCCTCCACTGATAGCTCCTTTTGCTACAGGTAGTGGAGCTTTAAAAAAATATCCTTGCGGCAATGCAGGGGTAGCTATTGTTGCTACATCTCTTATTTCATTTTCTGTCAGGAAATGATTCTGTTTCGTGCTTTTCTCAACCTCTCCCTCTTCATGCCCTCCCATCACAAATAAACATTCTTTCTTCAGTTATTGGTCATCGACGCCTCCTTGTATTCAAAGACCTGCTCAACTATCTGCATTAACTTAAGGAAATCATTTGGATTCAATCTTCCTTAAAAGTTCGGTAGGTCCAATTTCATTCACAAATCTCTATATCCTCCAATAGACACATTATCTTTATATGTTCTAGTAGGCACTCTATTTTTGTATCCTCTAACAACTATTTGATTTGTGTCATTTAACAAGCATCCGATCTCTGTGTCCTTTAACAAACATCTCATCTCAGTAGCCTCCATCAGGCAGCTTATCTCTACATCTTCCAATAGGCACTTTAGCTCTAGACCTCAACTGATACTGTACCCCAAAGTGTTGTGGTCTGTCTTATTCTCCATTGGAATCATCCCTACAAAAGAGATTCAAGTGCTCTTATTGCTTTCCTTCATGGATTTCACTATTATGATAGAAGGTGATCCTGCCCCAGGTTGTCTCAAGGGCATCAAGCCGATGTAGCGCATTGCGGAGTAGCTGTTGTGTGTCGTCCATGATAGGTTATTGATCAAATTCTGCAATTGTCTCCTCGAGACGTGGTTAAGGTTTTGGGTATGTTGGTGTAATGAGATGTATAGGGTGAAGGAAATTTTTTTTTGGGTGCTAGAAAACCTGAGATTGGACTAGGGTTAGACTAACTCTGATACCAAATGAAATCGGAGTTATCCCAAACCACAATAGGGAAATCAAATATGAAAAAGTGGAAAAATATAAGAGGGTTAATTCTTATTGATGCAAAGAGGGATATAAATACTTATTACAGGATTTACTGGTAAGAAAAACAATAAAAACAGAATACATCAGACAAGGAAAATAATAATAACAAATATAAAGGGCAGCTAATTTCTCTAATTAAAGAGAAAAAAATAGAGATTTTTAAGATTCCTCATACAATTTATAGCCTTCTAAATATAGAGTTGCAACAAATGTGAAATATAATCATAATTATTTATGAGATCTTTCAACATTCCACCTCAAGCTAACATGAAGATGTCACTCATAACAAGCTTGCTAACTAGATTATCGTGTTGCAATTTGGAAAGACATTTTGTTAGAATATTTATTGTTTGACTAGCAGTGGGTATGTAGGATATACATATCACACCACTATCTTCTCATTGATGAAATGTTTATCAACTTGTACATGTTTTGTTATGTCATATAAAACTGGATTATGAGCTATAGAGATTGCAGCCTTGTTGTCGCAGTAAATTTTAATAGGTGCTGGTACATGAATCTTCAACTCTTCCAGGAGTCTTTTTATCCATAATACTTCATAGAGTCCATGTGCTACCGAGTGAAATTTTGCTTCAGCACTATTTCTTGCTACCATACTTTATTTTTTACTTTTCCAAGTAACCAGATTTCTGCTTACAAAGGTATAATAACCTGATGTAGATCTTCTATCATTTACATCTCCTGCCCAATTTGTATCTGTGTAGGCCTCTATTAGAAGATGTTCTCCCTTTTTGAACAAGTCTTTTTCCAGGAGTTCCTTTGAGATATCTCAAAATTATGAATACAACTTCGAAGTGAGTAGGTCCAGGTGAATGCATGAATTGACTCACAACACTCACTGCAAGGCTATGTTAGGTCGAGTGTGAGCCCAATAGATTATTTTGCCCTACCAATCATTGATAGCGTGCTTTATCTATTACCTCATTAGATGCTGCTGTTTTCAACTTTGTATTATGCTCAATTGGCGTATCTGCTGCCTTGCAACCTGTTATTCTTGTTTCGAGTAAATCAAGTACATACTTGTGTTGATTGACAAAAATTTCCTCATTGGATTGTGCAAACTTCATTCCGAGGAAAATTTTCAGCTTCCCTAAGTCCTTAATATTAAATTCGGTTTCAAATTTCCTCTTCAAGTTGCTAATCTCCAGGGATCATCCCCTCTCATGATTATGTCATCTACATACACAATCACAATGACTAATTTGCCTTTGATGAAATGTTTGAAAAAAAAATAGTGATCAGCTTGGCTTTTAGAGAATCCACGTCTCTTGATAACATCACCAAAACGCTCAAACCAAGCTCTAGGAGACTGCTTTAACCCATACATGGACTTTTTTAATTTGCATACTTTACCTTTTCCAAATTTTTCTTCAAATCCGGGTGGTTGGTCCATATATACTTCTCGCAATTCTTCATTTAAAAATGCATTTTTTACATCAAATTGATGAAGTGGCCAGTTGAAGTTAACTGCAAGAAAAAGTACTTTAACAGAGTTAATTTTAGCAACATGAGCAAAAGTCTCTTGGTAATCATTACCATGAGTTTGAGTAAATCCTTTTGCTACTAGTCTTGCTTTGTATCTCTCCACACTTTTATCAGCTTTAAACTTCACCGTGAACACCCATTTGCACCTAACCGTCTTTTTGTCTTTGTGTAGATCAATGACTGTCCAAGTGTTATTTCTTTTACGAGCATTTATTTCTTCCATCACAGCTAATTTCCAACTTGGTTCACTTAATGCTTCCTGAACAATTTTTGAAACTAGTATATTAGAAATCCTAGACACAAATGCTCTATGATTTTTTGATAGTTTTTTATATGATAAATATTGTGTGATAGGATATTGGGTGCTCATTCAGATTCCTTTTCTGAAAGCAATTGGAAGATCAAGATCGAAAAGAGTGGAAGTAGAGGGAAGATTACTTTGAGTTATAGGGTCATTATTCGGTAAAGGTGATTGAACATCTGCTGAGAGAATAACTGGGGTTGTAGTAACTTTATGGAATTTCTTCCTAGTATAAACCTGCAGCTCATGTTGAAGATTATGATCCGTTGGAAGTACTTCTCTCCCTGTCTCTGATAATGTAACATCTGACAAAAAATGATTATTAGTGCTGACCCTAGTTTCCATATCAGAGTTAGTTAAAGGAATGGGTAAAGTTTTCCAAAAATTATTTTCTTCAACTGAGTTTTCCCCCTAAGGAAAATTGTTTTGAAAAAAGGGGTGATCCTCGACAAACTTGACATCCATGCTCTCATAAAAAATTTCTTGACAGAATTAAAGCATTTGTACCCACGTTTATTGAAAGTATACCCAATAAAAACACATTTTTCATCTTTGGGATCAAGTTTTGAGCGAAACACATTTGGGAGATGTACATAGCAAACACATTCAAAAACTTTAAAAGAAAGATCAACTGTTATCTTAGATTTGGAAAAATAATTTTGTAAGACTTGTAAATGTATTTTAAATTTCAGAACTCGAGATGACATTTTGTTTATTAAATAACAGGATGTAAGGAGTGCATTATCTTAAAGATATTTAAGAACATTCATGGAAAATGTAAGTGCTCTGGTAACTTCAAGTAAATGACTATTTTTCCTTTCAACAATACCATTTTGTTGTGGTGTGTCACAAAAAGTGGATTGATGCAGAATACATTTTTTCAAAATAAATGTTCTCAGTATTTGTTGAAATATTTAGTCTCATTATCCGTTCTTAGAATGCCAATTTTTATTTGAAATTGATTTTCAATCATGTGGAAAAAATCTTTAAATTGTTGTTCAACTTTAGATTTTTTTCCAATAAATACACCCAACAAACTCGTTTGTGATCATCAATAAATGTTAAAAACCATTTTTTTCCAGAAAGTGTGTTAACTTTGGATGGGTCCCAAACATCACTATGCACCAAATAAAATGGTTTTGAAGCAGAATATTATTTTATTGAAAACGAAACACGATTACTTTAAGATAAATTACACGCTTCACAATGAAATTTTGTACAATCAATATTTTTAAATAGTTTAGGAAACAAAGATTTGAGATATGGAAAGCTAGGATGACCTATTTTTTTATGTCTTAACATAACTTGATAATAGTCAAAGCTTGAACTTATATAAGTTAATCCATGAGCTGTTTTATTCGCAGAATCAGTTCCATCATAGTAGTACAACCTATTTTTTTCTCTAGCAGTTCAATCATCTTCCTCGAGTTCCAGTCCTGAAAAATACAATTGGAAGGGAAAAAAAAATTGAATAATCAGAATCTTTAGACAATTTGTTAACGGAAAGAAGATTACATGTAAGTTTTGGAACATGTAAGACAAATTTCAAAGAGATTTTTTCTGAGATTTTAATATTTTTTTCTGCAATAAATGAAAAATTGCCATAAGCTATTCTGATTTTTTTCGGAATCGGAACATGAATAATATGAATCAAATAATTGAAAACAGCTTGTCATATGATCAGATGCTCTTGAATCGATGATCCAAGGAGTGGTACTTCCTAGAACAGATAAAGCCAAATGATTACTACATGTTTGTGCTATAGAACCGATAGGAGCATTAGATGATGAGCAAGATTTCAGCAGTTTAAGAATTTGATTTATTTGCTTTTTACTAATTTTGGATAACTCGGCCTAATTTGATGCAGCTGTGCTATGTTCCCGGTTTTTTTTCCGTTACCATTAGGTGGTTTACCATGCAACTTCCAGCATTTTTTGCGAGTGTGGCGTGGTTTTTCACAGTAGTCACATCACATGTTGTTTTTATCCTCTACATGCTGGTTGTGAGAAGTTTTTCTGCTTGAGCTTCAGGAATAGCAAGTGTTGATCCTTCCATAGACACGGTAGAACCTGCAGTTTTCTTTCCCAACATCACATGTCTCCGACTTTCTCCTCTCCTTACCTCTGCAAAAACTTCACCAATTGGAGGCAGGAGATTTCTTCCAATTATTCGGCCACGGACCTCATCATATTCAACGTTTAGCACTGCAAGAAAATATTATGAAATCAGGCAGTATCTTCTTGTAATGGTTGCAGTCATCGTTTGATTTCCACTCATGATTGTTGAATAAGTCCAGGTCCTGCCAAATTCACTTAAGAGAATTGAAATATTTTGTCATGGAATCCTCATTTTGGCAAATTTCTCCAAGTCGTAGAGTCAACTCGTTAACTTGGGATTGATTTCCAAGATCAGAGTACATTTCTGATAGGGATGGTTAATCATCCTCAGGCCATGCTTGCTACGAACTTAAGTATTTTATTTTTCTTGTTTAAGATTAATTTTTGGCCAAGAATTTTCTTCTTGGAATATTGTGGAACATGAAAATTTATAATTTCCCTCAACTTTAATATCTTGCCACATTAAAAAAATCAATCTCATGTGAAATTATTTTATAGGGAATATAATTATAATTTTTTCGCTTTTCATATTACCTGGGCAGGCACCTTGGTCGGCATCTGGCATCCTGGCATTGAACAATCATATTGCCTTGAGAACGTCTAACCCTTTTTACAATATTGTGCTTGTCAGGCTGTCAAATAGAAATATGATAGGCTCAATGGATTATATGCTGTTCTAAGGCAAATATCATTTTGTTCTTGCAGGAATGAATACCGGCATTCAGGATGCACATAATTTAGCGTGGAAAATAAGTTTGCTGCTGAATAATGTGGCTTCAGCCTCAATTATCAAGACATACGAGCTTGAGCGCCGACCAGTAACATTCTTGCAATTTCTATCCGCTTTGATGTGCCATCCTGTAAATATGGAAGAAAATTGACAATTATCATCTTAATTTGTTAACAGATAGCTATTTTTAATACAGCGCTAAGCGTTGACAACTTCAAATCAGCAATTTCCATTCCAGCTGCACTAGGCGTTGACCCAGCTATTGCAAACTCAGGTATTCTGATTTAAAATAAAAAGTAATTTGTTTATCCTTTATGTTCCTCATTTTTAACCTTGTAAAACGTAACTTCACCTTTCTAACAAAATTTTGCAGTGCACAGAGTGATAAATACGTTTGGCGCCTTATTGCCCTATAGCTTTCAAAAATTTGCGATGGAACGAATCTTTTCATTGGGTAGGGCTCAACTCTCTACACTCGTTCTGAATGAAAACAATCCAATTGGCTCTGTGAGGCTTGCAAGTCTTAAGAAGATATTTGATGAGGGAAAAAGCCTTCAACTTCAGTTTCCTGCTGAGGATCTTGGTTTCAGGTTAGTAAGACTCCATATCAGATGCTATTGAATCTGCCTTCTCTGTTGTTTACATTAATGTGGATGGTTATATGAAACTGAAAGCTGCCGTAAATTTTGCCTTTTTAATTCTAAATTATTTGACTCTTTCATCGATTTTGGGGATCAAAATCAATATCACTGAACCAAGTAATGGTGGTATTTTTGACTTTTTTCCTTTCTACCGTCCCATACATTGATAATGCAAAGCTTGCTACAAAGTTTCGTATTTTCTTATAATTTTTTAAGTGTGGTTCTTTTGGACTTTCTGTAGATATCTTGAAGGAGCTATAGTTGTTCAGAATAATGATAAAACTTCGGAAACAAGAGTTGTTAAGGGTTTTAAGCTGAGATCAAGGGACTATGTTGCTTCATCAAAACCAGGAGCAAGGTTGCCGCACATGCAAATTAAAGCATTAACAGTTTCCTTAGACGAGGTTAGCTGTTTACCTTTTTTTTTTATGAGGCATTTAAACACATACCCCCAAATTCTTATGATATTACATATCGAGCACCCAAGCTTAACTTTTTTACTTTTTTTACTCACAAATATTTTATATCACATTAAAATACAACTATTTCAATTTTTAAATGGTGAAATAAAACTTTCCATGCATAGATAAAAGGCCATAGATGTAAAAATTAATGTTTTGGTGCTAGATATGCAAATACATAAGAATTGGGTGGTAATTTTCCTTTTTTTTTACCATTGTTATAATTTACTTGTTTTGGTAATAGCGACAATAAAATTTAAGTGGTTTAAATAATTCTAAAAGTGTGCTAACAAAATTATAGAAATCAATTATTCTTATAGGAAACATTATTTTTTAAATTTTAGAATACATGTCCTTTAAAAGTACTCTTAGAGTTGAAGTATATTACCGTTGACTTTTTGGCATGTTTTCTCTTGGATGGCACATATCTAATGTATTGGGAAGCATTATGCGGTGAAATAAAATTATTTACTTTGAAAACTCAAATCTCTTACCTTTGTGTGCACAACAACACAATCTGATCTTTGTGATAGGGTTAGGTGGTGTTGAGAGGTAGCTGATGTGGCACTTGATGAATTTGATAGAAGTGTTGAAGCTTTCAAGTGGCATTGCCATAGCTTATCTATTATTTCTATAGAGACGGAATATTTATGTCACATCTTGGCCAAGGGTTTGTAATTTTCAAGACGGAAATAAAAGGTTAGACGATGAAGTTCAAATTTATTTTTATTTTTTCTACTACCGCTTAATCATCCAAATAATGAAAGATTGACTAACAATAAAAAAAAATTAAATCAACTTAAAATAAATTAAATATAAATTTAATTAACTTTTTTCTTGGCTTGACAACATTTTATGTTAACATTTCTTTTCTAATTCTTATTTTCTATCACAAAATTTAAACTTAAGAGAATATTAATTTAAACTTGTGCATGAGTTATCAACAGTTTTGTAAATACTCATTTTTCTAAAATTATAGTAGCAACAAAAATAGAAACAATATACATGTTAGTTGAGCTTAATAAATTCATATAGAATTGTTTCTTGGTATATTCAAAATGGTCATTAAAATAATTTCAAATTACATTATTATACAATATAATATTTTGTTTGATATATATTATTTTATTATATATATGTTTATATATATACATATATATATATATAAAAACTATGATATCGTTTGCTTCGCTATGCTAGGGGTCTCGCCTCATCGTGAATCCTGGCATCTGCTCCTTCGATATTCACTTCGTAGTATTTCCTCCTTTGTCTTCCTTCGTCTGTTCTCTGCTCCGTCGGCTGACTTTTGGGCGGCGTCGCTTCGTGCGTCGTCGACTGTGCAGAGCGACTAGAAGAAGGGTTTCTCTGCTCCATTCCCTGCAAGTGCTGATGGTTTCAGGACTTTCCTATGCCGCCTTTGTTCTCGCAGCGATACCATGAAACTCTGCCTCAGGGCGTTGAAACCGAATTTCTCAAAAAAGCATCTCGTAAGAATGATAAGTCTGCAATCTTTTTCTCTGAGGCCGAGATCTTCACCTTAGCTTCATCCTGCTGTTTGGTCTTGGTTGGTAAGTTCCTCTATGGAAACCCCAAACTCGATATAATTCGTAAAGATTTTGAGCAAATGCATCTGCAATGAAACTAGAAGATAGGCAAGCTGGATGATAGGCAAATTCTTATTCAATTATCAGATGATGAAGACTATGCTCATTTGTTTGCGAGAAAACTTCTCCAAATAGATAATCGTGTGTTGAAAGTTTTAAAATGGATAGTCGATTTTGATCCTTTCACTAAACCTCCTACCATTTCAGTATGGCTGCGGTTCCCGGGTCTGAAGTTTTATTTTTCAATCACGAGCTCCTCTGCTCCTTAGTTATGGTCTACGATAAACCCCTCAAAACTGATATTCCTATAGTTAATCTGAGTCGGCCTTCAGAAGTCAGTGTTTTGATTGAACGAGACATTACTTTGGAGTGATTGATGAAGAAGGTAGAACCATTTTAGATTTTGTTTTAACGCATAATTTTGTTATTGCTAATAGTTTATTTAAGAAAAGAGATGAACAAATTATTACTCATAGGAATGAATTTAATGAAATACAAATCGATTATTTTCTTATGAAAAAGAGAGTTCCTTGAGAATTTAAAGATTGTAAGATCAGTCCAAGTAAAAAATTGAAGTTCTCATCATCAGTTATTAGTTTTAGATTTTGAGATAAATAGTTTTAAGATAAATAATACAAGAAAACATTGTGATAAAATTAAATGAGACATCTAAAAGATAAATAAAATTATTTTTATGAGTGAACTTTAGAATTTCAAAATTGAAAATGTTTATGAAGAAGTGAATTTGAATAAAAAACACTGTTAAATAAGTGAAAAAAAATGTATTCGGAGAATCAAAAGAAAAATTTGTATAAATAAAATTAGTTGGTGGTGGAGTAATAATACGCAAGAAAAGATAAAATATAAGAAATATTATAAAACTTGGTTTAAATGTAAAAACTTAGAGAACTGAAAAAATTTCAGATGGCCAGTAGAAAGTTTAAGAGGAACAATTTGTGATGCTAAAAAATTTGCAGGTGTTTTTCCTAGAGGAAGATATTCAACATAGGTAGGTGAGATATTTTGATAAACTTTTCAATGAAGTTTTCTGAAAATACGGTTGATCATAGTGATCTTAATAACATTAATAATAATAAAAAATTTTACTTTTACTGTTACATTATTATAAAGAAGTTGAAGAAGTTTTGAATAAAATAAAGGATGAAAAATCAATATGGACCTCATGATATCTCAATTGAAGTGTGAAAATATTTAGGAGATTTAGGAGCTTCTTGGCTTACTAATCTCTTTAATATTATTTTAATAACTAAAAAGATGTTTGAGGAGCGGACGAAGAGTATTTTGGTCACGTTTTTAATAATAAAGGGGATGCACAAGAGTGCAAATTAAAGAGAAATTAAGTTTATGTGTTATACTTTAAAATTATGGGAGAGGGTAATTGAACATAGGTTAAGACGTGATACAAAGACTTCACATAATTTGTTTGGATTTATGTTGGGCAGATCTACTATGAAAGCTATACATTTATTGAGAGGTTTGATGGAGAATTACATAGAGAATAAGTAGAATTTACATATGATTTTTATTGATTTAGGAAAAACTAATGATAAGGTTCCAAGGTAAGTCCTTTGGAGAGTTTTAGAGAAGAAAGGTGTTGATATGACTTATATTTAAACATATGCTTTCTAGAGTTGTTACTTGTGTTCGAACAGAAGGAGGATTGACCAATTATTTTCCAAATTTAGTTGGATTACATCAGGGATCAACTTTAAGCTCATATCTTTTCGCTTTAGTTATAGATGCTTTTACTGGATATTTATAGGAGGATGTATCTTAGTGTATGTTTTTCATTGATGATATCCTTCTTGTGGATAATGTTAGAGAAAAAGTTTAGGAAAAACTTGAATTATGGTGGTCAACATTGGAGTCTATAGGCCTTCGTTTGTGTGGATCTAAAACTAAATAAATGGAATGTAATTTTAGTAGTAGTAGCTCTAGTGGCAGAGTGGTAACTACAGAGATCAAATCATTAAAAGGTGTGATTATTTTAGATATCTTGGTTCTATAGTTCAAAGTGATGGTGATATAGATGTGGATGTTAGTTCAAAGTGATGTTTATATAGATGAGGATGTTATTAGTAGAATTTAAGTTGGTTAATAGTAGAATTCAAGTTGGTTGGTTGAAGTGGAGGAATGATTCGGGCCTTTTGTGTGATAGAAAAGTACCACTTAGACTGAAAGGAAAATTTTATAAGACAGTGGTGAGACCTGCAATGCTCTATGGCACTGAATGTTGGCCTTTAAAAGAGAAACATAATACTAAGTTAATTCTTGCCAAGATGAGAATGATTAAGTAGATGAGTGACTTTACACATAGAGACAAAATGCGAAATGAATATATCCGTGATATATTCATAGTGTGGCTTTACAAAAGTCACTCTAATTCTTGTCAAGATGAGAATGATTAGGTGGATGAGTGGCTTTACACAGAGACAAAATGCGAAATGAATATATCCGTGATAGGGTTGGTATAACTCCTGTGACGAACATAATTATAGAAAGTTGTCTTAGATGGTTTGGTAACATTAATTGTTAACCATTTGATGATCCGATTAGGAGAGTAGTTGTTTTAGATTCGACTTTTGTTAAGAAAGGCAGAGGTAGACCTAGGAAAACTTGGGCTTATTGTATAAAAAATTATCTTAATTTGTCAGAACTAAATGAAAATATGACACTAAATAGGATGCAATGGAGAAAAAAGATTCACGTAGCCAACCCCACATTGTGGGATTAAGGCTTTGTTGTTGTTGGTTGAAGTGGAGGAATTAAGTTGATGTGTCATGCTTTAAAATTATGGAAGATGGTAATTGAATACAGTTTAAAACGTATTACAAAGATTTTTCATAATCAATTTGGATTTATGCCGAGCAGGTCTACTATAGAAGCTATACATTTATTGAGAGGTTTGATGGAGAAGTTTAGAGATAATAAGTAGGATCTGCATTTGATTTTTATTGATTTAGAAAAAGCTTGCAATAAGGTTTCAAGAGATATCCTTTAGAGAGTTCTTGAGAAGAAAGGTGTTGTTATGACTTATATTCAAGTCATTAATGATATTTATACTAGAGCTACTACTTGTGTTCGAACTCAAGGAGGATTAACCAAATATTTTTCTATTTCTGTTGGATTGCATCAGGGATCGGCTTTAAGCCCATACCTTTTTGCTTTAATTATGGATGGTCTTACTGGACATTTACAGGAGGATGTACTTTGGTGTATGCTTTTTGCTGATGATTTCTTTCTTGTGGATAAGACGAGAGAAAAGCCCAGGAAATACTTGAATTATGGAAGTCTATACAACAACAATAACAACAACAAAGCCTTAATCCCACTACGTGGGGTCGGCAAGGATTCATGTTATGATTTTTTCGACAAGTTTTACACTGGAGTCTAAAGGCCTTCATTTGAGAACTAAAAATGGATACATGGAATGTAATTTTAGTAGTAGTAGCTCTATTGACAAAAGTGTAACTCTGGGTGATCAAATTATTAAAAGGTGTGAACGATTTAGATATCTCGGGTCCGTTGTTCAATGCGATGGTGATATAGATGGGGATTTTAATAGTAAAATTCAAGTTGGTTGGTTGAAGTGGAGGAATGCTTTCGGCCTTTTGTGTGATAGAAAAACAACGCTTAGACTGAAAGGAAAATTTTATAATATGGTGGTGAGACCTGCAATGCTCTATGACATTGAAAGTTGGCCTTGAAATGAGAAGCATAATACTAAGTGTTGCCGAGATGAGAATGATTAGGTTGATGAGTGGCTTGACACTTAAGGACAAAATGTCTTATAAATATATCCGTGATAGGGTTGGTCTAGCTCTAGTGGCAGATGGTTTGGTCACATCAAATGCCGACCATCTGATAATCTTGTTAGGAGAGTAGATGTTTTAGATTCGGCTTATGTTAAGAAAGGCATAGGTAAACCGAAAAAGACTTGTGCAAATTGTATAAAAAATGATTTTAGTCTATTATAATTAAATGAAAATATGACACTCAATAGGATGCAATAGAGGAAAAGGATTCATGTAGCCAACTTCACTTAGTGGGATAAGGACTTGTTGTTATTGTTGTTGTTGTTATGTTGTATTTAAAGCAAAATCATTGCATGATTTAGTACAAAGTTAAATTATAAATCCAAAGCACAAGTACAACTAGTTCATACTCATTGAAATCAACTCAACAAATGTATGACTTTAATTAAAAAAATCTTTAGAGTTCAAGAGAAAAGGAATGATGAAACCAATCTTATCTTTGATACAACACTTTTTCTCTTCTAATCAATTGTTGTTGTTCTCCAAGTGCTTTTTTTTCGTTCAGTTTTGTGCTTTTGTCCACTCATACACTCATTCTCTAAATGTCACCGACTTCATTTGCTTTCACCTCTTTTCTTATTTTCTTAATTGTTCTTACTCACCCCTACACTCTCTGCTTTGTATCCACCTGAATACCTCAAACCTCTAAATATCTTCTTCATTCGGTTCTGAAATTGCTCCAAAATTAATTTAGTCTGATTGTCGCGCCATGATACTGCATCTTATGGTGTCAAGACGTTGGTTATAGACTGTGGTGCTAAATTGACGGTCGAGGCGCTAATCTCTCTATTTTCTTAGGTTGAATATGGGTACTTTTTCAGTGTTGAGGGGCTTCAATATGCTGTGTTGTAGCACCAAGCCCCGTATCTTGATTCTTCAAATATTGTCTCCCTGGGCGCCACGGTGCTAGAAACCTGTGCTGAGACATTGAACAATTTTTTTAATTTTTTTCTGCTTTCTAGTGTTGTGGCATCATAGAGTTTACGCTGAGGTGTCATGCTGTCTATTCTCTTGGCAATTTTCTGTTCTATATGGCGCCACACCACTGGTGAATGCAAGCAATGCATATGCATTATTTTGACTTTCCTTATCTTTGTTCAATTTTTTTATTTTCATAATCTCTATAAAAAATACATAATTAGTAATATTAAACTGCAAAATGAATTTATTTTAATAAAATTTATTATTTTTTAATTCAGACAACACTTTTACATTCAGTTTGGCATGTGGAGGTCCTTTGCTTACTTGATCGAACCGTTCAGCTTACTTGAGCAGCTCAATCTACCCTCTAATGCATTGCTTGGTCTGTCCCGCCTTTTTTATTGCATCATTTGCTTTATCCCCTCTCTGATTACATCGTTTGCTCTGCCCCCCGCTTACTCCCTTCTCTCTGTCTTAGTAGATTGAACCTAGGCCTCCCTTCCTCTCTTAATAGTCGTGTTAAGCAATTATTGGTTTCACTTCTCATTTTTTTTATTTTGGCACTTGGTGAAAAACTATCATTGTATTTTGTAATAATTTTAATTAATTAATTTTTTAAATATCTTTGAACTTATTAACTAATTTTGTAATAATTTTAATTAATGAATTAGTTCTTCCTCAAATAATTTATTTATTTTTTATTTTATTCAATTAATTATTTTTATTTCATTAAATAATTTCTTATTATTTTTTAAAATTAGTTTCATTTAAATTATATATGAGTACTCTAATGGATCTATTTATGGCAAAAAACTTAGTTCAACCTCCGATATTGTATGAACATTAGGATAAGTTCACTTATTCATCCTGTGCTTTGTAAAACTTATTGAAGAAGAGAGGCTCCTTCGGTCTTCACTTTATGATTTTCAGATCTGTTGTAGGAGTTTTTCATTTTAACGTTGACAATGATACTAAGCTCAACTTGTTACATTCGTAAGAATCATTCATTTACGATTACTTTGACTTGTTGGCCAATTGAAAAGATCTCTTTGGTTTTGGTCACTGGACTTATTATGTTGTGTAGGTTCTAACTTGACAGTTTTTGTCATCAACTGATGAACTGAGGCCTCCTCACTATAGTCCTTCTTATGACTAGTTGAATAAGAAAAACTATTAATCACTCGATCAAATTTTTAGTATGTTGAGTTTGACCTTTTTCTCGCTTAAGTTCTAGATTAAAGCTATGAAAATCTTGTGCTTTTATAATCTGACTTGTTAAAGCCTACAGGCTTGGAAGTCTTCTTTTTTATTTTTGATTTCTTGGAAATTATATATTTGGGAATCTCCTTGCATGGTTTTGTAGACGCTTTCTTGAGCTATGGTGGTCTCTTTGATTTCTGCTTTGACCTATTGATTAGTTAAGAAAACCTGCTAGATTTAGATTACTAAAACTTGTCATGTCAGATGAGCTTAAATATTGATAGTTCTCAGCACTAGATTATAAAATATGGTTGATCTCGATAATTGCTTCATGATATGACATATGATCAAATGTGATGATGATGATAGAAAATGACCAACAAAGGTTGCCTAATTGCAAAAATTTGGATTGAAGTTGCATTATGGAAACCAAAATCATCTAATTGTCGCTCATTTCACAAAATTGATAGCACCAATTTGCTTGAAGCATTGAAACTATGAATAAAAAGATCACCCTCAGAATCAATTCGAACGAACACGGAAAAAATGAAAGATGAAGGAAAAGTCATAGAAATTCAATTTGAAACATCTCGATCACAGTTCTTTTTAAGAAACGGATTATATATATGTATATATACTATTTTTAAAATATATACCCATTTTTTTGAAAAAAATCAATCCAAATTGTTCCTAATTCTAGGAATCCTGTATTTGTCCACCAAGCGATCCATCTCACTTGTCCGCCTTGTGCACTGCGGCACCCTTGTTATGCTTCTTACACGCTATGCAACAAAGAAATTTGAAGATCTACACTTATCGAAGTAGTCATCTATTCTTTTAAACTTTATACTAGAATTGTACTTTTACACTAGTTTTATTAAACCTTATAATAGTAATACATCTTTAAATATTTACTTGAAGAATCAAGTCTATTTTTTTGTATCTATAATTTATTTCTCTGCAGTTTAGTCCAGATAAAGCAAGTCAACTTATATAGATCAAAATTATTATTTTTATATTCTTCTACCCATATAATATTCTATAGTTATGTCATTGTTATAGTATAACTAGGAAGTTTAAGGTTTGGTAAATATTTTCTCTCCTTTTTTTATGTATATAAAATGGCCATTTTAGTTTTTCCTAAAATCATTACTTTAAATTGTACTTTTAAAATTTAAAAATTAATTTTACAGCATAGATACATAAATCTTTATGGAAATTGAAATTAGGGTTAACCTGAAATGATTCATGGAAAAGAAAATAATGGTATAAAACTTATAAAAGTTCTCAAATGAAACTTTCTTATCCAATTTTTTTTTTTAAATGTTATAATAGTTTGGCATTAGGAGCTATTCAAATTTAACTAATCTTCATTCATTTTGAAAGAATTTGAAACCAAGATTTAAAGTCTAGAACAAGCAACACTTAAAGTTTAGAATAAGTCACATTAAACGTCGATCATTTGATGATCCGATTAAGAGAATAGATGTTTTAGATTTGACTTATGTTAAGAAAGGCAGAGGTAGACCTAGGAAGACTTTGGCTTATTGTATAAAAAATGATATTAATTTATTAGAACTAAATGAAAATATGACACTAAATAGGGCACAATGGAGAAAAATGATTCATGTAGCAGACCCCACGTAGTGGGATTACGGCTTTGTTGTAGTTGTAACCCGAAAAATGGAAGAAAACTCTGAAGAAGGAAGAATATCTTCGTTGCAGTTTAAGCTTGAGCTGAATCTCACACTTGGTGTTGCATGTTAGCCTCCTTGATTGACCTCATTCTCCTTGACAAGCTCATCTTCACTACGAGCTCTGCTTGAGCCTTCCCTTTTTGTGTCACTCGCTACGTCCTGTCCCTCGCTAGCCTGCTTCTCATTTGCTCTTGGTTTGTTGCGAGGAGGTTCACCCCCTCCATCTCCCCTTCTAAATGCACAGAACAAACTAACATTGGTTTAATTGAGCAACATTAGTCAGTTCACTCAACACACATGCAAATATGTACAACTATATATATATATATATATATATATATATATGGTAAATAAAAAAATCGCGATGTTTCCGTCTCCTCCCCCGTCTCTGCTAGGGTTAGCGATTTTATGGTGACGCGTCTGATCCTTCGTCATGTCTCGCTCGTACGCTGGCGCGACAGCCGACGGTGGTGGCGACGCGGGTAGAAAACCGCGTTCCTATGCTAGCGTCGCAGCTGATGGTGTTCCCAACTTCCCTTCGCACTTTTATGACAATCTTACGCTTGATTCGGATAGTTCTTTCGTTCTTCGTCCCGACAGAAAAAGGGGAAAACTAGCTCTCTTCCTCTCCGATGCAAAGAATTGCGAACTCGCGTCTTCTTGCCGCCTTCATCTGGTAGGGAAGTTCCTCTATGGGCATCCGAAAATGAACTTTCTTTGAAAACATTTTGAATTGATGAGGCTTATGGGTGAATGGAAGATAGGTCCATTAGATGACAGACACATTTTGATTCAATTGTCGAATGAAGAGGACTATACTAGACTCTTTGCCAAGCGTATGGTATGGATCGAGGATTGCGGTATGAAGGTGTTAAAATGGTCTGCAAACTTTGATCCCAAAGCTGAAGCTTCTATTATTCTAGTTTGGCTAAGATTTCCTTCTTTAAAAGTACACCTCTTTAACCTTGAAATTCTTTTTTCACTTGCTGCCATGTTTGGGAGACTTCTAAAATTGGACGCTCCCACTTATAACCTCACGAGACCTTCTTTGGCTCGGGTACTGATAGAAAGGGATGTGACTCTACTTCCTCCCGACTAGGTCTGGATTGGATCGAAACATATTGGTTACTGACAGCAGTTATCGCTTGAGCAACACCCTTCTTATTGTACACATTACAGAATGTTTGGTCATGTTCATGACCAATGTTTCAAGCTCCATCCTGATCTAAGAAAAGGGGATGGGAGGAAACCGCAGTTGGAACAGCTCCCGAGTGCTGCTGCGGCGGTCAGGCGGATCCTGAGACTGCTGTTTCCCCATCCCCTGTCTGCCCCTCGGGTTTCCTCGATAATGCGGGGGCTTCTGCTGCTCCTGTCGACGGTATTTCTTATCCTTCTGCAAATGTTAATATTGAGGGAGCTTCTGTTTCCCTCCCTACTATCTCGAATGCTAATTTAATTCATAATAACTCCTCCCTTAATATTATAGCCCTGATTGAGAATTATTTGCAGGTTTTACCTGCCCTCGATCCACTGAGTATCTCTAATACTGAGGGAGCTCGTCCTTCATCGGGCTCTCTCCCTGATGCTTTGAATTTGGAATTATCCCATTATTCTGATACTCTCTAATACACCTTTGGAAGAAATATCCAAAGTATTAAGGGATGAATGACATGTTCAAAAATATCGTAGAAGGAGAAATAGAACTCAAAATGTGGTGCTAAATCTATCTAATGAGAATCCTGCTAGTGAGAAGAA
>NEWO01000143.1:144429-156948 GCA_003013225.1 Phalaenopsis aphrodite
GTCTGATCCTTCGTCATGTCTCGCTCGTACGCTGGCGCGACGGCTGACGGTGGTGGCGACGCGGGTAGAAAACCGCGTTCCTATGCTAGCGTCGCAGCTGATGGTGTTCCCAACTTCCCTTCACACTTTTATGACAATCTTATGCTTGACTCGGATAGTTCTTTCGTTCTTCGTCCCAACAGAAAAGGGGGAAAGCTAGCTCTCTTCCTCTCTGATGCAAAGAACTACGAACTCGCGTCTTCCTGCCGCCTTCATATGGTAGGGAAGTTCCTCTATGGGCATCCGAAAATGAACTTTCTTTGAAAACATTTTGAATTGATGAGGCTTATGGGTGAATGGAAGATAGGCCCATTAGATGGCAGACACATTTTGATTCAATTGTCGAATGAAGAGGACTATACTAGACTCTTTGCCAAGCGTATGGTATGGTTCGAGGATTGCAGTATGTAGGTGGTAAAATTGTCTGCAAACTTTGATCCCAAAGCTGAAGCTTCTATTATTCCAGTATGGCTAAGATTTCCTTCTCTAAAAGTACACCTCTTTAACCACGAAATTCTTTTTTCACTTGCTGCCATGTTTTGGAGACCTCTAAAATTGGACGCTCCCACTTGTAACCTCACGAGACCTTCTTTGGCTCGGGTACTGATAGAAAGGGATGTGACTCTACCTCCTCCCGACGAGGTCTGGATTGGATCGAAACATATTGGTTACTGGCAGCAGGTATCGCTTGAGCAACACCCTTCTTATTGTACACATTACAAAATGTTTGGTCATGATCATGACCAATGTTTCAAGCTCCATCCTGATCTAAGAAAAAAGGATGGGAGGAAACCGCAGTTGGAACATCTCCCGAGTGCTGCTGCGGCGGTCAGGCGGATCCTGAGGCTGCTGTTTCTGCATCCTCTGTCTGCCCCTCGAGTTTCCTCGATAATGCGGGGGCTTCTGCTGCTCTTGTCGACGGTATTTCTTATCCTTCTGCAAATGTTAATATTGAGGGGGCTTCTGTTTCCCTCCCTACTATCTCGAATGCTAATTTAATTCATAATAACTCCTCCCTTAATGTTATAGCCCCAATTGAGAATCATTTGTAGGTTTTACCTGCACTTGATCCACTGAGTATCTCTAATCTTGAGGGAGCTCGTCCTTCATCGGCCTCTCTCCCTGATGCTTTGAATTTGGAATTATCCCATCATTCTGACACTCTCTCTGATAGACCTTTGGAAGAAATATCCAAAGTATTAAGAGATGAATGACATGTTCAAAAATATCGTAGAAGGAGAAATAGAACTCAAAATGTGGTGCTAAATCTATCTAATGAGAATCCTGCTAGTGAGAAGAATCATTAATTTTCAAATGGAGAAAATGGACGAACCCGACCTAGATCTTCTAGGAAGGGAAATTTGTCTATTCATGATTAATATCCTTATTTGGAATATCAGGGGAGTTGCGGATCCTAACTCTCTTGGTAGACTCAAATTAATGACTACGATTCATAAAATTGATATTTTTGCTATTCTGGAACCATTGGTCTCCTTTCCGGATGACCGTGTTTTGGGTATATTAAAAAAAATCTTTGTTTTTGCCATTTGCTCTAACAAAATTTGGCTTTTTGGAGGAAACATATCAATGTCGATATCATTACTGATGATAGACAGTTCTTTCCTAACTTCTTTTCTATGGATGCTTTCTCGGGCCTTCTTACTTTCGTGTATGCTGGAACTTCTAATACTGCTAGATTTGATCTTTGGCACAAACTTGCTGAAATGGGTCCTACTATGAGTCAAAACTGGATGGTTGGAGGGGATTTTAATATGGTGATGCATGAATCTGAAATGTTGGGAGGTCGGAGATTTGACTCTTCTCTAACTAATAAATTCAATGACAATTTGACTATGGCAGGCTTGTCTGATTTGGGTTTCATTGGCTCTAAATTCACTTGGAAAAGGGGCAAGTTATTTGAACGTCTTGATAGATGTCTTGCTAATCAATTGTGGTTCTCCTCCTATGGGTTTTCGCAGGTTCAACACCTGTGTCGGTCTGGCTCTGATCATAACCCCCTTTTATTATCCTTTGATTTCTTCAAAAGGATTTCTACATATCATTCTCGTTTCTTAAATGTGTAGGCCCGTCATGATGATTTCTTGAGATTAATTGCAGACAACTAGAATTGCGAGGAAGTGGGTAACTCTTGGTGCTCTCTGGAAATTACATNCAAAATGTGGTGCTAAATCTATCTAATGAGAATCCTGCTAGTGAGAAGAATCATTAATTTTCAAATGGAGAAAATGGACGAACCCGACCTAGATCCTCTAGGAAGGGCAATTTGTCTATTCATGATTAATATCCTTATTTGGAATATCAGGGGAGTTGCGGATCCTAACTCTCTTGGTAGACTCAAATTAATGACAACGATTCATAAAATTGATATTTTTGCTATTCTGGAACCATTGGTCTCCTTTCCGGATGACCGTATTTTGGGTAAATTCAAAAAAATCTTTGTTTTTGCCAATTGCTCTAACAAAATTTGGCTTTTTGGAGGAAACATATCAATGTGGATATCATTACTGATGATAGACAGTTCTTGCATACCTTCTTTTCTATGGATGCTTTCTCGGGCCTTCTTACTTTCGTGTATGCTGTAACTTCTAATACTGCTAGATTTGATCTTTGGCACAAACTTGCTGAAATGGGTCCTATATCAGTCAAAACTGGATGGTTGGAGGGGATTTTAATATGGTGATGCATGAATCTGAAAAGTTGGGAAGCCGGAGATTTGACTCTTCCCTAACTAATAAATCCAATGACAATTTGACTATGGCAGGCTTGTCTGATTTGGGTTTCATTGGCTCTAAATTCACTTGGAAAAGGGGCAAGTTGTTTGAACGTCTTGATCAATGTCTTGCTAATCAATTGTGGTTCTCCTCGTATGGGTTTTTGCAGGTTCAACACCTGTGTCGGTCTGGCTCTAACCATAGCCCCCTTTTATTATCCTTTGATTTCTTCAAAAGGATTTCTACATATCATTTTCGTTTCTTAATTGTGTAGGCCCGTCATGATGATTTCTTGAGATTAATTGCAGACAACTAGAATTGCGAGGAAGTGGGTAACTCTTGGTGCTCTCTGGAAATTACATAAGAAGGTGGCTGCTGCTCTAAGACCTTGGAATTAGGAGGTTTTTAGAGATGTTCATGCTAGAGTCAAAAGGGCTGAAATGAGGGTGAGTATGCTTCAGTCTCTTGATGAGACCACTAATGGTATCATCTATGATTTACAGGAAGCTAATAAAGAATTACTTGAGGCCTCTCTTTAGGAAGAGGAGCTATTGCAACAAAAAGATGGGGAGACACATTTCTCTCAAGGAGATAGAAACACTAAATACTTTTATGTCTGTATTAAGTAAAGGAGAGCTAACAACATTGTTGTGAGAATAAAGAACAATAAGGGACACTGGATTACGGAGGATGAGGAGATAGGGGAGAGTGCGGTTCTCTATTTTTCTAAACTTTATGAGTTCCACGAGACTTCGGGATCTATTGATGCGTCTCTCTTCGATGAGGTACGAAATCAGACGGCTGCTCTAGATTTATGTGGCATTCCCTCAGCTAAGGAGATATATTCTACTCTGTTGGACATTAACTGTAATAAAGCCCTTGGGCCGGATGGCTTCAGTTCTGCTTTCTACATTAAATGTTGGAATATTGTTAATAATCAGGTTGTTGAGGTTATTCAGAGCTTCTTGAAAGGGGAAACTCCTGGAAATTACTTCTCTGCCGCCACTATTGTCCTCATTCCCAAGAACACCCAGAAAGCTCACGGGATCACTTTAGGCCTATATTTTTGACCTCTGTGATTTCTAAGTTGATAAGTAAAATTTTAGTCAGACGTATCCAACCTCACCTCCATGGTTTAATCTCCTTGAATCAATCTGCCTTTATTCAGGGACGTGAGATTACAGATAACATTATGCTGGCTCAGGCACTCATCCTTGACATTGATAAGAAATGTAGAGGGGGTAACATAATCACTAAATTGGACATTCGTAAGGCTTATGATTCTCTCAGTTGGAAATTTATATTAAAGGTTCTTAAGGCTCGAGGTTTCTCTCAGGAGTTTTGCAAAATTACCCTTTCTTGGCTTCATTGCAATAAATAGAGTATACTTATCAATGGCAAATCTCGGGGCTTTTTCAATGCGGGTCGTGGCATCAAGCAGGGAGACCCACTTTCCCCTACTATTTTCAATTTAATTTTTGATTATATTTTTCGGCTTCTTAACAACCTTTTTCAGGAGAAACCCAATGTTACATTATGCACATAAATCTAACATGATGGTTTCACACTTAGCCTACGCGGAGGATATGATTCTTTTTTCCAATGCTAGCAAGAATTATGTGAAGGAGATTTATAAATTAATGATTGACTTCCAATCCGTCTCCAGTCTTCTATTCGATGCCACTAAATGTAACACTTATTTGAGCAACTTGGTCAATCGTTCCAATGCATGCTGGATTGCCAATTATACTGGTTTCTCTCTCTTTACCCTCCCTCTTAAATATTTGGGAGTCCTCAAGGGCAGGAGGAGACGTATTCAGTTTGATGAGGTGGTGGAAAAGGTGCGGAAAAGAATCTTAGATTGGAAAAACAATTTCCTTTCTTTTGGGGAACACATTACACTTTTCAGGAGCATTCTTCACTCACTTCCTCTATACCCAAAAAAAGTACCATTTTGAACTTGGAAAGAGGCTTCAATAAGTTCTTGTGGGTTAGAAATCACTTAGGTAGAAGATGACTGCCTTGGAAAGATGTTTGCAAACCCTGTATGTTGGTGGATTGGATTTTAAATCCATACCTCATATTACCGATATTAACGTCTTCAACAATGGTTTAATTTCAGGAAAGGGGAGTCCTTATGGGCTAGGGCTAATTTTATGCATGGTAAATATTGTCGTTTCTCCCATCCCGTTTTGATTAAATGGCACTTGGGCAACTCCACGATATGGAAGAGGTTACCTTATATCAGAGACTGTGCGAAGAATTTCATTTACTGGGAGGTGGGTAGTAGAAATATTTCATTCTGGCATGATTGTTGGTCTCATATGTTGCTTGAGATGATTGATTCGAGGTATTCTACTCTTAAGGTTTAGGATACTTGGGTTGATGGCCCCTGGAATTTGCCTCTCCTAACTAGCATTCTAGGAATTGAAGGAGCTTCTTTCATTTCCACTATTCCCTTTGATCCTCATACGCAAGATACACCTACTTTTAAAATTCCTATGAATGCCTCCATTACTAAATCCTTATACGTCTCTTTACACACCTTTCATAAACTCCCTTGGGGTGAGGGGGCGTGGAGTTGGGCCCTTACTCCCTCTATGTCTTTCTTGGCATGACGTATCTTTCATTCACTTATACCTTGTGATGATATGTTAAAGATGAAAGGATTGAGAATTGCTTCTAGATGTTGCTTATGCAATTTGGCGGAGGAGACTATAGAGCATATTTTCTTTCTTTGTCCTTTCTCACTTTTTCTTTGGAGGATGACAGGTCTATGGTTTGGTACTATTGTCACTCCTGAAAGGAACCTTTGACTCACCTCTATGCTATGCAATCCGGAGAATAAGCAGAAATATTTTTTGCAATCAATCCTTATATCATATGTTGGTTTATTTGGATGGCTCGCAATAACATTATTCATGAAGGTAAGACCATTCAGAATACGATGGTCTTTACTAATATTATTGCTTATATTAATAAGCTCTGGAGATTGGGACATTCTAAAAAAAACTTCTTTTCGGGCATCTATTATTTTAGCTCTTTGGGGCATTCGAGTATGGATGAGAGGAGGCTTCCTCATACACCCATTTTGGTTAGATGGCGTCCACCTCCTAGGGGTTGGATTAAATTTAACACGGATGGTAGTTGGAAAACCAACGGTTCTGGCAGTGGGGGCATTGCTAGAGACTATGCGGGGAACTGTATTATTTTCTTTTCTATTCCTTACTTTGCTGATACGCCTCTGGAAGCCGAGGCTCGAGTCATCTTAACGGCTGTTATAATGACTCAAAATCTCAGTTGACACTTTATTATTTTTGAATGTGACAGTCGCATCATATTTGATATTTTGGCTAATGGTGCTGACGCCTCTTGGGATATCATGTATTACATTAAGAGGATCAAATGTTTGATCTCCAATATGAATGTTAGGTGGAGTTTCAATTTCAGGGAAGGGAATCAACCCTCTAATTGGCTTGCCAATTTAGGGAATTCATCTGGTATTTGCAGGGTGAGAACTAATCCCCCCCCCCCTCCTTACGTACTTTGCTTGTGGGAGAAAACTTGGATGCCCCTTATATTCGTCAGGATGTTTTCAATTGAGATAGTTACTTTGGGAGGCACATGGCTCCTTAAGTTGTATTGCGAGATGTGCTTATGAGGGGAGCTACAATCTTTGCTTATTCACTCTTTCCTGGATGATTTTCTAATTCATTCACGGAGGCCCAGGGCTCCACTGATTGGTTCGAGAATACTTAATTGGGAGGCCCATGACTCCCTTTTTGGACTTCGATGTAGATGTGTTGATTGCCCCCTTTGCATTGATTATTTTCTGTTAACAGGTTGGAGGTCTATTCACTATAGCTTTGTAAGAAATTTGGAATTGGGGGGCCTGCTGTTCTTGGGAGCATCATATTCTTATTTTTACTTTATATGTTGGATGGTATCATAAGATTTGCATGGAGGCCCATGGCTCCATTGATATCTCGAGAAGTTGCATATGGGAGGCCCATGGTTCCTTATTTTAGTTGTGGTTAATACATTGAGTCGAAGGTTGGAATGGGGCAGTTTCTCCCCTCTGCTCCTGCCCTTTCTGTTCTCCGAGAATGGAATTGATATATTTCACGTGGAGAATTTTGTGCTCCATAACTCGTGGCTTTCCCTTTGTTTTGGTTTGGCTTTGGGTCTCTCGGTTGGGGGGATTCTCCCCTCGGGTTATTGCTCTTTTCTCTTTTACTTCCTTCCTTATATATTTGTTGTTATCATAGTTTTTGAGATGCAGGTTTTGGTTCTTCTGGGAGCCACTCTTTCGAGTTTTTTCCAGCTTTTTGGATGCCTTCTTCTGGCTTGCTACCTGCATTTTCTTATTGTCTCCTTTATACATGTTCAAATGGGTATACTACACTATTTGAGTATACATTTTGAGTGGATACATGTAATTTTGAGATACTGTCCTTATCTTTTATATAATTTTTGCTTTTTTGGATGAAGTTGTAATGCGGAAGGAAGAACCCCTAGGATCGTGATAATCGTTGTATTTTTCTTTTTTGTAGTGGGGATCCTCATTCCCTCTATTATTTTGTAATCTTCTTTTAATATTAACGCGTATGGAACCATGAGTTGCTCTTTTCTTAATATATATATAATAAATAACACTACAGGCTATCATTAAATTTGAAATCTTGAATAAATTTTATAATTATCATTATAACTATTTCAATTAAATTCAATATTTCTATTTTATTTAATTTACAAATAAAATTATAATCAAACACTATCATTGTCGGGTTCTAAGTCCCGAATGTGAAAAGTGGAGGGTTAAGTTAAGTAGTCGATAGCCAGCGTAAAATTTGTCGAAAAATCATGACCTGAATCCTTTTGATCTTTGTGTAAATGTCAGGGCATCCCTTGAAAGCGACTCGCTGTATGACCTGAGTACAGTGAAAAGTGTGCAAGGGCCGCTATACTGGTGCCCTGACGTAGTGTAAAATATGCCAAGGTTCTCACGTTATGACGGATCCGGGTAAAGAATTTAGCCCATGAAATTAATATTAAGATAATATTTTGGAACATAGCTAATCTCAGTGGTAAATTAATGGAATTAGTTGTTATTATGATTCATAGAAAGATAAATTTCTTATGTATTTAAGAAACTAAATGGGTTAGGTAAAAGGCTAGGGAGATTGATAAATTAGGTTTTAAACTTTGGTATTCAGGTAAGTGTCAGATTAGAAATAGTGTAGGTGTAATTATAGATAAGAGTTTGAAAGATAATGCTGTAAAAATCAATACAATTGGAGATAGAATTATAACCCTAAAAAATATTGTTGATACTAAGGTTTTTAATACTATAAGTGGTTATGATTCTCAGTAGGTTTAGATATAGGTTCTAAAACTAAATTCTTTAATGACTTAGAAGGCTAAATACAAATGATACCTCTTGAAAAAAGAATTTTTATTAGAGGAAATTTAAATAGACATGTCAGTAGAGTGGTAGAAGATTTTAGAAATATTCGGTTTTGGAGTGATTAATGAAGAAGATGGTCATATTTGATTTTTCTTTAGCATATGATTTTACTATTGCTAATATTTTATTCAAAAGAAGAGATGGGCATATTATTACTTATAAGAATGGATTAATAAAAACGCAAATTGATTATTTTCTTATGAGAAAAAGAGATCGTCGAGAATGTAAAGATTGTAAGGTCATTCCAAGTGAGGATTCAAGTATGTTACATCGATTATTAGTTCTAGATTTTAAGATGAAGTATAAAATAAAGTATAGTAGGAATCATCGTCGTAGAATTAGATTGGGGTACATAAAAGACAAATAAAATTATTTTTATGAGTAAAATTCAAGATTTTAAGATTTGGAATATTTATGAAGAATCAAATTCTATGTGGAATAAAATAACAAATACTATTAAACAAGTGGCAAAAGGGCTACTTGGAGAATCAAAGAAAAAGTTTATATAAATAAAAATAGTTGGTGGTGGAATAATAATGTGCAAAAAAAGATAAAATATAAGAAGTTATGTTATAAAAATTGCTTTAAATGTAAAAATTTAGAGAAAAATCTGTGATATGAGTTCTGTTTTTTGTGTTCTTTATAATAAATTAAATATTAAAGGAGTTATGTTTTTATTGTTTTTTATAATAAATTAGAAACTAAGGAGGATGAAAATGTATGTATAAAATCTCCAAATATAGAGAAAAGAAAAATAAAGATTTAACTCAAGTAAAGTGTTTTAAAGATGAAAATTAAAAATTATTTTTCTTAGAAAAAGATATTCAACATAGGTGACTGAGTTATTTTAATAAAATTTTTAATGAAGTTTTTGAAAATACAATTGACTTTTGTGATTTTAATATCGTTAATAATAATAAAATATTTCATTTGTACCGTCACATTATTAAAAATGAAGTTTAGGAGGCCTTAAAGAAAATCAAGGATGGGAAGTCTGTGGGGCCTGATGATACCCAATTAAAGTGTGGAAATATATAAGAGATTTGGGTGTTTCTTAGCTTACTAAACTCTTTAATATTATTTTTAAAAACTAAAAAAGATGCCTGAGGAGTGGAGGAAGAGTATTTTGGTCCCCATGGATGCACAAGAGTGCGCAAATTATAGAGGAATGAAGTTGATGTGTCATACTTTAAAATTATGGGAGAGGGTAATTGAACATAGGTTAAGACCTATTGCAAAGATTTCTCATAATCAGTTTGGATTATGTCGGGCAGGTCTACTATGGAAGTTATACATTTATTGAGATGTTTGATGGAGGAGTTCAGAGAAAATAAAGAGGATCTACATATGATTTTTATTGATTTAGAAAAATATTATGATAAGATTCCAAGAGATATCCTTAAGAGAGTTCTTGAGAAGAAAGGTGTTGATATGACTTATGTTCAAGTCATTAAAGATATGTATACTAGAGTTATTACTTTTGTTCAAACAGAAAGAGGATTGACCAAATATTTTTCTATTTCGGTTGGGTCACATCAGTGATCAACTTTTTAGCCCATATCTTTTGGCTTTTGTTATGGATGCTCTTACTAGACATTTACAGGAGGATGTATCTTGGGGTATGCTTTTTGCTGATGATATTTTTCTTGTGGATAAGACGAGAGAGAAAACCTAGGAAAAACTTGAATTATGGAGGTCTACATTGGAGTCTAAAGGCCTTTGTTTGAGTAGAACTAAAATTGAATACATGGAATGTAATTTTAGTAGTAGTAGCTCTAGTGACAGAATTGTAACTATGGGTGATCAAATTATTAAAAGTGGTGAATGCTTTAGATATCTTAGGTCTATTGTTTAAAGTGATGGTGATATATATGTGGATGTTCTTAGTAGAATTCAAGTTGGTTTGTTGAAGTGGAGGAATTCTTCGGGCCTATTTTGTGATAGAAAAGTGCTGCTTAGATTGGAAGGAAAATTTTATTAGATGGTGGTGAGACCGGCAATGCTTTATAGTGCTAAATGTTGGCCTTTAGAAGAGAAGGATAAAACTGGATTAAATGTTGTCGAGCTGAGATTGATTAGGTGGATGAGTGGCTTTTCGAGACAAAATGCAAAATGAACATATTCGTAATAGGGTTGGTGTAACTCTAGTGATGGACAAAATTAGAGAGAGTCGTTTTAGATGGCTTGGTCACATTAAACGTCTACCATTTGATATCCGATTAGGAGAGTAGATGTTTTAGATTCGACTTATGTTAAGAAAGGTAGAGGTAGACCTAGAAAGACTTTGGTACAGTGTATAAAAAGTGATCTTAAGTTTTTAGAATTAAAAGAAATGACACTCATTTGGATGCAACGGAGAAAAGGGCTTGTTTAGTGGGATAAAGGTTTTTTGTTGTTGTTTCTGTTGTTTTTTGTTGTCAAAATGTTGGGTTATTAGGTCGAGGGTAATATTTTGAATATTCTAGGAGAGTATCTCTTTGTTCAAGCATGAGGCTTGCCTATTTGATTTATCATTTCCTCGTCTTTCTATTATTTGTGAGATTATTGAAAATGGGGATTTGTTTTATACATATTTATTAAATTTATGATAGTTTTCTTTGGTCATACATCTGAAATTGATTGTATTGGTTGAATGATATCTATTTCACATTTGTTAGGTGATCAAATTTTGTTGCTGACGATAATAAATTATTCATTATCAGTAGGTGACCGTTTTAGGTATTTCACTCTCCAATGAGATTTGTAGGTTGTTATTTTCGTTTCATTTTTCTGTGTTTAAATCCAGCAATGAAAATCCATTTAGAAGTACTTCATATTCATTTATCTATAACATCTGACAACTTAATAGATTTACATCAGGAACTTTATCCCTAAGGCGTCCTTCTTCAACATTTATCTACACTTATTTTCAATAGCATATACAAAAGCAGTTTAGAACTGCTGTTACCAGCACAATGCATTTACCTTAGTGCTACAGCCAGAATGTTTTTTTTTTTCTGATAGAGGTACATAAATTAGTTTTATTATTTAGAGAGGGCTCAATTAAATTTTTGATATTAAAACATTAAATAGCGATTTTTTAATATCCATCTATTATATATGGACACATTAAAAATATAAAGGTGGCTGTTACCTCCACGACAAACTATTAATTTTTAAGAGTTTTCAGCTGCTGGAACAGTAGCTTGCTGTTTCCAGTGGCATTCATGTGGTTAGTGTTTGGAACTGCATAATGCTTTATCCAAACACAACTTAATGAATTATGTCAGAATCATTAATATCATATCTGGAAACATTATAATAAATTTTTGAAACTGGGGGTTCGATCTTTATTTCCATAACAGAAGAGAGGAAAAAAAACACGCGGATGAATCTGCTCTTAAGCTCATACATAATGCCTGTTTTTGTCTTTTTTTAACAAAGCATACATAAAGCTAAGCTCATACATAATGCCTGTTTTTGTTTCTTTTTTTAACAAAGCATACATTAAAGCTTCAACACTTCCATCAATCTGTGAACATTTTGTCCAAGTTCCCTTATTTATGTTTTGAAGCTGGACTAATTGCATGAACCACATTATTAACTGCTTACAAGTAAACATACCTTCCTGGTGCCTTTCCGAGGAGCATTTAATATTTTAAATTGTTTTCTTCTTTATTTTTATGCAGCATTCATTGACACTGTAGTGTGCTCCTATATTTCTAGTTTTGTTGATGCCTTGGCAGCGTTTGCATGAACTGTACAAATAATATACCACACGATATATTATAACGGAACATTATATTTTTCATTCATCTTAGTATTATTATTATTATTATTTCCTCGGAAATCTAATGGCCTGAAGTATTGAATCAGGATTCTTTTTCTACTTTGGACTTGGTTCCTGGGGATAAAATTGAATTTCTTCTCATAGTAGCACCAGTGAAGGAGTCTTATGATCTTGCACGTATGGCGTTCAAAACAGCTGAAAAATTTAATGTGCCGCTTAAGGTGTGCATAATCTGGCCTCATGATTCATCTGTGGAAATTACAAGTCGTGGTAGCACTGAATTGCTGCCTTGGAGAAACTATATAGATGTTGTAGAGGTCAAGAGCCCTTCTTCTGTTTCATGGTGGGAGATGTGCCATTTATCAAGCAATGGGGTCATTCTAGTCAGACCTGATGATCATATTGCATGGAGCACAGAATCCAACAAAATTGAAGATTCTGCTTCTGAATTAGAGAGAGTCTTCTCTTTAATCTTGGGAAAGACTCCTTGTATGTAAATATGAATGTTTAGA
>NEWO01000143.1:175930-212311 GCA_003013225.1 Phalaenopsis aphrodite
TTATGGTTATCACTAAGAAAGTTTTGATGCATATCAATTTTCTAAATTTTAAAAATAACTTGGGATGAGCAAACTACTAGTGTTGATTTATTATCCAATGATTATATTCATTAATAGATTCAGTAGTATCTTACATTTAAATATTTCAAGGACTCAATTCAAGCAAATTTAGCTTGATTCAAGGTTAACTCACTTGTGTGAAAAAAAAAGTTATGTACATAAAAAATATAACCGCAGGATTCTTGAGGAAATTCAACGGGTCTCTCTTAGGAATACTAAATGAAGGTGTATTGAGATAGTAAGAAAATGAAAACGCTAAGAATTGTTTCTTTCGGACAGAGATCTATGTCGACTGAGCAGAAACACAACCGAACAAAACAATAAATAATATCTAATCCAAGGGACAACCGTTTGTAACCAACTCCCTCAACTGATTCTGGAATTCTTCACACGGATGGCTAAGGGAAACCCCACAAAATGCCTTTTTTATTTTCTTAGAATGCCCCTTGTCCAAGGAAAGTTGCCCATCATGTTACGATGATTCACCCTCTCCCTGACAGTCCAAGTTCACCCAAATGATAGGAAGGCCTCTATTCAAAATCCCATTGAAAGGGTGGACTAATGACCTCCCAACCAACCAAATTTATGCTGGGCGACCAAAGCTTTTTAACTAAATGAATGATAAGATTAAAGGGTCATTAAATGTCTCTCATCAAGTAACTATGAACATGAAACAGTGAAAAAATTAGTTATGAATATGAAAGGGTCCTGCAGTCTGGCTAAAAAAATGGAAGGTGTAATAATGACTTGTATCATCCTAAATAACATAGGGATAAATATATATATTTAATAAATACTCCTGGAACCTATAAAAAGGGGGCCATATTTTACAAATAAAAGGACTACTGAATTTACTCCATCAAAACTCATGTTATTAGGAACTTTATTTTCTCCATTTTTCTCTCTTTGTTTCTCTCGTCCATCCTATGCTCTATACCTTAAGTACAATCTAGAGGAAATATTTGGATTCACCATCCTAAAATCACCATCCTAAAATTTACGATGAGCCATCACTAGAAGAGGAGCATGCCACATGGAAGAAGCTTATATAAGAAACAACAAAATAATGAACTATGTAAGAGAATTTATGCTACAACAAACTAAAGATATTAGTGATCAAATGGCAGATCAAATGGAGAATTTGACCTATGTCCTACTCAATTGAATCACACATGCTCCCTTGGAGAAAAACCCCAACCGCGTAGCAGCTTGGGGGATAGAAAAGATGGAAAACTTCTATTACCAAGATAGTGTTGGATCTAAACCATGTGTTAGACCATTATTTGGGTGAATGAGGGTCTACCATCAACCAAAGAATGCGTTTTTTCAGTAGATCTTTGATACTAAGCCATAAGAGAAGTTCAAACATCCATCTTTGGAGTCTTACAAGGGTCAAAGTGATAAAGCCAACTTTATCGCCTCTAGTGAGTAAGTTGTCATCTTAATTAACTTTTTAATGTACTTTAGTGTCGATTATTTGAAACTATAGTTAGAGACTCCACCCTATGGTGGTTTAATGATGTCCTAACATGAGTTATCACCTCCTTACTGATATCCAAGAAGATGTCTCTCACAAAGTTTTCCAGTGCCTAGAAGCCAAATACAAATTAATAAGAATTTTGGCATGTCAAGCAAGGGAAAAACAAGAATATTCATTTGTATGTCTCTTGATTTCCAGAAAAATAGTGGACCGCGGGACTGAAAACTCATGTTAGCACTAGTGGCCCTTGCCCAAGGGTTGAGAAGCAAACAATTCAATTAATTTCTAGTTTTGCAACATTCCATTAGCCTAATTGAACTCTCAGAGTTATTCAACCATCACATTGTGATGCAGGGGTTTTTCCGCCAATGCTATGTTGAAGCTAAGAAATTGGACCACTGATCACAAAAGACGGCCTCATGAGATGAACGATTGAAGTCAAAGGATGGACAACAACCTTTACACAAAGACAGTGAGCCACATTAAAACAATAGAGATGCTGATAAAAACTATTGAAGAGAATGAAGTCAGTTAAATGATAGATCTTCTAGCGGTTGAGAAATGCTAAAACCCACTTGATACACATAAAAATTGACTACGTTTTAATATACATTTTTATGCTTATTTTTCATGATATTAAACTTTAAAGAAAGGTATTTTGCATGCTTTTGGATTCAGGTTCAAGAAATGGACTTTTGAAGAAAATGAGGCAAAAATGGTGTAGTTTGGAATTAAAACGAGCATGGAAACAAAATTTGACTTGACACATTTCATTATGTCTTTATATGCTTAATCTCCTTAACATTTATCACATGTTTTTGAATAAAAATATACTATTTTAATGCTTATTCTGTAGTTCAACAATTTGGGGCTAAACGAAGCTAAAACAAAGCAAAACAGAACAAAATGGTGGAGTTGCCTGCAAGGTGGCATTTAGGCTTCATTTTTGTTAATTTTTGGATATTATGGGATGTTTTGGATGATTATAACAAACTTACATGCCCCATGGAGTGGTTCAATGAATATAGAAACTTGGAAAGGCTTTTGGATGAAGTGGTGTTTCTCTTGGAGTTAAGAGATGTGTCTCCGGAGTGAAGAGATGTGTCTCTTAGAAAATGGAGGTTTTTTGTGTCTCTTTAAAAAGAGGGGCTCTCATGAGGAGTTTAGAGGGGGTTCTTTGGAGAGAATTTTGGGGTGAGTTTAGAGAGGAAATGAATATGTAGATTTCCACCATGTCTAGAGATATTGGTGAGAGATTTTAAAAGATATGTGTAAATGAATTGTATGAGCATTGTATGAATGAACAAGAGAATTTGTTTGAGGGATTTTCATCTTTCTTTCAGAGGGAGAAAGCTAAGCATTGTGTTTTTTATTATCTTGTAATTGTTGTAAACACTTTAAGGTGGGTTTACTTTAATTTAATGAAGTTTTCTGTTGTGTTAAATTCATGCTTTATGAGTAGTCTTTTTTTTACTCTTTTCTTTTGCTATGAAGTAGTGACATGAGTAGGAAAATTTATTTCATGGTAGAAATGTTTTTGATTTAATGTTATGAGTAATATCTTCTTTGCTTCATTGACATAACTTAAGTGGTAATATGTTATGTTAAAATATGTTGTAAGTGAAATTAAGACTTAAGAGAGTTGCTATCTCACAACATGAGTGCACTCAGATTGACCGGTTGGCTATGGTAACATAGTTTAGGCGGTAATGCAACTTTTAAAGAAATATAATTTAGTGATCTGTTTCTATTAGGAGCTTCTAGGTGACAGGTAGATGTATAAAACTAATAGAATACTAAGCACACTTATACAATCCAAAGAGGGTGGGTAGACATATGTTTCTTGTTGCCACATAATTAATTCATAATTCTTTTATTGTTTATGCCATTATCTTCATTTTATTTTTCTTTTGCAATGGAATGGAAGCATGTTTAAGAATTTATATTTGCTTAGATATTCTCTTATTTCATTAATGTAATGATATTTTCATTGGCTCTTAATTTACTTTATAAACTGATCACTTGTATTGTTAAAATTCGTTGCTAAACATAATGACCCAAAAAGGGCTATGAGTTCACCAATTAGTGAGTATCACGGTCAACTATGGAAAGAGCAATGGAGATCATCCAAGTGGGAGTGCAAATAAATAGAGAGATAAGTTTTGATGGGTGTAGAATTTGAGATTTTCGGGTGACAAAATAAAATACCCAATTTAGTCCAGATGTTTGGAAACTAAAGCTAGATGTGAGCTCTCAGGTGAGGGGAAGTAAGAACTTTAAAGTGAGAGCTAATATCTTCCTAGTCTAACCATGGGTTTAGGGAGTAAACTCTATATTAGCCAAAATTCTTTATGCACTCGAGAAAGGTTAAATAATAGGTATGCTCTTTTTTGTCACTGACAACATTATATTTTATTTATTTCATTTCTACAAACTATCTAGGTCATTGCACGATAAGTTAAGTCTTTATCATCTCAAAATTCTACAAACCAATTTATCCACATATGTTATCTTTAGATTTAAGACTTTAATTTAGGAATAGTTATTAGAAAAACCACTTTAATTGACATTCCAAACCAAGGCCTGATAATAGTAGACTAGAATTAGCCTAAGGGAATTCTTACATCGCTTCTCTGTGGGATCGATACTGGGGTTTTTAAAGGAAACCCTATATTAATTGAAATGATACATATAATTTTGCAGTACCCCTAGTGTGTAGATTATTTTTAAATTTTATAACATTTTAATTTTGCATACTAGCTGCTAAATATAAATTGGGCTAAGTTGTTAGCTATTTTTTGGAAGTTAAATTTCTGTGTAATTGCAAGCCGGCTCAATTTTATTGCGACATTTCCGGGTAATCTGATGTGAGGATTTTTGGTGTGTTGTTTTGTAAATATTTTTTAATATTACAATGCACACACGTCAGTGCTAATAATAAATATGTAATTCAATCCCAATAAAAAATTTTTGGAAAAATGATTTTAACTTTTACAATCTTTAAATTGCCAAACTTGTAATAACAACACATGTATAAGTATCGTTCAAGTAATAAAGAGCTCTAATGGAATCCTAGTAATCGTTCCCACAGGGAAGTTGGAAATGCTTATGAACAAATTCTTATGACTATAATGTAGAACACAATTCAAAGTACAAAACTTATATATGAAATTTAAATCCAAAGTAATTGAGTGTATGCTAAACTAAATGCAATTAAAAGAATTAAGTTAACTAAACTAAATTCTAAACTTCAAAAGTAAACTTACGAAAAATAAACAAAGTTTCTGTGACAAAGAGTTCAAATTTAAGAAATCATCCTTGCCCTTTACAATGAGTATATGGATTGTGAAGAAATTAAAATCATATATATATATATATATATAATTGTAATGTGCCAAATAGGAGCAATCCTATTCCTTACTCTCTTTCAAGTGCATAAAAAATATTTAGTAATCAAGAGTTTGGTCCCTAATTCCGTGGTTAGGTTGGAAGGATACCGACTTTCACTCCAGAGCTCCCGCCTCTCCCTCTCTTGAAGTCTAACAATCTCACATTATTTTCCAATCAACGGGACCAAATTAGGTATTTTGATCTGTCACCTAAAAATCTCTAATTCTGCATCAAATAAAGTATATTTCCCTATTTATTTGCTTTCAACCCGATGGGTAACATCCTCACCCATGGAATTGAATGTGACTCTCACCATGTTGTACAAATCATATTCCTTTCAGAACATATGTTCCTCAACACATTTAAACATTTCAATTATCTAGATCAAAAAGTAAATGAAGATTGAAGTTCAAATAATTACAAATTTTTGAGATTTAAATCATGTAAAATAAAATCAATTCTTTACAAAACCATATCTCAGAGTAGGAAGATGGAAAAAGGAAACTACTCAGAATTCATTATCAAAGGAATAAAAGACACAACTTATCTCACAATCCTTCCCAAGCAAATCCATATAAGTTTTCTTTAAGCACTTTCCCTCTTTACAAGTACTCTCAATTCTCTCTTGGAAATGTAATGAAAAAGAAATATCTCACTTTCCCTCTCCTTTTACAACCCTTGAAGAAAAATCTCCAAGTCCTTGACTCTCTCTCTTTCCACCAAACTTCTCTATACACAACCCCTTTCTCTTTGACACCACACTCATGCCTTAGACTCCTCTCCTTTTAATTAGTGACTGCCTCCTTCAAAAAAAAAAAAAAAATCAAAACTCCCTCCAAAATTTTCTCCAAAAGTCTAACTTTTTGAATTCCAAACCATTCATTGGAGAACCTTCCAAAGTGTCTAGATTCATTGAATTACTCCATGAGGCATTTAAAACAGTTGGAGCCTTCAAAATCCACTCAAAATTTGTCCCATACCGCCTTAATTCATCAAGTGCTATTTTTGGCACTCCAAGTACCAGTCTGTGCTTCAGGTGCCAAGTTACTTAAGTCCACACTATTTTTGGGCTCTGGCGCTTCAGGAGCCGCCTCTCTGTATAATGGCGCTTTAGGCGCGAGAATCACAAAATTCGTTATTTTGGCTCTAAATTTCCTCCTTTTTGTTACTTTTGCTCCAAATGCTTAAATTTGATATACCTGCAATAAAAAAATGAAAATAACCTTCTTCAAAGTGCAATATCATCAAAAAAATACATAAAATGTATCCTTAAAATATCACATTATTTTGGTGTATCAAAATGCCCCAAACTTAAATGTTACTTGTCCTCAAGTGACACTTTATTACATAAAAATATGACTTAGAATGGAGATTAACTTATAAAGTTCTATACTTTAGTTTAATAAATAAAATAGTAAAATTTAAGTAAAACTTTTAAAAACTTAGATTAAATTATAAGTCGAAAAATACTTAGTAATTAAATCTAAGATTTCTGAAACTCTATTCATTTAAAGAAAAATTGTAATTTGTTATGTCAAGGAGATTTATAATATCAATATGAAAAAAAATTTCATAAAAACTTTTTTAGTAAGGGTGCTAATACTCAAATACAAGTTTAGGAAAAATAATAAAGCTATTTCCTCAAGTTGATTCAAGTGAAACTAGTTTTTGATTAAACATCTTCTCAAGCTTCTCCTCACATTTTTTTTATTTTTTTTAGGGTAATTTCAATCCTTTCTTTTCTTTTCTTTTATCATGTGAGGATTCATATATTTGGATAGCATTTAATAATTTTTAACTTCACTATCCTCTTCTTAAAGTTAAAACTTCTTACCTTTCTTCACTTTATAAGTTCATATTAGTTTTGATGATTTTTCATAAAGTCTCATTCTTTTCTTCTTACATGAAACTCTAAAATTCTTAATTCTTCAGATATACAATTTTCTTTATTTTTAATAGAAAAAAACATAGTCTTCTCCTCTCATAACAAATATATTTAACTTTAGAATTGACCTTCATTATTAAGAACTTTTGCCTAGATTTACCATAATCTTTACAAACATAAATATAATCATTTAAAGTTAAACCCTAATATCCAAGGTCATGTTAAATTAATTTTACGAATATAGTTAATTGAGGACAAATGAAATTTAGTTTACTTCTTTTTAAAAGAAATTTTTCTTTCCCCAAAACTTGAGTTTTTAAGTAATTAAAAATTTTCAGTACAAAAATTTTGTAGGTGAAAGAAAATAATAAATGCATAAAATAAAAACTAACATGTAGAGGGTTTCTGATTATGAAACTGAGCTTTGGTATACTGCAGGTGCTAACTTAAAAAAATACAGGCTTTAAAGCATTAAATGAAATACAACATATTTCAATGGATTTACTAGGAATTAAAAACATAAACAGAAACTAAAAATAACTTAAAAATATAGAAAAATAAAAACCTACAATTTCTATTACAGTCGATAATACAACATTAAAATGAAAGTTCCTACTACAATAGTTTTAAAGAAAACAAATAACAAACAATCAAATTAGCAAACAAACATAACAAACTCCTAAAATATCAGTCAACATCCTCTTCCTTTTCATCATCATCATCATCATCATCATCATCATCTTCTTCTTCTTCTTCTTCTTCTTCATGATCTGGAGTAAAGAAGTAAAATAGAGTCAATTTGGAAATTTCACATTATAATCGCCCCTTAGATTTCTATTCATAGCCTCCTGATATGCTATATAATATTGAATTCTCCTCTACTTATATTCATCGTTATATGCATTCCTTGCTTCAATTACTCAAATTCTACTTTGCAAATTCACAATATCCATTTGCTGTATGGTAAGCTTCTCAGTGATGTTTTCAAGTGAAGCAGAATGAAAGTAGATGGCCATGCAACAAATGTTGAGGGTCTATCACTTCCTCCACTCCTAGATTCATCAAATGATTCAGAATTTTGGACCGTGTATCTCCTAATTGGTTTCTGTGGATGTAGCTTTTTTTTCATTTCTACTAAATTCTATTCTTGATTGTTCACATAAAGTGAAAATCAAGTCAGGTTATCCCAAACCACTAGTTGTAGCACTCTTGGCTATACTCCTAGCATGATGTACTATAAGAGTACCAACATCTACTGCCTTCATTTGTTGAATGCAAAACTTTAGCACAAATCTTTTCTTTGTTACTTATCTCAAATGATTTGTTGGAAGCAATTTGGTAGAGATGAATTATTGCTATACCTTTGATTGAATATTCATCATAGAAGTGGAAAAATTAACTTTCTTATAGTTCTTAATTTTCTATTCTCCCCTTCTATCAGTCATCATGAATGTTCACAATTAAATACATTCCTCAATCCATAAAATGCATTTATCCTTTCTCTAGAGAAGTGAACTTGCTTACCTCTCACAAAGATGTGATCATCTGAAGTAAATCGCAAAGTGACATAAAATTCTCTGATTATTGGGACAATAGCTACTGTAGTAAAGTAGCAGAATCTCTCCCAATTTTTAGCAACAATCAATCTCTCGATCTCACCACCTGGGTTTGCAAATGCTCATACTTGGATCAATTTTCTCAAGCCCATTTGAGTATTGTAACTATGTTGGGCCTTATAATTAACAAATTTTATCACGTTGAAATTTCTTGTAAGCTTTCCAGTTTTCACTCATGGAGCCATATGAATTTCTATTGAAATCCAAATAAAATCGAAATAAATTACAAAAGAAAAAACCTAACTCCACAAGTAAGATTATTTGGTAAGAAAATTTTCACCATGGGTTTTCTTAAAACTTCTTAAATAAATTCCAAAAATTTAGATTTCCCGTAATGTAGGATAAATCCATGGTGAATAGAAAAAATTTCTAAGTTAAAGTAAAACTCTTACTAATAGAAGATGAAATCAAAGATTTTTAGCCCTTGAAGTCCTCTCAAATCCATGCAATGTCAAGCCCTAAGTTGCGGTTTAGAGGTAGGAGACGAATCAAGCAGTAAAAGTGGAGTTTTTATGGGCAATTTTGCAGTTTTTAACCCATTTGGGTGTTTTCGGGAATTTGGCGCCTCACGTGCCAATGCCAAAATTTTTCATATTTCATTTTTTGTTGAAATCTGTTTCATACCGCATTATGTCGACCTCTAATTAAATCAAATAAACTCATATACTCATAAATAAATAATTTTTTAACACAAAATATTCACAAACAACACAAAACTCACTTATATATATAAAATATGCACTATTACAAACTGACAATTTTCAAGCCAACAAAATCTAATTCAGCGTCCAAAGCAAATCAAACATCCTAAAATTGAAATCTAAGTATAAAAAATACTCAACAACAAACACAAATGAAGTTCAATAATGAAAGCAAATGCAGTCCAACATAACACCATAACATAATTAAGCAATACTAAATACATATTCCTTGCATAAAGTAAGTTCAAACATCTTCTTCGCTCTCGTCCTCTTGGATGTCTCCCATGGATTGATAGTGCATGTACAAGTTGTAAAACGGTTGATAAGGAAATTCATCCATCGATTCTTCCTAAATTCAAGGATGTTTCTTTAACATACGCACCAAATCATCTTTAACACGTCCAATATGTTCAAAATGTTTCTTCATCATCCAATCTTGATGATCTAGTATTTCAGAAATATTTCTAATTGAATGTATAAGGTTCTATCTCTATCTTGTTGATCCTTTTCAAATGTGCATTCAAATTGAAGTAAGGCTGAATAGGTGATGAATCCTGAGATGATTTATCCATCAGTTTATTCATATCATTCTCATCCCCCATTCCTATGCATTTGCAATAAACTTCTTGATCCATAGGCTTTCAAGGAAGAAGAACTTTTTCTAAACTTTCATAAGGCACTTGAAATTGACTACACAACAGGAAAATAGTAGATGGATGTCCCAGTCTATTAGTAGATCGATTGATGATCAAACCCAAAACCGATTTCACAATTATTGCACCCACATCAATAGGATTTCCAGTTTGAATACAATAATTTAAAATAGCACTCTCCATCGTCACCTTACAATTTGCATAGTAGGAAGTAGTTTTGATGCAATAAAGAAATGTCACACTTTAGACGTAGGATTTGATCCCGACTTTCTATATAGATGTAAAATGCGATGTATGCAATTATATGCCTAACTTTGTTAATAGTTATTCTTAATTACTAACAAAGCCAAAAACTTGATCCAAAGCAAAAGATAGATAAGTTTTCCACTATGAAACAAATAAGAATACAATTATAATAATTAAATATGGGTTACTACACAAATATAAATTTTGTTATCAAGTAATATAGGACTTTTTGATTAAGCCCCCACAGGGAAGACTGCAATATGCACTTTAAAAAGTTTAGATAAAAAAAATCTATTTAAGATAATATTCTTACTTAAACTTAAGATGTTATAATAAAAATGAAAATTCGATTCTTTTTTTGTAATTTTTGGTTTATGAAAATAAAGTAAGCAACTAATTAACTTAACTAAATATTTGCAAGATGAAGACAATATAACTAAAATATCTTTTTCCTTATCATGAATTAGTAATAAGTATAAAAATTCTGTTGTGGAAGTATGTTAAATGTGTTGTGCCAAATAGGAGCAATAATATTCTTTCCCCTTACTAGAGATGCTATAACGAGCATTGGCTAATCTATAGTTTGAATAGACTTGAAGACCAGTTAGGTAGGGAAGATACTTGCTCTCACTCTAAAGTTCCCTCTTCCCCCTCCACCTGAAGGCTAACATCTCGTATCAAAATCTAAAGCTATAAATCAAATTGGAAGCTTTAACATATCACTTTAAAGTCCTCTAATTATACACCCTTGTTCCCTATTTATTTGCACTTAACCTCATGAACTACATTCTCATTCATGAAATCACTATGTGATTCAAATAATTTGTTGACTTAGACAAAACCATCTCGAATCTTACATGTTCTCACAACAGGTTTTAACATCTTAATTGGCCAAATCAAGAAGTAATGAAGTACAAGATTTCAAATCATCACAACTTCTTCCAACATTAAAGTTTAATAATTCACACAACTTCCTTTAAATACTTAATCACTTATTAATTTAAGGAAAAGATAAAGAAAACTACTCAGAATCCATGGAGAAAATGCAACCACACATGAGTTTAAAAGTAGAAATCATGCACACAAATAAGAAATCAAAATTAGAACCAAGTGTAGTCATAAAGATAAACACTTATATTAAATCCTCTCCACCAAATGTCTTCAAGTTCCTTTGAATCCTCTTTCTTCACTCACAATACAAACTAGCACTCAAAATAAAATTAAAAATAAAGTGGCCGGCAGTGGTTACTTGGATGAATGATGGCTATGGATGTCTAAGGACTGACCTCTTCTTTTGATGATCCAAGTCTTCTTCAATAAAAATCCAAAAGGTGCCTTAGTATCTCTTCAAAATTTGTCTCCATTAAATGAATCTTCTAGAAGTTCCTCCTTTCAAAAGGAAATTGAATGAATTTTTGTGTCCATGGATGGATTATTTCCCACGTTTTTACAAAGGGTTGCTTCAAACGCCTCTTCAAAAATTTATCTAAATTCAATGAATCTTCAAATAGCTCCATTTGATTATACTTGAAAGAAAAACACACAAATATCTTTCATTAAAGTGCAATATCTCAAAAATAGGTATAAAAATGTGTATAAAAATATTTTATATTTTAGGTGTATCAAAATCACCAAAACTTAAAATGTTACTTGTCCTCAAGTAACCTTTCAATCTTTAAAAACTAAAGAAGTAAATGATGTATATGAGTTTCTTTAGGAGTTACTAAAATGTTGATGTAGAAATATAATAGTCTTATTTAGAAAAATTATTAGTAAATGAGACCAACTTAGAGTTTAAAAATTTTTAATTTTAAGAAATATGAAAATATGAGTCTCTATCTAATTCAAAAATATTATAGATTCTCCAAATATAAGGTTTAGGTAATCTATATTCTCCATTTAAAAATTTTTATTAAGTGTAATCTTACTTACTATATTATATCCTTAAGCTTAAAAGTTTCTCAAGTTTTATACTTCAAAAAGATTAGATGTGGAACCAATTTTTTATTAGGCACTAATCCTCAAGCTTCTCCTCCCTTTTTCAACTTTTCCTTTTTTTTCTTATCCTTTTTTTCTTTTCCTTTTTTTTCTTTTTCTTTTTCTTTTTCTTTTTCTTTTTCTTTTTATTTTTCTTTTTCTCAGGCAAGAATTACTATATCTGGATAGGCCTTTAATGATTTTGAATCCCACTCTTCCTTTCCTAAAGCAAAGATTTGATATTTTTCTTCCACTTAAAAGTATAATAGTAGTTTTTGAAAATCACTTTCAATGAAGGAAATTTAAGTTATTGAAAATAAAAGTATAAATTTTCTAAATTTTTGAAAAATACAATTTTTCCTACTAAAGATAGTTATGCTATACTTAACATTTTTCACACGAAAAAAAATTAACTTTTAAAATTTTCTTTATTACTATAAATTTTAACTAAATTCTCTTACTCATTTCAATATTAAAAATTTTACTTCCCTAATATAGCTTCATATACATGATCATTTTTCTTCAAATCAAAATCAAATTTATTTGAAATACATTTGAGAACAAATAAATTTCAATTTATTAGAAAATATTTCATCCCTCCCCCCAAACTTGAATTTTTAATAGAATAAAACATTTTAGAATCATATATAAATATTGACAGGAATGGAAATTTAAAAATAACATGCTAATAGGAACTTTTGCATCCTAAATATACAAGTACAAAAATTAAAAATAGGAGTAAAAATTAAATTGATCAAATTTTAATTTACTTAACATGCAAAGATTCATTAGACTTCTATGCAGGGGAGTATAACATAAAAGCAAACAAACACACTAACAAACATGCATAAATGCAATATAACAAAAAATATATGGTAGTAAAATGCAAATTTAAAACATGCATCTTTTAAGTGATAAGTTAACTATATTCTAAACCTTCCTAAAATCTAGAATTAAGTTTAGCATAGACTAAATAAATACAATAAACAATAAAGTTAACACAATTACTACCACAAAACATAATAACTACTCACAAATACATGAATACATCAAAGTAATGTCTACTAAAGAAAGCACAACAAAAATTAACAGTCTTAACAAATCTCTAAACACAACAAAAAAGAATTGAATAACCGCACCATCAACAGTTAATCATAACACATAAAATAAAAAAAAAAATCAAACAAAAGTATAGATCCAAGCTAATCATCCTCATCCTTTATATCACTCTCATAACCATGCCAAGTAGTTGTAGGCTTATATGGTGGATTTCTTGGGTAAAGAGGAAATGAAACATCTGGTTTACCTCTCATGAGGTTTTCAGAGCTAAGTTGAATTCAACCTCATAATCACTATGTCTCTTCATGTATCCAACCATATGCCATGAAAGATGTTCTAAGTTTGATACCTTATCTGCAGTGTAGATGACATTGTCCAAAATCCTTTGTAATTGATGTGACTGAGAATCAGATCCAGAAGTCTGAAACTGAGATGTAGAAGCACGTGAAGTAGAAGCTCGCGATATAGAAGCAAAAAAACAACTAATAAATCCTCCTCTTTAGCCAAAAATGGAATGACGTGAATAAGATTTCACATTCACACTGGTAATAGGCTTAAGAGGTTGCAAGATCTCCTCCCAACTGTCAAATCTAACTCCACCCTACTCGCATAAAGAAAAGACCAAGGATGCAAATCCCAAAGCTGTAGTAGTAGTAGCGACGACAAAACTGGTAATAACTCCATGAATCAAAGCTCCAATATTGATAGGCTTGAACTGCTAGATACAATAGTTCAAAGTTGCTCGATCACGGGTCACTTCACCTAAGATGATTTGTAGGCAACAGATGAGCATAAATAAAATAATGCCATGCCTTTGTAGTGGCATCCAACTTTGAAAGTAGAAAAGTTAACTCTTCTTTCATTTGTAATTTTTCAAAGTCTTCTTCCAGCAGTCAAAGATGAAAAAATCTCGTCTTACTCCTCTTCAGCAGGATAATAATTTGAATAAAAACATAATGTGCTCAGAGGCAAATGAGAAAATTGATTTATTATCTCAAGTGAAAAAGGCACTATCTTCCCCTCACCATGACTCCTTCTTCAGCTTCAGAGAGATTCACATAGAACTCTCGCACAACAGAAATTACTGCAATAACAAAAAAACAACAGAACAACTCCCACTGGCGGTGAACAATTAAATCTTCCACAGCTCCTCCCAGACTTTTAAAACAACGCTAAGGAATCAACTTCCTTGATTGCAGTGCATCGCTGCATCGATCCTAAGCTCTCAAACTGACAAATTTGCTTGAATCAAATTGACTCTTTCCTTTGCTCCTCTTCATTCTTGGTGCCATTTCTAAAAAAATATATAAAATTCATAGTAAATTCCAAATTCAACTCTAAATTGCTAAACTTAACTCCTAAAAGCTTAAACTACCAAATCCATGTATTTTCCATAGTTTTTTCTCAAAATTTCCCCATGAATAGTGATTTTTTGGGTAGCTCATGAATGTGCTCAAAATACATGGTGAAAATAAAAAATATTTTACATAGAAGTAAACTCTTACCTCAAAGATATCAAGTCTAGCAATTTTTACTCCAAACCACCAAGTGATCTTCAAAATAAGCTAAGCCCTAGCTCCAAAATCACAAAATTCTGTGGTTCAAGGCGATGACAAGGTGCGATAATGGCACTTTTGAACAGATTTGCACTTAAAACTGTTCGAAAACCAGTTTTCATTAACCGATGCTTAAGCACAAATGATTCAACGATTGTCTATCAGTTTAGACAGCGCATAACCACAGGGTCTTAGTGCTTAGTCGCCAGTGCACAAATTTTGATTTTTTTCAGATTTTAGTGAAATGCACTCCTAGCCTAATTTAACCAACACTACATGGTCTCATAACTCTTTAATAACCATTTTCTTCCCTTTCAATTCTCATCTTACTCAAGATCGTCCAATTTTAACTAATTCAATTCAGCGCAAAATAACACAAAATTTAAAACAAAAAAATACTTATATTCATTCATAATTAATTACAAATAATTTTAAATATATAAATTCTCAATCTAAATAGTCTCGGATGAGAAAATTCCTAACACAAACACTGGACAATCAGACACATTGATAACCTACTAAACACACTTAACATTAACTATCAAACACTAAACACATAAACACTAAACCACAAACTTACTTCCATTCTCCAGTCGGTGGAACAAATCCTGGCCTATCTTTAGTCTTGCCTTCAACATTTGGAATATAAATATGAAAGAATGGATGATGGTTAATAACTCTTGTTGAATCTTCTTCAATCCACTTGTTCTTTAAATACATAGCCTTATCTGCTTCTTCTATAAAGCTGGTATAGCTAAGATGCATCTGAAGTTGCCATCCTATATGATCCAGATGTGCATTAACTTCCATCACTTTATGTTCAATTGAAGCAACACCAACCTCAATTTTAGTGATTTTCTCTGCTATTTCTTCGATACAAATGGCAAGGAAACCATTGTATAACTCTTGCGCATTATGACTAATAAAATTCTTTCTCATTGCCTCCTCCTCTTCTTTAAATCACTCTCTTAAGATGACATTTTTCCAAATCTCTCTCTTTTTCACTTAGGATTTAGGGTTAAATGGAAGTGTGGTAAGACTTCTCCTCATACCCTTGTAGTTATATGATCTAAACTCCTCCTAAAAATCCTAGACACGTCCTAGAACTGTCCCCTACATTAGAGCCAACCAAATCTTAGTTAAAACTTCTTAAAACCAAAATTTGCACATGTTTTTTAAATAGCGTGCTTAAGCACAGGATATTTGCGCTTAAGTGCGAACACTCAATTTAGCATAGGTCAACTTAACATCCAAATACACATTCTAACATGTAATTCATCTTTTAAGGTCTTATGATAACCACTAAATTATTATATATTCAAAATATTACCAGAATTTTCTAAATCACTCACAACAACGTAACAATAAAAATAAACACACATATAACTATAAGGTGCCTCCCACAAAGCACTTGGTTTAACATCGTCAGCCCGATGTAAACAGTGCTTATTTTAGTTGACCCAACATCATAAAATTATTTAATTTAAGTTGGTCACCTAAAAAGTAGGATTTCAGTTTGTGACCATTCATTTTGAATACTTTATCAGTTTTAGGATTGTTGATATCCACAACTCCATAGGGATAAAATTTCATCACAGCAAATGGGCCTATCCACCTGGACTAAAGTTTGCCTAAAAATAATCTTAACCTTGCATTATAAAGCAAAACTTGTTGCCTTGGCTGAAAATTTTTAGTAAGAATCCTCCGATCATGCCACATCTTCATCTTTTCTTTGTAAATATTAGCACATTCATAAAATTCATTCCTTATCTCTTCAAGCTCATTCAATTGCAATAACCTTTTCTTACCAGCATCCTTTAATTATAATTAAATTCATTAATAACACATTATGCTTCATGCTCAAGTTCAACTCGTAAGTGACACACTTTCCCAAATACTAGCTTGTATGGGGACATTCCTATAGGAGTTTTATATGTAGTCCTATAAGCCTAAAAGCATAGTAAATTTTGAATGACCAATCCATTTTGGTTGGATGTACAGATTTTTATAATATTATTTTAATTTCATGATTGAGTAATTCAGCCAAACCACTTGTCTAAGGATGATAAAAAGTAGCAATTCTATGGTTAATATGCTATTTCTTTAATAATTTCTCTATTATTATATTTCTGAAATGACTTCCCTTGTCAGTTATGATTACTCTCAGCATCCCAAATCTACAAAATATGTTCATTCTTAAAACTTTGCAACACTTTGCAAATCACATAGAGGTAAAGTAATAGCTTCTATCCATTTGGATACATAGTCTACTAGTAACAATATATATACATATATATATAAATTTCTGAAAGATGGTATAAATGGTCCAATGAAATATAATCCCCAAACATCGAATATCTCAACTTCTAACACATAATTGAGGGGCATCTCATTCCTCCTAGAAATATTACCTACTCATTGACATCGATCACAAGTTTTGATATAAGCATTAACATATATAAAGATTGTAGGACAATAAAATCTGGATTACAAATTTTATATGTTGTTTTATCAACACCAAAATGTTCCCTAAAATTAAAATTATGAAATTTTTGGATAATTTCATAAGATTCTTTTAAAGGTACACATCTTTGAATAATTAGATCCTTTCATTGTCATTCCATAGAGTATAATATCACTAACAATGAAGTTAATAATGCTGACATTCCATGGAACACACCACTCATTAACATTAAACAATTTTTCATCTGGAAAATGTTCATTAGATTGCTTTTCAAAACTGAGTGGTTTCTCTAATTCAAGCCTGGATATATGATCAGTAGTTTGATTCTAAGCTCCCTTTATATCTACTATCTCAAAGTCAAAATTCTTGCAAAAAAAAAAGAATGCATTTTATAATTCTTGGCTTTTCATCCTTTTTTCCATTAAATACATAATAGCAGAATGATCTGTATGCATTGTACTTTTAGTTCCAATTAAGTATGATCTAAATTTATCAAAAGCATATACTACTGCTAATAACTCTTTCTCAGTTGTGGTATAATTAATTTGAGCTTCATTAAGAGTTCTATTAGCATAATAGATAACCTTGAAAATCTTATCATGCTTTTGTCCTAAAATAACTTCAATAGCATAATCACTAGCATTACACATCAATTAAAAAGGATTTTTCTGATCTAGTGAAATAATAATTGGTGCAGTGACTAACTTTTCTTTTAATAATTTGATAGCTTTTAGGAGCACTTTATCAAAATTAAAAGTTGCATCTTTTTCAAGTAATGGCATAGAAACTTAGCAATTTTTGAAAAGTCTTTAATATATCGCCTGTAGAATCCAACATGTCCTAAAAAACTCCTAATTTCCTTCACACGCATTGGGTGAGATAAATTAGCAATCATTTGAATTTTTGCAGGGTCTACTTCCATACCATTTTCTGAAACTTGATGTCCCTAAACTATTCCTCCTGCTACCAGAAATTGGCCTTTTTCCTAATTAAGGACAAAATTTGTTTCTTCATAGTTCTTAAGAACTTTTGATAAATGTTCTAAACATGATTCAAATGAAGTTTCAAACTCTGAAAAATCATCCATAAAAACTTCAATCTCTTTTTTAATTAAATCATAAAAATAGCCATCATACAACTTTAAAATGTACCAAGTGCATTACATAAACTAAATGACATTCTTCTAAAAGCAAATAACCCAAAAGGACGGGTAATATTTGTTTTCTCTTAATCCTCAGGAGCTATTTATATTTGGTTATAACCAATATATCCATCAAGAAAATAAAAGTATTTATGCCCATCTGGTCTATCAAGCATTTGATCTAGAAAGGGTAGTAGAAAATGATCTTTCCTAGTGGCGAGATTTAATTTTTTATAATCAATGCATATTCACCATCGTGTGACTTGTCTTGTTGTTATTAACTTGTTATGTTCATTTAAAGTCACAGTCACTTCTCCTTTTTTACGAACACAGTGAATTAGACTAACCCATGCACTATCTAAAATAGGATAGATAATTCTAACATCCACTTTAAAATTTCTTTCTTAACAACTTCTTTCATAATAGGTTTCAATATCCTTTGAGGATCATCCTTGGGTTTAACAGTTCTCTTCAATATGAATTCTATGCATACAAATTGAAGGATTGATTCTTTTTATATAAACAATTGTCCATCCAAAAGATTTCTTGTAACTTTTTAAAGTTTTCATCAAACTCTCTTCTTCTTCAATAGTTAATATTGAGGAAATTATAACAGTTAATGTAGAGGAATCACCTAAAAAGACATACTTCAAATGTTCAGGTTGTAACTTCAACTAAAGCTTAGAAGGTTTTTCAATTGATGGACAAAAAGATGAATTTTTTTTTCTGTTGTGTCCGAAAATTCAAAACTTTCTCGAACATAATTTGAATCTTACTTACATAAATCTTCATATTGATCTAATTTCTTTTCTGGCTTGTGTCCTAACTCTATCATTTCAGATTTCTCTTCCCAAGTTCTTTTGAAATGACATTCACTTAAATATCTTATAACATCCATTATGTAATATTCACCATCTTTACCTTTTGTTGGGTTTTTCATTGATTTAGAAATATTAAATGTAACAATTTGATCATTCATGTGCATAATTAATTCTCCTTTCTGCACATCTATCATTGCTCTTTCTATGGCTAGGAAAGGTCTCCCCAAAATAATATGTATCTCTTTATCTTCCTCCATATATAGTGTAATGAAATCAATAGGAAAGATAAATTGATCCACTTTCACTAGGACATTTTATATAACTCATTTAGGATAGATTATTGAATGATCTTCTAACTGTAGAGTTATAGTAGTAGGGGTTATTTTTCCTAATCCCAATCTTTTAGATATCAATAATGGCATAAGGTTGATGCTTGCACCTAGTTCACGTAAGACTTTCCCATAAAATTTGTCTCTTATTGCACAAGGAATTGTAAAACTACCAAGATCTTTAAGCTTTTCAGGAAGCTTTTTTTGAATAATAGCACTACACTCTGTATTAAGTGCAATAATCTCATTATCTTTAAACTTCCTTTTCCTATTAAAAATATCCTTCATAAACTTCACATAGCTTGAAATTTGTTCTAGAGCTTATGCAAGTGGAATATTAATTGCAAGCTTCTTAAAAATTTACAAAAATTTTGAAAATTGCTTATCCAATTATTGTTGTCGGAGCCTTTGAGGGAATGGAGGTGGTGGTTTTTCTAAGTCAAATTTAAGTGAAGAAATAATTCTCTCTATTCTGGAGCATCTTCTTATGGTCCTTCAATCTCTTATCTCTGTACTTCAGTTTCCTTTTGAACTCTACCTTCCAATTCTCTTAAGTTGAATGACTTTTACTTGCCCTTTATTTTGGTCTTTTTGATTTACTTTTGTATTACTAATAAGTGTTCCTTGGGATCTATTACTAAATGAATTTACTCTTTGTCCTAACTGATTCTCAATATTTCTAATTGTAGCTCCTTGACTTTGTAACTGATATCTTATTTGTAACACCACTTCTTTTATAGACAATTTCTTCTCCTTAAATTGTGGATTACTGTTAAAACCTGGAGGATAAGTAGGTCTATAATTATTATTCCCTTGATTGTTCTAGTTTCTCAATGGGTTCACTTGGTTGTTCCCCCATTGCTGATTATTGATCCTCAAAATTATAGTTGTGTAAAATTAATAAATTGACTTCACTTTGCACGATGCCAAAAACTTGGTTTGTTCTTTTATGAATAAGAAATTGAAGCAATTTATGTTGGGATTCTACGCAAGTATTTGTTTCATTATCAAGTAATACAAGACTTTCTGTTTAAGCCCCAAATATCGATCCCACGAGGAAGGTTTAAATACGAAATGGAAATTTAAATTAGGAAAGCCATAACAATAAAGAAAATATTCTACACTAAATTTGAATATTTAAGGTGCTATCAGAACTAAATTATCAATTATTAGTAAAACTGTAAAGCAACACTAAACAATAACAAACAAACTATGTTTTTTTGATAAAGTTATCTAATATGAGAAAGCATCTTTCCCACTACAATGAGTTTTTGGTTAAATGAGAGAGATAAATGGTTTGACTTTATATTGTGCCAAATAGGAGCAATTTCAGCTCTCTACTCTTAATCAAGTGTTAAAGAGAATAATTGGCTAATCTCAGGTTTAGTCTCTAAATCCATAATTAGGTTGAGAGGATACCGGCTCTCACTCCAGAGCTCCCACTTCCCTTCCCCTGAATACTAACTCTCGCTTTAGTTCTGGCTCTCACTCCAAAGCTCCCACTTCCCTTCCCCTGAATACTAACACTCGCTTTAGTTCTTAAACACTAAGACCAAATCAGGGGTTTTAGTCTGTCACCATAGAATCTTCAATTCTTCGCCCAATAATATATATTTCCTTATTTATTTGCACTTAATCCCTTGAACAAAACACTCCTTCATGGAATCAAATGTGATTCTCACTTTGTTGTAAAACTCATAATCCATTTCCCGGATAGTATGTTTCACAACATATATTAATATTTTAATTGGCCAAATGGAAAAGTAAATTAAGAACAGAGTGAAAAATCATCACAATTTATTTTATATTTTAAAATTAGCACATCCAAATTATATCTTCCTTTCACCATATCTCTTAGTAGGGAGAAAGAGAAAGAAAACTACTCAGAACTCATTTGGAAGATTCGACAAAATACAAATTTCATAAATAAAAGAAATTTTATACAACAATAATAAATAAACACTGCGTATCTTTAACTCTTCCTCAAAGAAAATCCCTTGTAGCCTTTCTTGGACTCTTTCTCTCTTTACAAGCCTCTTGATTTTCTCTTCAAAGATGTAAGGAAGAAGAAATCTCTCACTTCTCTCCCTCTCTAACAACTCTTAGGAGAAATCACACTTAGACTCACCACACTAAAAGTACACACCATGGAATACTCAAGAAAACTCAATGACACACTAAACCCCCCTTTTTATAATCAATTTTCACTCTAAACAAAGCATAATGTAGATTTTCCAAGAGGTGTATCCAATAACTCTTCAAAAAGCATCCAAATTCATTGAATCTTCTAGAAATTCACCCAACACCGATATTGGTGCCATGGGTGCCCACGATTGCGCCGTCGGCGCCCTTGGTGGCATTATCGGGGCCCATAGTGGCATCGTCGGTGCCCATGGTGGCAACATCGGTGCCCATGGTGGCGCTGTCGGCACTCGTGGTCCGAGATAATTTATGTGCTCTCTATCAAATGGAGCCATCGATGCCCAGTCTGGCGCCATCAGCGCCCTTGCTATTTTTGACTCCCCCTTCATGCTGACACTATTGGCGTCCATGCTGGCATCGTCAGCGTCCTTGCTGGTGCCGTTGGCGTCCTTGCTAGCACCGTCAGTGCTGAAGTTTTCTTCCAAAATGCCATTTTGACTCCAAAGTCCATTCTTTTCGCTTTCTTTTTGCTTCAAGTGCCAAAAATCATCAACCTGCAATAAAATATGAAAATTCCTTCCTTTAAAGCGCAATATCACAAAAAATGAGTATAAATATAGGTTTAAAAATGCATATATTTTTGGTGTATCAAAATCCCCCAAACTTAAACGTTACTTGTCTTCAAGTAACTTCTTTACTACATAAAAATATGACTTATAATAAAGAATTTAATTTCTGGATTTTCATATTTTGGTCTACTAAATATCATATCATAACTTAAGAAAAATTTAAAATAAATCAAGTTAATACTAAAGGTATAAGAGTATATGGAAGTCAAGTCTAAGATTTCTGATTCTCTATTCTTTTCAAGGAAAATTGCAAATTGTTAGATTAAAACCAAATAGAATATCCATACGAAAAAAAACTTCATGAAAATTTTATTAGTAAATATTATAATACTTAAATACAAGTTTAGAGAATGTAGGAAAGCCTTCTTCCTTAAGTTGATTCAAGTGAAGTCAATTTTTGATTAGGCATCTCCTCATGCTTCTCCTCGCATATTATTCTTTTATTTATTTTTTCTTTTTCTTTTTCTTTTCTTTTAGGATCATTTTCATTCCTTTCTCATTTTTTTTATGTGAGGATTACTATATATGGATAACCTTTAATGATTTTGAACTTCCCTATCCTCTTCTTAAAGTTAAAAACTTTTCACATTCCTTCACTTAATAAATTCATATTAGCTTTAAAGATTTTTCATAAAGTTTCATTCTTTTCTTCTTACATGAAATTCTAAGGTTCTTAATACTTAGAAAATACAAATTCCTTTTCTTAAAATGGAAAAACATAGTTTTATTCTCATATACCAATTACCTCAATCTCTAGAATTAACCTTTATTATTGAAAGTTTTTACTTAAGCTTACTAGACATTTAGAAACAAAAAATATAGTTATCCAAAGTTAGTATCTACTACCACAGGTCATGTTAAATTAAAAATTTTAAAATATAGCTCAATGAGGACAAATGAGATTAAGTTTCTTTGTTTTAAAATTAATTTTTCTTCCCCCTAAACTTAAATTTTTAAAAGATTAAGCAAGAAAAACTGAAATTACAGGGTGAAAGAAAACAATTACTGCATAAAGAAAAGAATTACTTGTTGAAGGTTTTGATTTTGAAACTTAACTCTGAAATATTACAGTGCTAATATGAAAATATACAAGACTTAAAACATTAAATAACACATAATGTATATAAAAGTATTTGTTGAGAAAGAGTTAACTAAAAATAAATACAACAAAGTACTAAAAACAAATAATAGTACAAAAAAAAATTTCAATTCAACATCTCTACAGATTATAGTTCAAAACACTACATTCAATACAAATGAAAGTTTCACATGTAACAAACTAAAAATTAACAACAATAACAAAATGCAATAATAAAAGATTAGAACTATGACTAAGCAGACATTTTCACTCATCCTCTTCTTCTCCTTCTTCTTGTATATCAAAGTTTTGCTGCTGATAAGGGGTCAAGATAGGGTGACTAAGAAACTATAGTGAGTGATCACCCCTCATGTATCTCACCATAACATCATCATATTCAAACTTTTGCTCTGTTAAATTATCATGATGTGCATTCCTGGCCTCCAAATTTTCATTTCTTCTCTTCATCCTTAAAATATCTCCTTGCTGGATCATCATCTATTCCATAAGTTCCTGGAGAGTAGGGGTGCTAGAAGTAGAAGGAATACCCCTACTCCTACTTCCTGTTCTCCATCTAACATGAGATTCATAGATTTTAATGTTTGCTGGCTCAATAGCTTTAAGAGGCTCAATCCTTTCCTCATCAATTCTAAAATCAACTCCTAACTGCTCACATAATGTAAAAATTAGGGCTGGGTGTGCTAATACACTAGTCATCTATCTCATAGCAATAAAACGAATGTTCCTATTGATTAAAGATCCAACATCTAGACTGCCCATCTGCTGAATACAACAATTTAGGATAGCTCTATCCTTAGTAACTTCACTATGGTGATTTGCATGTATCATTTTGGCAGATATAAATTAATGTCAAGCCTTAGATATTACATTTAATATAGATACATGGAAGTTTAGCTTAACGTTATTCTTCACTTTCCAAGCTCCTCTTCCATCAGTAAGAAATGAAATAACTTCATCCAAAGCCTTTGTTGTAGTAGAGAATGTGTTGTACTTATAGAGAAATACTTCTCGCAACTGATAAAATTCATTAATCCTCCTTGGGGTGAATTCAACCATTTTACGAACATAGATGTGGTCATCAGAAGTCTACTTAAAGTTGGTATAGAACTCCATGACTATACCAATAACAACACGACAGTAAAGTAACATAAATTCTTCCACTGTCGAGCAAAAATTAATTTTCGACTTCATTGCCTGGATTTTTAAACGTTCGATCCAAAATTATTTTATTTTTATTCAGTAGACTATTGAAATGAATGCTAGCTTTATAGTTAATGAATTTTTAGTCATCAAATTCCAATTTCCTCTTTCTTTTACTTATCCTTGGTGCCATGGTAATCTTCGAAACAAAAGAGAAAATTTGACAAAAATCTAAATAAATTCCAAAAATTTTGAAAATCACAATGTGGAATGTTTGAAACTTAAATCCACTAAGTAAGAGTTCTTCACCAAAGGATTTTTTCAAAATCTCCTTAAAAATTTTAAAATTTCAGATCTCGACAATGTAGGAGAAATCCTTAGTGTAAATAAAAATTTTTTAGTTCAAAGTGTAGCTCCTACCGATAGAAGATGAAATCCAAACTCCTTATGTCTTCTAATCCCTTTAAATCCAAGAGTTTGCATGCCCTAGGGTGTAAACTGAAGGTTGAAGGTGACTGAAGGGGTAAAAAAGGGGTTTCGCGAAAATTTCAAGGTATTTGGGGATTTTTGGTTCTCAGGCGTCGTCGGCACCCACGTTGGCGCCGTCGACACCAGTGCCAAAAATAAAAAAGAATTTCATAATTTTAGCATATTAGTTATTTCAAAATCCCTTCAACGTCTAATTAGTCATTTTAAACAATAATATTCATCCTCAAATAGTCCAGAAATAAATGTCTTACAAACAACACAAAACCAACTTTTATATATGAAATTCCAAATGTTTACAAACACATATTTTTAATCAAACTCACACATACATAAAAAAAATGCAAAATAATTTAGCGTCGAAATCAAGCCTCAACACTAGAATTCTAAAAAGTAAATTATAAATACAATTAAAGTTATAGGGGTTTTAAAACAAGACAAATCCAACACACCTATGGACATAATTAATTTTAAAGAATGGAAAGTCCAACTTCTTTGATTACTTTTCTTCATCTTCAGTACTGTCTCCTCCTCTAATATCTCCCATAGCTTGGTAATGTACGTACAAATTGTAGAAGGGTCGGTACGAGAATTGATCAGTTAATTTTTCATCGATCCATTCATTCTTCTTGAACATTTGCCCCAAACCTGCTTCAATTCATCCCGTATGATCAAATCATTCTTTCATCCTCCAATCTAAGTAATCAAAAAGGTAAGTAAGATTTTCTATTGCATCCATCATATTCTAAGGTTCTCTTTCTATTTTCTTTGTTTTCTTCTCCAAAAATTTTGACCTTCCAACAATATAGAACATTAAGGGCTTCGAAGCATGTGGTGATTGATCCAAGATAATATCCAACGCATTATTTCCATTACCAATATAGTTTCCATCAAAAAGATCCATGGGCTCCTAGAGTAATAACACTTTCTCCCAACTTTCATATGGTACTTGAGATTAACTGCAAAGTAAGAAGATCGCAGAAGGATGCTCCAGTCCATATATAGGCCCAGTCATTATAATACCCAAAATAGATTTAAAAATAATTGATCCCACATCAATGGGCTTTCCCATTTGAATGGAATAGGTTAAAATTGCACTTTCTTTTATAACTTTACTAATTTTCATTGTAGGGAGTAGTTTTTACAGAGATGAAGAAATGCCATTGTTTAGATGTTGGATTTAGCAGTGAAGTAGAGAAACTAACTACCCATCATCTCTGATTTCCCAATTATCACTTTCATCCATCAGAAATTGGTATACATCATACATCAAGTCCTTCTTTGGTATAAAGTTTGTATAATGATAGATTGTCACAATTTCTATCATAAACATATCATTAATTCATGTCAGAGTAAATGGTACACCCTTACCTCGAACAAAGATGACTCGGTTAATTCCATGTAGATTAGTGTAGAATTCTTTTACCACTGGAACAACTACTACAACGGTAATGTAGCATAGAATTTCCCAACATCTTTATATTTTGATTTTCTCAATATGTGAACTTGGATTACTCAATCCATGATTGACAAAGCCTCTTTCTTTGATAAGTCTTCATAGTGATGGCTTTATCGTATAATTTCTATGCATCAAAACTGTGACTTTCTTCGATTGAAAGCCCCATATCTTAAAGTGTTTCTATAATTGGAAGCCATGGATTTTGAAATCTGGAAGTTTTTGGTCAACTAAAATAGTTTTCATGCCTTTAAAATGACCTTAAGGCAGTTATTTTGAAGTGAAATCCCGACAAAGTCTGCCAAAATCTTCCTGAACCGCCAAAACCACAATGAGCACTGTCGGCATCCCCGATGGCGCCATGGCTCTATAAAATGACATCGTCGGTGCCCATGCTGGCTTCGTTGGTGCCAAAGCCATAGTAGCATCTGTTTCATCTGTGGTTCAATTTATTTCCAAATTTTCATCCAATACCCATATTTGTCTTGATTTATGATATATAAAACTGTGTAGGATTCTAAGGTATTATTATTTCCTAATACTTAGAAAAATTATTAAAAATATATATATATATATATATATATATATATATATATATATATATATATATATATATATATATATATATATATATATATATATATATATATATATATATATATATATATATAGCACCTGGTTTAACGTCGTCAGCCCAACGTACCAAAGTTTAATTAGGATGGCTCAATATCAAAATTTCTTTAAATTATGACAGATGCCCTTCATAATAATGTTTCAATCGATGCTCATTAACTTCAAATATCTTTCCAATTTTAGGATCTTTAATAACAACAGTTTCATAATGATAGACTTTGATCACATTGAATGATCCTAACCATCTAGATTTTAGTTTTCCGGGAAATAATCTCAATTTAGTATTATATAATACAACACTATTGGCAAAGTTTTTTTTATTATCCTCTGATCATGCCATATTTTCATATTCTCTTTATAGATTTTTGCATTATCACATGCTTCATTTCTAAACTCCTCAAGTTCATTGAGTTGTAATAATCTTTTCTCACTAGCATCCTTCAGATTAAAATTAAATTCCTTAATAGCCCAAAATGCTTTATGTTCTAAGTATACTGGTAAGTGGCATGTTTTACCAAAAATAAGAATATATGGAGACATTCCAATAAGAGTCTTATATGCAGTTCTATATGCCAATAGTGCTGTATCTAATATAGCAGAGCAATCCAATTTATAAGGATTTCAGCTTTTTCTAAAATTTTCTTTAATTCACAATTTTATATTTCTACTAAATTGCTAGTTTGAGGATGATAAACAGTAAAGAATCTATGTATAATATTTTATTTTCTAATCAATTTCTTGATCCTTTTATTCCTAAAATGAGATCCTCCATCCGTAATAATCACTCTTAGCATTCCATATCTTGTTAAATTTTTTTTATTTAAAAATTTTAAAACACTTTGAGCATCACATTTAGGTATAACAATAACTTCAATCCATTTGGACATATAATCAAAATCAAGCAATATATATAAATTTCCAAATGAAGGAATAAATGGTCCAATAAAATCTAATCCCTACACATCAAAATTTTAACTTCCAATGTGTAATTTAGAGGCATTTCATTTCTTCTAGAAATATTTCCTACTCGGTGACATCTATCACATGTTTTAATATATTCATTAACATCTCTAAAAAGAGTAGGCCAATACAATCCAACTTGCAAAATTTTTTGAGCAGTTCTACAAGTTCAAAAATGTCCTCCAAATTTAGAATCATGACATCGTTCAATTATTTGTTCAGTTTCTTCATAAGGCACACACCTTCTAAAAATCAAATATTTACATTGTTTATATAATTGTGGATCATTCGAAAAATAGAATCTTGAATCATGAATAATTTTCTTTAATTGTTGATTCTTTACATCTAGAGGTAGAATATCACTCACAATATAATTTACTACATCCACATACCACAATATATTCTTTATATCAATATTATACAATTTTTCATCATGAAAAATTTCCAAAATTTCATTTGCAAAATCAGTTAATATTTCTTGTTCTTGTCTAGATAAATGACCAGCTATTTGATTATCAGTTCCCTTTCTATCTACTACCACAAAATCAAACAATTGCATCAAAAGTATCCATCTAATTAATCTTGGTTTAGCATCCTTCTTGTGCATCAAATATTTAATAGAAGAATGGTATATATGCATTATACATTTAGCTCCAATTCAGTAAGGTCTAAATTATCAAATGCATAGACAATAGTTAATAACTCTCTTTCAGTAGTGATGTAATTAATTTGAGCATTATTTAGAATTTTACTAGCATAATATATTACTTTGAAAACTTTATTATACCTTTATCCTAAAACAACTCCAATAACATGATCACTAACATCACACATTATTTCAAATGGTTTCTCCCAATTACGTGGAACTATTATAGAAGCAGTGATTATTTTTTGTTTTAGTAACTCAAATGCTTTTATGCATTCCTCATTAAAATTAAATTTCATATTTTTTTTCTAAAAATTGGCATAATGGCTTAGTAAATTTTGAAATTTTTTTTAGATAATGCTTCTAGAAACCAACATGCCCTAAAAAACTTCTTACTCCTCTAACCGTAGTAGGAGACAATAATTTTGTAATAGCTTGAATTTTTGCTGGATCTACGTCCATGCCATTTTTAGAAATTTTATGCCCAAACACAATTCCTCCTGCAACCATAAATTAACATTTTTCTCAATTTAGTACTAAGTTGATTTTTTCACATAGTTCTATAACTTTTTCTAAATTATTTAAACATAATTCAATGAAGTTCTAAATACAGAAAAATAATTCATAAATACTTCCATTCCACATTCAATTAAATTACAAAAAAAATAACATCATACATATTTGAAATGTTGCACGTGCGTTACATAGTCCAAAATGCATTCTACGAAAAGCAAATGTTCCATAAGGGCTTGAAAATTTTGTTTTCTCTTGATCCTCAGGGGCAATCAAAATTTGATGATACCCTGTATATCCATCTAGAAAACAATAATTATTTTTTCCAGCCAATCTATCCAACATTTGGTCTAAAAATGGTAAAGGAAAATGATTTTTCTTGGTGAACATTTTTTAATTTTCTATATTTTATACATATTCGCCAGCCAATAACTTGTCTTATTGGAATTATTCCATTTTTCTCATTTACTTAAACTATCACTCCTCTTTTCTTTGGAACATAATGGATCAGACTTACGTAAGCACTGTCTGAAATAGAATATATAATTCCAACATCTAACCGTTTTAAGATTTATTTTTTAACAACTTCTTTCAATATTGGGTTTTATCTCCTTTGAGGATTAGCTTTAGGTTTGTATTGCTCATCTAAGAGAATTCTGTGCATACAAATTGAAGGATTGATTTCTTTAATATCTGATAAAGTCCATCCAAAGACCTTATTATATCTTTTTTGACTTTTTTACTAAATTTTATTCTTGAATTTCAGTTAAATCAGAAGATATAATAACAAGCAATGTAGTTGAATCTCCTAAAAACACATATTTTAAATGGGCAGATAATAATTTTTGTTCAAGTTCATGTGGTGTAATACTTAAAGGAATAAAATTTTTATTATCATTTTCTAAAAGGACTAAATTTTCAAAATTGTCTTGAAAATAATCTAAATTTTATTCTTTTATTTCATTCTCATTCTCAAAATTCTCTTCTTGCCTTAATTTTTCTTCAAACGTTCCCTTAAATTGCTCATTACTTAAATAATCAGTAACTTCCATTCTAAAACATTCATTATCTTTTTCTATTGCAGGATATTTCATAGCTTTAACTATATTAAATGTTACTTCTTGATCATTGACTCTCATTATTAATTCTCCTTTTTGCACATCTATCACAGATCTCCCTATTGTAAGAAATGTTCTCCCCAAAATAATAGGAATCTCTTTATCTTCCTCCATATCTAATATAATAAAGACTACAGGAAAAATAAATTTATCCACTTTCACCAATACATCTTCTATAACTCCTTTAGGACAAGTTATTGATCGATCAACTAACTCAAGTGTTACAGTAATAGGGGAAATATCTCCTAATTCTAAATGTTTAAAAATTGATAGAGGCATAAGATTAATACTAGCTCCTAGATCACATAAGGCTTTTCAAAAATAATTTTCACCAATAGCATAAGGTATAGTAAAACTACTAGGATCTTTTAACTTTTTAAGAAGCTTTTTCTGAATAATTGTGCTACACTCTTCACCTAGTGTAACGGTCTCGTGATCTGCAAACATCCTTTTCTTGTTTAATATATCCTTCATAAATTTCACATAACTTAGCATTTGTTCCAAAGCCTCAATGAAAGGAATATTTATTGTTAACTTCTTAAGGATTTCCAAAAATTTGGAAATTTTTTATCTTTATTCTTCTGCTTCAATCATTGAGGAAACGAAGGTGGAGGTTTTTATAAAGAAATTTGTATTAGTTTATTTTCATCATTGTCGCTTTCAATTTCTACCTTCTTCTTCTCAGCTTTAGTTTCTCTTTGGATTCTTGTTTCCACTTACTTTCCACTTTGTAATTGAATAACTTTAATTTTCTCTTTTTTCTAATCTTTTAGATTAACTTCAACAATACTAGGAAGAATTCTTGAAGGTTTGTTACAAAGTGCAGTAGCAATATGTTCCTATTGATTTTTAATATTCCTAATTGCGGCCCCTTGATTTTGTATTTGATTTCCCATGTTCAACATTACTTCTTCCATAGTCAACTTCTTCTCTTTAACTTATGAGTTATTGTTAGATCAAGGAGGATAATAAGGTCTATAGTTAGGATTCCCTTCGTTATTTGAATTTTTTGAGGGGTTAACCAAATTTTTATAATTATTCCAACTAAAATTAGAGTGATTTTTCCATCTAGGATTATAATAATTAGAATAAGGATTATTATTTTTATTATTTATAGCATTTATAGTTTCATAAGATGATTTGATTATCACTTATCTGTTCTATTGAATTTTCCTGTAACACTGATGGTATTTGAGAATAGCTCACTCCAATTTGATCAATCTTCTTTGATATAGAGGCAATTTGAGATGCTAAAATAGACATTGCATCAGAATAATGAATAATTGCAACTCTCTTTGGAATTACCTGTTCATAGGGCCATTGAAAATTAATAGTAGCCATTTCCTCTATAAAATAATATGCTTCATCAAAAGGTTTTGACATTAAAGATCCACCTGCAGCAACATCTATAATAGATTTAAGTGATCCTACTAATCTATTGTAAAAAGTTTGAATTATTAACCAATTTGGTAAAGCATGGTATGGACATTTCCTAAGGAGATCTTTAAATCTATCCCCAGCTTCATATATTGATTCCCCTTCGAACAGACAAAAAGATGTAATATCATTTCTTAGCTTAGCCATTTTCTAGGGTGGAAAATGTTTAGCTAAAAATTTTTGTGATAGTTCTCCCAAAGTTCTTATAGATCCAGGTGCTAATGAATTTAACCAAGCTTTAGCTTTGTTCCTTAATGAAAAGGGAAAAAGTCTAAGTGTGACAGCATCATTAGACACTCCATCATATTTAAAAATAACACATATTTCAAGAAAACTAACAAGATGTAAGTTAGGATCACAGTAGGTGTTCCTCCAAACTAATTGTTTTGTACCATTTGGATAATAACAGCTTTAAGCTCAAATGATTTAGTAGCAACGTCAGGATTTTGAATAATCAAGTAAAGTTCATCTGTTGTAGGATTAGCATAATCTTTTAAAGGTTTTTGTCCATTTTTATTTATTTGATTATCTAAGTTATTCGCTATTTTGTTTAAATTTCTAATTTTTTTGTTGTTTTTAAACTATTCTTAAAGTGCGTTCTAATTCTGAATGATAAGGTACTAAACCTTCAAATCCAATACTATGCATAAACAAATATAATAAGTAAAGAAAAATTTCTTAAAAGTACTATTAACTTTTAAAAAAATTAAATATATATATATATATATATAATATTTTTAATTTTTTAATTAATTTTTTTATTTTATTATTTTATTGCTAAATTTCCTAATTTAACGAATCTATTAAATTTACCATTACCTTACCTGGCAACGGCGCCAAAAACTTGATCCCCAAAATTTTAGTTGTGTAAAATTAATAAAGTTGACTCCGCTTTGTAGCGATGCCAAAAACTTGGCTCGTAATTTTATGAATAAGAAATTGAAGCAATTTATGTTGGGATTCTTCAGAAGTATACATATCGTTATCAAGTACTACAAAACTTTCTATTTAAGCCCTAAATATCAATCATACGAGAAGGCTTAAATTCAAAATGGAAATTTAAATTAGGAGAGACACATCAATAAAGAAAATCTACTACACTAATTTCAAATATTTAAGGTGCTATCTGAACTAAATTATCAACTACTAGTTGAATTGTAAAGCAAAACTAAACCATAATTACCAAACTATGGTTTTGGGATGAAGTTATCTAATATGATAAAGTATCTTTCTTACTACAATGAGTTTTTTATTAAATGAGAGAGATAAATGGTTTGAATTTGTATTGTGTTAAATAGGAGCAATTTTAGTTCTCCACCATTAATCAAGTGTTATAGAGTTTAACTGACTAATCTCTGGTTTAGTCTCTAAATTTATGGTTAGGCTGGAAGGATACTGGCTCTCACTCTAGAGCTCCTACTTCCCTTCCCCTGAAGGCTAACACTCACTTTAGTTCTTAAACACTAAGAAAAAATTGGAAATTTTAGTCTATCACCCTAGAATCTCCAATTCTTCGAGCAATAATATACATTTCCCTATTTATTTGCACCCAATTCCATGAATGAAACACTTCTTCATGGAATCAAATGTGATTCTCACTTTGTTGTAAAAATCATACTCCATTTCCCGAATAGTATGTTTCACAATAGATATTAACATTTTAATTAGCCAAATCGAAAAGTGAATTAAGAACAGAGTGAAAAATCATAATAATTTATTTTATATTTTAAAATTGGCACATCCAAATTATCTCTTCATTTCACCATATCTCAGAGTAGGGAGAAAGACAAAGAAAACTACTGAGACCTCTTGAGGAAGATATGGAAAAATACAAATTTCAGAAATAAAAGAAAGTTTATACAACAATAATAAACAAACACTACTTATCTTTAACTCTTCCTTAAAGAAAATCTCTTGTAACCTCTCTTGGGCTCTTTCTCTCTTTATAAGCCTCTTGATTTTCTCTTCAAAGATATAGGGAAGAAGAAATCTCTCACTTCTCTCTATCTCTAACAACTTTTAGGAGAAATCACACTTAGACTCACCACACTAAATAATACACATAATAGAACTCTCAAGAAGACTCAATGACACACTAGCCCCCACTTTTTCTAATCGATTTTCGCTCTAAATAAAGCATAATGTCGATTTTCCAAGAGGTGTATCCAATAAATATTCAAAAAGCATCCAAATTCATCGAATCTTCTAAAAATTTGCCCAACATCGACATTGGCTCCGTCAGCGCCCATGATGGCGCCGTCGACATCCTTGCTCGCGCCGTCGACCCTAAGTTTTTCTTCCAAAATGTCATATTGACTCCAAATTCCATCCTTTTTGCTTCCTTTTTTGCTTCAATGATAAGAATCATCAACATATAATAAAACATGAAAAATACATTCCTTTAAAGTGTAATATCACTAAATATAGGTTTAAAAATACATATATTTTTGGTGTATCAATTATTACCACCCGAAGAATTATTCCAGTTAAAGTTGGGATGGTTCTTCCAACCTGGGTTATAATAATTTGAATATGAGCTATTTTTCTTGTTATTTATGACATTCAAAGTCTCTAATGATGCTTGAGAATCTACCATTTAGCCTAATGAATTTCTTCAATTATGGAAATTTGTTGAGAAAAATTCATTCCAAATTGGTCTAACTTCTGTGAAACTGCAGCAACTTGATTAGCTAACATTGCAAAAGCACCATTTCAAGAATATAGACTAGTTTCTTAAGATTTACTCTTTCATAAGGCCATTAAAAATTATTTTTAGCCATTTCTTCAATTAAAGCATAAGAGTCATTATATGGTTTTGACATTAATGAACCACTAGTAGCAACATCGATAATAGATCTATTAGATCTAGCTATTCCATTATAAAATGTTTGAATTATTAACCAATCTATTATATCATGGTGTAGACACTTTCATAAGATTTCCTTAAATCATTCCCATGCTTCATAAATAGATTCTCCTTTAAATCGACAAAAAATGTAATATCATTTCTAAGCTTTGTAGTTTTTGATGGTGGAAAATATTTAACAAGGAATTTCTGCTCTAAATCACTCAAAGTTATGATAGATCCAGTTGATAATGAATTTATCCATATCTTATCTTTATCTTTCAGCGATAAAGGAAATATTCTAAGTACTATAACATTATCTGATACGCCATCATATTTAAATGTAACACAAAATTCTAGAAAATGATAAAATGTAAATTTGGATCTTCAGTTGGTGCTCCCACAAATTGATTATTTGATATTCAATAATAGCGGGTTTAAGCTCAAATAACTTAGCCACTACAGTGGGTTTTTTATTACTACAATGAAGTTCATCCACCGTAGGGTTTGCATAATCTCTTAAAGGTCTAAATTCTTCAATATTTTGATTATTTTGATTTACCATTTCTTGTGATTTTCAGTAAATTTTAAATTTTTTAATTTTATAGTAGTTATTTCTAATTCAAAATTATAAGGCACAATTTCTGTGGAACCTGAACTACGCATACATTACTATAAAACACATAAAATAAAAATAACTATAACAATAAAAATAAATACACACAAACAAGAACTTAATATAAAAACAACACTACAATATTCCTATAATAAATCTTAAAGTTTAAAATAAGAGTTTGTAAAAATAGAAATTTTTTTGCTTTCTTAAAACTTCTCTATTTTTTTTATTTTCTAAATTTTGCTTCCTCGACAACGACGTAAAAAACTTGATCCTGACTTTCTATATAGATGTAAAATGTGATGTATGCAATTATAAGCTTAACTTCCTTAATAGTTATTCTTAATTAGTAACAAAGCCAAAAACTTGTTCCAAAGCAAAAGCTAGGTAAGTTTCCCACTATGAAACAAATAAAAATACAATTATAATAATTAAATATGGGATATTATACAAGTATACATATCATTATCAAGTAATATAAGACTTTTTTATTAAGCCCCAAATATCGAACCCACAAGGAAGACTGTAATATGCACTTTAAAAAGTTTAGATGACAAAAGATTGTTTAGCAAAATATTACTTAAACTTAAGATACTATAATAGGAATGAAAATTCAATTCTTTTTGTAATATTTGCTTTTTAAAAATAAAGTAAGCAACTAATTAACTTAACTAAATATTTGCAAGATGAATGCAATATAATTAAAATATCTTTTTCCTTATCTTGAATCAGTAATAAGTATAAAAATTATTTTTTGGAAGTATTCTAAATGTGTTGTGCCAAATAGGAGCAATAATAATCTTTACCCCTTACTAGAGATGCTACAAAAAACATTGGCTAATATATGTTTGAATAGTCTTGAAGACAGGTTAGGTAGGGAAGATACTAGCTCTCACTCTAGAGTTCCCTTTTCTCCCTCCACTTGAGGGCTATATCTTGTATCAAACCTAAGATTACAAATTAAATTAGGGGCTTTGGCCTGTCACTTTAAAGTCTTCTAATTCTACACTCTTGTTCCCTATTTGTTTGCACTTAACCCCATGAACTACATTGTCATTCATGAAACCAATATGTGATTCTAACAATTTATTTATTGAGACAATACCATCTTGGATCTTACATGTTCTCACAACAAGTATTAATATCTTAATTGGCCAAATCAAGAAGTAAATGAAGTACAAGGTTTCAAATCAACACAGCTTCTTCCAACATTGAAGTTTAATACTTCACAAAAATTCTTTTAAATACTTAATCACTTATCATTTTAAGGAATAAGATAAATA
>NEWO01000143.1:244183-254711 GCA_003013225.1 Phalaenopsis aphrodite
TTATGGTAAAGAATTTAACTTTTAGACTTCCATATTTTAGTTATGTAAACATAATAGTTTAACTTAAGAAAAGTTCAAAACAATTCCAGTTAATACTAAAGGTGCAAAGATATTCCGTAATTAAGTCTAAGGTTTTTTATCGTCTATTTCTTTCAAGAAAAATTGCAATTTGTTCTGTTAAAGTCACTTAGGAAATTCAGATGAAAAAGAACTTCATAAAACTTTATTAAAAATTAAGTTAATATTCAAATTAAAAGTTTAGAAAATGTATCCAAGTCTTTTTCCTTAAGTTGATTCAAGTGAAGCCAATTTTTAATTAGGCATCTCCTCAAACTTCTCCCCACATCTTTTCTTTTTCTATTCTTTTTCTTTTCTTTTCTTTTTTTTTCTTTTTTGTTTTTCTTTTCTTTTTGTGAGAATTACTATATTTGGATAGCCTTTAATGATTTTGAACTTCATTATCCTCTTCATAAAGTTAAAAACTTCTTACATTTCTTCACTTAACAAATTTATATTAACTTAAAGATTTCATAAAGTTTAATTCTTTTATTTTTACATGAAACTTTTATGATTTTTTTAATATTTCAAAAATACAAATTTTATTTACTAAAAATAGAAAAACATAGTCGTATTCTCTTTTAAAAAATATCTTAGCCCCTAGAATTAACCTTTATTATTGAAAATTTTTACTTAAATTTACTATATATTTAGAAACATAATTATAGTTATCTAGAGTTAACCCTTAATACCAAATGTCATGTTAGATTTAAAATTTTTAAAATTTTGTTAAGTGAGGATAAATAAAATTAAGTTCTTTCTCTCTTTCTAAAAATGATTTTTCTACTTGCCGCCCCAAACTTAAATTTTTAAAAGATTTTTTTTTACATGAAGAGCTTTAAAAATTAATGGTGAAAGAAATCATTAAATACATAAAAAAATCATACCTGTCGGAGATTTTGATTTTTGAACATAAATTTTGAAATATTGCAGGTGCTAATATGAAAACTACAAGGCTAAGAACATTAACTTGAACATAATACATATAAAATTTGTTAAGAAAGAGCTAATCACAATACATAATAAAGTGTTCAAAATATTAACAAAACTAAAATAAGTTCTAAAAATGAAAACAGTTTTTCACAATACAGTTTCACGTAACATAACAACTGAGTCTCAACAACACATAACACAAACAATATAATCACACAATACAAACACATATAAAAAAGCAAAAAAAAAGATCACCAGACATCATCTTCCTTATCATCACATCTAACTTCCACTGCTAATATGGAGTATAAGTAGGGTGAATAGGGAACTGAACTGTATGGTTACCCCTCAGGTATCTCACTAAAGCATCATCATAAGCAGCATCATACTCAAATTTTTGGCGAATCAGATCATCAGTGTGAGCACTTCTGATCTCCATATTCTGCATCCTATGATCTGTCCTCAAAATAACTCCCTACTGAATCATCATCTGGTCTAACAACTCTCTGTTGCTGGGGTCACTTGAAGTAGGCTCACTAAAAGTAGGGGTTCTATAAGCAGAAGGAATATCCCTGACCTATCTTCCAGATCTCCAATCAACACGGGACTCATAAGTATTGATGTTGGCAGGCCCAATCATTCTTTGAGGCTTAATCCTCTCCTCATCAGGCTTGAAATCAACTCCTGAATGCTCAAAAAGTGTGTAAATGAGAGCAGAGTGTGCCAATCCACCAGTGGTCTCTCCTAGAGCAATAGATCAAATGTTCATACAAATGATAGAGCCTACATTTATATCCATCACTTGCTGAATATAGAAGTTCAGGATGGCTCTATCCTTGGTCACTTCACTATGATGATTTGTTGGAATCATCCTCCCAGAAATAAAATAATGCAAGACTTAGACACTACATTTAACATAGAAAGGGGGATGTTAACTTCAACTCCATTATTGATTTTCCAAGACCCTTTCTCACTAGTCATAAAAGAAATAACTTCATCTAATGCTTGGTCTGTGGCAGAAAATGAATGATATTATCATTTATTAACATCTTCTAATTTAAAACTCATTGATTTTTTCTTGGAGTAAACTCCATACTTTTTCCTCGAACAAAAACATAATAATCAGAAGCCTCAGGAAGGTTGGCATAAAATTCCATCACAATCCCAACTATTGCATCGACAGTAAAAGAGCAGAAGTTTTCACACTGCCGAGCGATAATCGATCATTCAACTTCTCCTCCTAGACTTTTAAAACCTCGGTCCTAAATTACTTTTTTATTTTCTTGAAGACTATTATGAAATCGAGCACTGGCTTTAAAGTTAATAAACCTTTGCTTGTCTTTTTCTACCTTCCTTTTACTCAATCTAGGTGCCATAGGAAATCTAGAAAAATTTAAAAAAATTTGAATAAATTCCAAAGTTTCGAAATTCAAAATGTAAATCACTTTAAACTTAAATCCACTAAGTAAGAGTTCTTCACCAAAGCATTTTCTCAAAATCTCTCAAAAAAATTTCAAAATTTCAGATCTAGTCAATGTGAGAAAAATCTTTCGTGAAAATAAAAAATTTCTACTTTAAAGTGTAGCTCTTACCTAAAGAAGATGAAATCCAAAGTTCCTTTGCCTTTAAATTGCCTCAAATCCACCCAAAATCAAGCCCTAGGTGAAAAACCAAAAGTTGAAGGTGACTTAAGGGGTTAAAATTGAGGTTTGTGGTGAAAATCACAAATTAAAGCGTTAATTCGTTGCTCTTGGGTCGAAGGCGGCGTTGAAGGACCGAAATTCACTATTTTGATTTTCAAATTTTCAATTTCCTTTCATTTTTCTCCAAAGTTTTTAGTATTTTGAAACACCCATTTTTATCTAAATTCATAAATACACATTTCACAAACAATCATTTTCACAAACACCAACAAATTGTCTTTTATATATGAAAATACACTTTTTACAAACACATTTCACAAATCAGAAATTCACACCTATTAAGCAATCTAGTTATAAATCAGCATCAAAATCAAGCCACAACACTAAACGCTGACACGAAACTATACACATAGTTAAAGTTCAAAATTTTAAAGCAAAAACAAACCAAATCAAACCTAACCAAATCCACACAACTACACTAAACACATAAACACTTTTAAGTAAGTAGAGAATTCACAATATTCAATCATTCAACCTCATCTTCAATGCTTTCACCTCCTTTAATATCTCCCATAGATTTGTAATGAACATATAGGTTGTAGAAGGATCAGTACGAAAATTGATATGTCGAATTTTCTTATATCTACCCCTTTTCTTTAAACATCCGAACTAATCCTGCTTCAAAATTCCAGTGTGCTCAAAGTTCTCTTTCATTCTCCAATCTAAGTGATAAAAAAGGTACTTGAGATCTCCCACTGCATTCATAATACTCAAAAGTTCTCTTTCAATTTTCTTCAATTTCTTCTCTAAAGCAAGCAAACTTTCAACTGTTGGTGGCATTAATGGAGTTGAAGCATGTGAAGCATGATCTATAATAGCCTTTAGTGCTTCATTTCCATTACTAACATACTGATCATGAATAGGAATCATGGGCTCCCACGGTAGTAAAACTTTTCCCAATTTTCATATGGCACTTGGGATTGACTGCAAATCAGAAAAATTGCAGAAGGATGCCCAAGTCCATAAATTAACCCATTCTTAACGATTTCCATCATAGATTTAAATATAATTGAACCTATATCAATAGGTTTCTCCATTTGAATACAGTAGTTTAAAATAACACTCTCCTTGGTGACTACTGATCTTCATAGTAGGGAGTAATTTTGCACGAATAAAGAAATGACACTGCTTTGAAATTGGATTAAGTGATGAAGCAGAAAAACTAATATATCCTTCATCTCGTACTTCCCACATATCACTTTCATCCGTCAGAAAATTAGAGTCCCACTGTTGCTGTTTTGTTTTGTCTGGTTACTTGGGTTTTGTCTCTACTCTTTCTTTTGCTTGTTCTACTTCTCCATCTACTACTCATTTGCTTGTAACTGACATCTCCACTAGTTACCTTGACCCTTTGATAGTACCTGTGTTGTGGGGTTTTTTCAGAGAAGACTGACCCTAATAATATTGATATAAACACAAATATTCGGTGGGCTAAGGCCACTTTTACTGACATTCTTGGGAAAGGTTATGATATTGTTCAAATTCCTGATGACTTGGTTTTTCCTCAAGAGTATCATGAGGGTAATGACCATCTATTCAAACATATATGCAAGAAAAGTGGGAAAATAGCTATCTACTATACTGAGGAGGACTTAAATGGCCTAACTGAATGTTATAAATTCACCTTAATTGGCAAATTTCAACTAGGCCATCCAAAAATGGAATATGTGAGAAGATTTTTTGATGGACTAAAATTCAAAGGGGCATGGAAAGTGGGTCTTCTTGATGGAAGGCATATTCTCATCAACCTAACAAGGGAAGAAGACTATGCTAGAATTTTCTTTAAACAATCTATTTTGGTTGAAGCTATCTCAATGATACTATTAAAGTGGACTCCTGATTTCGACCCTAGTAAAGAATTGCCCATTGTCCCCATTTGGTCTAAGTTATCTGGATTTAAACTCCATTTCTTCAACCACAAAGTTCTCTTCAACATTGGCAAGGATTTGGGAAGACCTTTGAAGTTGGATGCCCCCACCTTCAATTTATCCAGACCCTCAGTAGCTAGAATCCTGATTGAAAGAAATATTACCTTACTAGCTGTGGAAGAAATTTGGTTAGGTACTAAGCACAATGGATATTGGTAGAAAATCGTAGTTGAACAAAGGCCTTATTATTGACATCACTGCAAAATGTTTGGCCATACAGATGAGAAATGCTTTAGACTTTATCCCAACTTCAGAAGGAAGCTTCCCAAACCAAATTCTGAGGGTTTAGAGGCACAAGGAATTGAGTTGCCTGATGTTGCTGGAATTGCTACCCAGGATTCCGAAGTTCCAAGGACAACGACTCAGGAGGACACTTTACAAGAGTTGGTTGAATTATTTCATAATAAGGGAAAAGATGTTGTGGACCCTAATAATTCTCTTCAAAATGTTCTAAAACCTTAGACTGAGTAGCTTCACCTTATCCCACAATCCACTCAAGTTGAACAGATCCAGTGTACTGCACTTCCAACACCTTCAGTTGAACAAAGGGAAACAACAATTGATATACCGAGGAAGATCCTTTGCTATTACAATTGGCTAAAAATTTAGAAGAGGGATGGCAAATTCAGAAAACAAAAAAGAAGAAAATTCCTTTAGAATTAAAGAATCTCCTTCCTTCTTCTTCTTCTTTGGAGGAAGACCTCCCTCTCTCTTCTAGCACTGTTAGAACTAGGAGGAGGGGAAAGTCCACCTCAATTGTTTAATGAACCTAAACTGTTGGAATTTTAGGGGATTAGCACATCCTAAATCTTTTAATAGAGTTCTGGCCCTTAATAGGATGTATAAACCTTGGATCATTGCAATACTTGAACCTATGATATCTAAACATTTCAACAAAATTGTGAGGAAGTTCCTTGGATTTCAGCATATTGTCAACACTAACAGTAAACTTTTGCTTTTTTGCAAACAGGAAATTCAATGTACTGTTCTCAAAGAGTGAGACCAATTTATCCACTTGAAGATTAACTTAAATTGCTATTATGGCTTTGCTACTTTCATTTATGCTGGTTGTACATCCACTGCTAGACAAGAACTTTGGAAACAGTTACAAGATTTAAGCAATTCTATAAGGGATATTTGGATTGTTGGGGGTGATTTCAATTGCCTCTCTTCACCAAGTGAGAAGAAGGGAGGGAGATCTCCTTATATTAATCTTATGGACCTTTTCAATAACAATATTCAGTCTGCTAGTCTTTTTGAATTGGGTTTTATTGGTCGTAAGTACACATGAAGAAGGGGGAGGATTTGGGAGAGGCTGGATAGAGTTTTGGTGAATGATTTTGGTTCAGAGATTTCCTCCACACATCTATCCAACACTTGGCTATGAGTGGGTCAGATCATAAACCCTTACTAATTCAGATAACTTCCAACACTACTATAAGTAAAGAGTTCAGATAACTTAATATGTGGTCCAAGCATGGGGATTTTCTTAATCAAGTCTCTTTGGATTGGGCAGATGTTCATCATCACATCCCTGGTATCAAACTATGGATTTTACATAAAAAAGTCAGTAAACTTCTTTATAAATGGAATTGGGAGGTGGTAGGGAATATTGATAGTATCGTTCTAGAATCTGAACAAAAGGTACTGCAGTTAGAACAACTCATGACCTCTGGTTGAACTTCATTCTGCTGATGAACATCTACTAGATGCAATCAATATGCAGGAGGAACTCTATGCTAAGAAGGCCAATAGAATGAAATTTTGTGATGGGGATAAAAATTCTAAATATTATTATGCTTGCATCAATTATAGGACGAAATGCAACACCATTTATAAAATCATTTTTCAGGAGGGTCATTGAATTACTACAGCTGAAGGCATAGCTGGTAATGCTGTTCAATACTTTCAAGACATTTTCAAACAAACTCCTGTCTCTGAACCTGCCATTCAATACACCTTATTTGACAAGGAAAGGGAGTTCACCCAAAGCCTCTCTCTCATTAATGTTCCTGATGAAAAGGAAATATGGGAAGCAGTGAATTCTATTAGCAACACAAAAGTAGCTGGACCTGATGGATTCACAAAAAAATTTTATAAAAAGGCCTAGCTGATTGTGAAGGGAGATGTCATTGCAACAATCCAAAGCTTTTTCTGGGGGGCTGATCTCCCCAAATATTTCTCCTCTTCTACTATTACTTTGGTGCCCAAAGAAAAAACTCCTCACAAATGCGAAAACTTCAGACCCATTAGCCTTACTTCTGTTATTTCAAAGATAATAAGCAAAGTACTGGTCCATAGATTACAACCCCATTTGAATCAACTTATCTGCAGGAATCAGGTAGCCTTCATCAAAGATAGAAGTATTGCAGATAATGTTCTTTTGGCTCAAGAGTTGGTATTTGATTTGGACAGAATCACTAGAGGAGGTAACTTAATTCTCAAATTGGATATCAGAAAAGCTTATGACACAATCAATTGGAAGTTTATTGAACAAATTCACATTGTCAGAGGTTTCTCCCCTTCCTTTATCTCTCTAATCAATAGATGGTTGGCTAACAATTTCCATTTTGTCTTCATTAATGGAACTTCACATGGGTTTTTCAGTGCATCAAGAGGTATCAAACAAGGCGACCCCCTATCCTATACTTTCGAGTAAGACAACCAAGGAAACAAAACTGTAGCTCCCAAATTTCTATTCCGGGCCAAAAAAAATTCCAAAAATGCATTCAATCAGGGGCAACATAGAAACCAACTCCAAACAGATGTTCAAAGTCAAAAAATATAATCTCCATTATATGCATTCGAATAGGAATAACAAGAAGAGCAAAACAGAGGCATTATAGCAGCTTCCCAAATCATCTAAAATTCTCTAAAGTATACTTGAATAAAAGAGCAGTAAAACTGAGCACACTATTGTTCAAAATCAAAAGAACTGTCCTCTCTTATGTATTTGAGTAGAGGCAGCAAGGAGAACAAAAACCATAGCCCCAAGCTAATATTCTAAACCAAAAAAATTTTCATAGATATATTCAAATAGGGGCAACAAGAAGAACAAAATTGAACCCCAAACAATTGATCAAGGCTATAAAATATATCTCCAATATCTATATTCAAATGGGGGCAACAAGAAAGCACAAATATCAAAAGAATCCATGTACATCAATTTCAAACTGAAGGAAACCATGAAGCTAAAAAACAGAAGCCCGCCTTATCAAATAAGTCCAAAAATCTCATTCGAACAAGAGACAATCAAGTAGCTTAAAACGAGTAAAAAAAATGCCAAAAAAATATCCTCGAATAAAGCATCAACAAAACAAAACTACAACACCAAAATAAACCTCAAAAGTCAAAAGATATTATCTCAATGTATATTTGAAGAAGGCAGCAAAGGAAGCAAAACTGCAGCTCCCAAACAAATCCTCAGAAACCCAAAGATGAATTTCTAATGTATATTTGAAGAAGGCAGGAAAGGAAGCAAAAAACTACAGCCCCAAATAGTTATTCCAAAAACATAAGAAAAATAATCCATGTATATGCATTGAAGTAAGAGCAAAAAAGAAGAACAAGAACTGTGGTATTTGAAACCAAAAAGATCTCAACACATGTAATCGAATAGGGCCAAATTATATAACTATGGTATTAATGTATCAAAACCATGATCAAGAATAACCAGTTCTCAAAATAACTTAAATTTGACCTCGATTTCTTGCTAGCTCAAGAAATGAAAAGAGTAAGAAGAGGTCACGAGATGAAAGCTTCCAGCAGAAATCCCTATGAAATCTCAAGAAAAAAAAAAACGTAGCCCTTTTTCTCTCTCCCTTAGAGGAATTTATAGTTGAGCAAGGGGAGGAGAAGCTAATGACAAGGGAACCATAAGATCTCAAGAATAAGAGCTACGAGCTCATGAGCGGGAGAGGCCGTTACAAGAAAGTAACCGACAATTACAACTTGAGAAAGAGATAAAACACCACTAGAGAGGAAAAGCGTGATCGGAGAAACTGGCAATAAGGCCATCATTACTCAGCCGAGAGAGACAAAAGAGATAGCGCAAAATTTGGTCCCAAGAAGAGGAAGAGAGCGCACGTGAGGAAGAGTTTAGGATTAGGTTTATAAAAAAATATCTTTTATTTTAATAAAAAAACTTTATCAAATATTTTTTATTAAAGAAAATATTAAATTTTGTTTGATCTACTCACGCTCGGCACCCCAACAAAAATGGGTGTCCTCCCTAGCTAATGTCGACGTTTCAGAGACAACGACATGGTCCGTTTCGTCATCCAGAGTCATCCGAACAAATTTGTCGACGATCGAGCCAATTCAACTTCAATTCGCGGGTGGCGCATCAAATGAAATTATTGTGACCCTTTTAGAATTGTTTAACGAGTGACTCATTGACCAGTCTTCACATAATCAATAACCAAAGTCAAATAAACTACTAGTGGCAGAAAGTCAAACATCACACACATCTGTATCTTTTAAATCCTTATGGGAACTCAACAAGTGTTTCAACAAGTTCTGCTATAATCAACTCAACTGGACATCGAGGATTAGAAACCGTCAATATGAAACTTCAAGGAACGAAGAAATGGTATGAATTTATAAGTCGTGTAGATCCCAGTCTAGTCCTCTAAGAAAGTCAAAATAGAAATCCTAAGGCTAGATCCTAGGGTATTTAAGGAAGGGAAAAGAAGACCTAAAAAATGAGGATAACAAATGGACCCCCAATAGGTGTGGTGTGTTGTATGAACACGCCACACCTATTTGCGTTGACAAAAATGATCAACCCAATCCCGCAAGAATTTCCAAGTAATAATACTTGGGACAAATTGAATGTAGAATGTGAAGTTGTATTTTTCCTGGGAACGGGCATTTATATTTTGAAATTGCTTTCGTGGATTTGAATTTTCAAATGACTTTTGAAATATGTGTAAAAGGAATATTCAAAATTTGACAATAATATCAAAGAATGTGTGGAGGAAGAAACGGAATCAAACTTTACCGCAAAGGATATAAGAAAAATAAGTGAAATAGGAAGACTATATCAACTCGGAATACTGCTAGGGAAGTTACATTTGAGCTGAAACTAATCGAACAAATGTTGTGTGTTATCTTAGGATTCATCACAGAGTCTAAGTTGCTTCTCCTCAAACCTAAGCAAAATAGGAAGATACCAGGCCAACTTGCAATACCGCTGGGGAAGTTACATCCAAGTTGAAACTTGTCAAAGAATGACAACCATTAGGGACATTACGCCAATGAAGACTGTACCAGTTCGGGCTATCACTGGGGATATTACATCCGAACCAGATATAGTCGAAGAATGGAAACCTTTAAGGAGATTATGCCAATAAAGACTGTACCAATTTGGGGTACTGCTTGGGATATTATGTCCAAACTAGATCTATTCGAAGAATGACAACCGTTAAGAAGATTACGCCAATAAAGACTGTACGAGTCCGGGCTACCGTGAGGGATATTACGTCCGAACTAGATTTAGTCGAAGAATGATAACCATTAAGGAGATTACGCCAATAAAGACTGTACCAGTCCAGGCTATTGTTGGGGATATTACGCCCAATCTAGATCTAGTTGAAGAATGACAATTGTTAAGAAAATTACTCCAGTAAAGACTGTACTAGTCTGGGCTACCGCTAGGGATATTATGTCCTAGCTAGATCTAGTCAAAGAATGACAACCTTTACTAAGATTACGACAATAAAGACTGTACCAGTCCCGGCTACCGCCAGAGATATTACGTCTGAACTAGATCTAGTTGAAGAATGACAACCGTTAAGGAGATTGTGTCAATAAAGACTGTACCAGTCTGGGCTACCGTTGGAAATATTACGTCCGAATTATATCTAATTGAAGAATGATAACCATTAAGAAGATTACGCTAGTAAA
>NEWO01000143.1:262859-309055 GCA_003013225.1 Phalaenopsis aphrodite
AATTTTAACTTTAAAGATTCAGGCCATGTGTAAGAGGAAAGAGTGTCGTGCTATATACATATAATTATAGAGACAAAATTTATTGTAAAATTATTCTTTTTCAAGTATATTTTGTTACAATTTTAAGTTCGGACCCAGTTACAACTAGAACACCAGTGCTTCTAAGAACAAAACTCTATTTCTAAAGTTTTTTCTTTCAAAATATCATGACGCATAGTACTTTTCAGATATCATCCATTAACAGGGAGCATAGGTTGTTCTCCTTAACAATCTATTAATTGATAAGTGCCTCCAGAGTAAACCTTCTCGACAACAAAAGGTCCTTCCCAGGTTGGTTCAAATTTACCTCCTATCTTGCGATGTGCAAGAATATGTTTTCTAAGGACAAGAACCAATTCACCAACTATAAAAGTCCTGGGGCGGATCATCTTATCATGTGCTTGAATCATTGTAGCTTGATATAATTCCATATTTTATTGCGCTATCAGTCGCTTTCCTTTGAAGCTTTCTAATTCTTCTAGTCCTAATGTGGCATTCTCTTCAGTGGTAATTTTATTAGAGGCGATAACTCTTAGAGATGGAAGTTGAGCTTCTAAAGGTAACACAACCTCAGACCCATACACAAGTGCATAAGGTGTAGACTGAGTTAGAGTTCTAAACATAGTCTTGTAAGCCCATAAGGCTTCTAATAACTGCTCATGTCAATTTCTTTTATTTTTCTCCCGAGTTTTCTTCAAAATTTGGACTAGAGTTTTATTAAAATCCTCGACCAATCTGTTAGCCTTCGAGTAATAAATTGTAGAATAACGCCAATCTATTCCGTGTCTTCTGACGAAGTTATTGATTTTTGTATTTTTGAATGCGGACCCATTATCTGATATGATTCTGTGTGGTATTCCAAAGCGATAAACAACTTGATTTTTGAAGAACTGTAGAACATGGTGCGCTTTCACTTACCGAAGAGGTATTGCCTCTGCCCATTTCAAAAAATAATCCGTTGCAGCAAGTATGAACCGATGTCCCTTCAAAGATGGAGGGTCTATAGGACCCACTATATTTGTACCCCAACATTTGAAAGGCCATGACGCCATTGTTGGGTGCAACACATTCAGGGGTTGGTGCAAGACCACTCCGTGTACTTAACATTGATGACAACTTTTTACAACCTTCACACAGTCGGTCATCATCGTAGGCCAATAATATCCTAGGCTCTTAATTTTCATCTTCATCTTACGACTTAATTGCTGAGTCCCACAAAGTCCTGAATGTACCTCTTCAACAATTTCTTGAGATTTTGGACCGCTCACACATCTTAACCACATTTTGTCAAAAGAACTTTGGTAAAGAAGATTATCTATTAAATCATATAACAAAGATCTTTTCTTTATATTATGTGCCACTGACTTATGATTTGGTAACTTTATTGTTTGCAATTATTCTATAAAAGGTTGACGCCAATCTTCTGCATTTTCTGTAGTTGCCATTACTGTTTCTTATTTACCCAATTTTTCCAGAGTATCGATATCAATCTGAGATAGAACTTGAAGCCCTTGAACAATTATCTCAATGAAACTTTCCTGTGGACATGCAAATTCATTAGCGAGTCTAGCTAAAGAATATACAAGAGCATTCTCTCCCTTAGGTATTGTGTATATTGTCACATTTCTAATATGTTCCAATAACTTCATTATATAATGGTAATATTTTCCCAATTTGGGTTTCAAAATTCTATATTGCCCGACAACCTGTTGAATAATCAATTGCAAATCTCCATAGATGTTAATGTCTGTTACACCCACTGATATTGCCAATTGTAATCCTATTATCAATGCTTCATATTCTGCGTCGTTATTTGTACATGGTTCTATTAGATGGTAAGAATATCTTTACATTCCTTATTCTGGAGTATTGAAGATCAGCCCAGTTCCAGCTTTACTGGGTATTATTCTTTGTAATTCTTTATCTTTTTGTGCTGAAGAAGCCCCATCAAAATATAATTCCCAACATCGAGTCTTAAAATTTTCCAAATTCATTATCTGTTCATCAAGTAAATCATCATTGAGAGGAGAATTGGCTGGTAACGGGTGTACTGCGAGGAATTCTGTTAAAATCTGCCCTTTCACAGCTTGGAGTGGAATGAAAGTTATATCAAAATGCAATAATACCATGGCCCACCTTGCTAACCTTCTGGAAAGCGTTAGTCGAGTCATTAAATATTGCAATGGATTAAACTTTGAAATAAAGTTAACTTTGTAAGAAAGCATATAGTGTCGAAATTTTTGGACTGCGAAGATTAAAGCCAAACAATGTTTCTCAATCAGAGGATACTTTACTTCCCTGGTATTAATAGACGACTTAAATAATAAAGTGCATTTTCTTTACCCTCATCATTGACTTGAGCTAGCAGGGCTTCGAGGGATTCGTTCAAAGCCACAGTATAAAGTATTAAAGGTCTGCATGATTTGGGTGCTGCCAAAACAGAATGTGTTGTCAGGTATTGTTTAATACTTTCAAAAGCATGTTGACATTTATCGTCCCAGGTAAACTTTGCATCTTTCTTAGTCAACGTAGAAAAGGTTGTCACTTACTTGAAAAGTTAGAGATAAAGTGTCTTAGATATGCCAGCCTCCCTTGAAAGGATCATAATTGCTTTAAATTTTTAGGGGGTGGCATTTTTAGGATAGCTTTAATTTTTCTCAGGTCAATTTCAATCCCGCGGTGACGGACAACAAACCCTAAAAATTTCCCAGAAGTCACACCAAATGCACACTTTAGGGGATTTATTTTAAGGTTAAATCATCATAACCGTTCAAAAATAGTTCTCAAATCGTACAAATGATCTTCTTTCTATTTACTTTTGATAACCAAATCGTCCACATAACATTCCACTTGATTTTGAATGAGTTCTTCAAAGATTCTTGTCATTGCTTGCTGATATGTTGCACTAGTATTCTTCAATTTGAAAGGCATTACTGTATAGCAACAAACTCCAATTGGTGTTCAGAAAACTATGATTTTTTATCTTCTGGATCCATTTTTTTTTATTGTATCTGGATGATCCATCCATCAAGGAGAAAATTTCATGTGATGAGGCAATGTCTACCATCAATTCTGGAATAGGAAGAGGGAACTCATCTTTTGGGCATGATTTATTCAAATATCTAAAGCCTACGCAAATCCATATTTTCCCATTTTTCTTCTTAACTGGTACTATACAAGACAACCATGTGGGGTATTGTTCTTCTTGTACAAATTTAGCATCTATCAATTTCTTAACCTCATTGATAACTTGTTATTTGATATCAAAACACATTCCCCTTGTAGCTTGCTTAACAAGAATCGTAGTAGGATCTAGGCCCAATTTATGTACTGCAACTTATGGTGCCAATCTAGGCATTCCTTATAACTCCAAGCAAAACAATCTTTGAATTCTGTCAATAGCTTAATCATATTTATAGATTCTTCTTCACCAAGTAGAGAGCTAATAAAAATTGACCTCAGTTCCTTTTCGGTACCCAGGTTAACTACTTGTTACTCATCTACTGTTGATTTAGTCTCTTCTTCAAATTCTGGTGTGACATCCTCAATTGTAGATTCTTCATAGTTTTTCAGAATTTCTAAACAATCTTCTTCTTGTCCATTAGTAACAACTAGGCAAAATTTCGTATCATCAACAGGCCCTACTGTGCCGACCCAAGACCTTGTTTGGAATTAAATGCTTAATTTTCATTATTCCAAAGTTTCTCAAAGTATCATGATTGATCTCTTGACCATTGCTTAGGTACCATACCAGGCTGAGCGACATTTTGAACTCAAGGCGAGTACCAATCAACAGGTAATTCCATTAATTCAGAAGAAATATTATCTTCTAGTTCTACATTGGCTCCAGAACTAGAGGATGAAGAACCACGATGAAACTTAATTGTTTCATACATGCACTATGTACTTCATTGACCATCTGACCCTCAATTTTATGAGCAGAAATTTGGGTGAGGGCCATAATTTGTACATAGCAATTAATCTGATCATACATTGAGTTATACTCACATTTTTTATCATCTTCTAAATTGATTTGCAATAAAGGTTTTTTCTAATTAACCATCATCACCTCCTTCTTGATTTTCTCATCTTGAGAACTGTCTTCCAAACCAATGTTGATAATTGAATTCTTTCATTCAACAGTCCTATCGTTCCTTTCATGATCTCGTCCCCGACCTTGACCTCAAATACGAGTTCTAGAGAGAATTTCACCCTTTTATTGTAAAGGAGTGATAAAAGATCGTTGCATCAGTACTGAATGACTTTTCCTTTATGTACTTTCTGGATCTTTTATTTTACTTGTAGCAATATCAAGAGATGGAACAATCCTTTTCAGAGGAAATAATAAGTGGCATCTTCATGAATACCCACTTCATAAATTGAAAACGGCTGTAAATCTCGCTTTATTAAATATTCATGTCCTTCCAAACAAAATTTTATACATTGATGTAGTGACGAAGGAACCAAACTATTTTAATGAATCCAGGGTCGGCCCAAGAGAGCATTGAATGAAGTCTCAGAGTCAATGATATGAAATTTTGTAGTTGTCACTAATTCTCCAATCTTCATCAGTAACATAATTGATCCAAGAGCTCTTTCCCCTTTCTAGTTAAAACCTCTTAACATCATTTTATCAGCAGTCAACTGTCTTGCATCTATGTCCAGAGAAGCCAGTGTCCGCAAACTCAATATATTAATGGATGCCCTTGGATCCACTAATACTCTGGAGAGCATGAAATTACCAATGTTGACAGAGATATACAACAGACAGTTATGATCAGTAGTCCCAAGAAGAAAATCATCATTTATAAATGTTATTTTTGCTTTTTCCCTTAACGAACAAACCTCATCTAAGGAAGTACCAACCAGTTGAGCTAAACAAATTTTTGGATCAAGCAAAGCTTTTATCAAAGCTTCCCTCATTTCCTTTGATAGGATCAGGGCATCGTATATACTCAACTTAGCACGTAACTTCCTAAGTTGGGCTAGTACATTGTAATCCACCTTATTGCTTAATTCTCCTTCCCTCTCTGAACAGGTATCTCATCAATTGATGGAGTTTGATCATCTTGATCAACCACTTATTTTGCCTTATCCTTTGGTCCCATTCTCGAAGGCGATAATTTCTCGCTTCTCAAATTTATTTTCGTTCTCTTCTAAATCTTGAATTAACTCGGGTACTGCCTCCATATAAGCTAGAATAACTAACTCTTCTAAGGCTTCTTCCAAATCTAAAGATTCTAATTCTATCGCAATCGGTGATCCATGAAACTTAAAGAAGGGAACATCAGTTTCTGAATCAACATCATTATCATTGATATCCTCTCCCAGATTGTTGTGACATGTAGCAAAATTCTGTACGATTTGAAAATTGTTATGAGTATTGAGACTGTTATCGCGGTTACATTGGTTATCATCAATCTCATCATCAACAAAAACAACCAAAATGTAGCCAAAATCAAATTCCATAGTATTACGTGCCTCTGGAGGAGGAAAAAAGAAATCATACGAAGTCAAGGGTTTGAGAAATTTCTCTTCTAAATTCATGGAAACTAATCTCAGAGAATCAAATTTCTTTTCACGCTTCAGCTTTTTAGAGAATTCTCCAATCTTCTTCTTCTACTATAATTGACAATAGAGGTTTAGCAGGTTCTGAATTCTGAATTACAGATTGTACTGAAGCATTTTGAATCTTATTCAGTATCTTCTTTGAAGATTTCATCCAAACTTTGTTCCATCCATCATCGACTGCATAAAGATCGATTGGAATAGTAGGCTCAACCGAAATTGTATTGATTGAACATTCTCCAGGTTCTTTCATATGCTCTTTCGGGATCGTTATGTTCCCTCTCTTGAGATTGTATTCTAACCAATTCTTAAAAGTGAAACAATTTTCAAGAGTATGTCCAATCATTCTATGAAATGGACAATACAGTGGGTTATCCTTCTTATCAACTTCATCAGGCTTCTTAGGTTCAGACAATTTGAACTCTAGCTTCTTAATCAAATTGTGAAATATTTTGTAATCTGCCTCATCTTTAAAAGGATATACATTGTTTAAGCTTTCTGCCATAGTCCGGATTGGTCTATTATTTGTCTGGTAAAAAGTTTTCTGGAATGGTTGTGAGCAGTATTGTTGAGGAGGTTGATGGTTCTGTTGCAATTGTTCAACCTTTATTTTCAGCGGTTGTTTACCCTTGTCAATAGTCGCAACAGTCACAGACTTTTTCTCGAAGACTTTTGCGGGTCTCTTTTTCAAATTTCTCAATAAAACTATGTTGTTTAGCTTCCTCTTAAAGACTCCCTGCTTTGTTGAGCAATTTTTCAAAAGTTTGAATTGTGAACCCCTTGAGGAGGAAAGCAACTAGCACGTGAATACTTTTTAACAGGATTTCAATCGCATGTTGTTCTCACAGTTCTGGTTCACCTTTCATGCTTAAATTCCTCCAGGAAGAATGTAATCCACTAGAGTTTCATCTGTTCTTTGTTTTTCAATCACTAAATCACCAACAGGGATATGTGTCGAGCTCTAGCAAATTGCTTGATGAAGAGATCTTCTAATTCTGTGAATGTGTTGACGGAACCATTCAACAATTTCGCATACCAATTGAATGCTACTCCTGACAGACTACTGAAAAACTATCAAAAAATTAGAGCATTATTCCCTCCTGCGTTTCAACAACTGGCGCAAAAATGTGCCACATGCTGTCGAGGGTTTTCTGTTCAATCAAAAGTTTTAAATAGTAGTGGTACAAATCCCTTGGGATATTGCACGGTATCAAATTCTTCAGTATATAGTCTACCCTTTAGAATTGATGCACTGCCTTTAGACTGTGTCAAGGTTTCTTCCACCTGTTGTTCTATCATATTTTTAATGTCCTTCTCTGATATCAACTTCTGTACATGATCTTTCTTACATTGTTCTTCCTTATTAACAGAAGCACACTCCTTTTTATTGTTGTCGATCTGTACAACATCCAGTTGATTTAACTCAACAGTTACTATTTTTGAAGACTGTGGCTGACTTTGTAAGGTCATAGAAGCAGCTATCATTTCATCCATTTTTACCTTCATGTATTCCATTTGCTCATCTTTTTGCTGAATAATATTTTGTAATATTTCAACAACACTCTGCTCTCCTGGTGCCTCTTGTAAGGATGAAGATGCTCGAGTTTTCACGACATTTATCTCGGCAAAGTCCTCATCCATATAATCAGTCAAATCTTCTTCTTCATCAAATTAATCTTTCCTTTCCTCAAAAAACTATTTAATATCCTTTCTAAGATTTTCCAACTTTATTTCAATTGGGTATTTTCTTGACACCTCAGGGTTAGTCTGTGACCACTGACAAGTACCACTTTCAATGACAACTGTAGTGGGCAACACATCGCATCGGGAATTTTCCCCGGAATTTTCCATCATGGGCTCCTCCGTATGTGTTGGTTCAACAATATTAGGTCTCCACACCATCTTCTTAGATACAAATATCTTGGGATCAAGTGACTTGTTGGTGATATCCATATGCTGAGAACTTATGGGCTCCCTAATGTCTGAACCAGACACATTAACAGGTAATCTCTTACTATTCCTTAACCTTTCTAACCACAGTAAGGGCTTATTCTGTACCCAATGTACACTTATTCTTGGTCTAAGATGGGATTTAATGGGTTTTCGTCCCCTAATATTTGGGGAAAGAGCGATGGTAGGAGTGACAGCGATAGAAACGGGAGGAACACGGGCTCCCAAACACTGTTTGACCGGAATTCTAGGCAGTAGTGGAGAAAAAGTGGCAAAAGTGAGATCTAGATGGCGGTCATCTGAACGGGCTCTTCGAGAGACTTACAAAAGCAAACCTTCTCCTCTTCTCACAAATCTCCTTGTAGGTTGTGAAATGAACTTATCATCCTTTAGTATCTGTCTCTTCATCTGGGGTGACATAGCACACCCCATCCTGTTGAGGATTTCGGTAACAGAACATCCTTCTTTCTTTGCCAGCTTCTTGAAGACCATGCAAACTTGCGTTAACAGTATGAATCCTTTAGTCTTCACTTGGTTATTATGATGGTAAGATTAAGACAGTGTAGCAACAATCCTCTGAACGTCCTCTTCATCAAGGGCGACGGACATTGGATGAAACCTACTCCCTCTTAAGAGAGGGGAGGTCTCAGATAATCCAATTTCTTCATCTTTATCCAAATAAATTGAGGCAACAACCTCGGCAACTTTCACTTTCTTGATCTTAGCTATTCTCAGGTTCTTGTTCCTTCTCTGAGTCTTGGTCAGAGGTGCAGACCTCAAACTGGACCCTTCTTCAAATACAAAAGGTGCTGTCAAGAACGTCAAACCCTCCACAGTGACAAACTCGTAATCTACCTGAATCTCCTTCCCTTTAAGTTGAGTGGGGAAGGTGCAGGTACAGTAACTAGAGCGATGAGGGTAGTAACAATTGTTTCCAAGGAGTTCTTGATAATTTTAGCAATCTTTGTAACAATGACAATGTCCTTCTTACGTGGTACCCTTTTCAAAGGTGGGAACTCAAGTGTCGACTTCAAATTTAATTCCACTATGGGTTCCACCATTTCAAAAACTTTGTTTCTCAGTATAGAGACAGTAAATATCCAAACTAAATGTCAGTATTATCAAACCCTTGTCTGAAGCGAATGATAGCTCTATCAGGCAGCTCATTCTTATTAACGATCAAGTCTATTCCAGTGTCAAAGGAGAAGATCAAGTTTGGAGAAGTCATTTTTTGTAATTTCAAATTTTCTAGAAATTGGACTCACGATGTTTACGGCCATGGTTACAACAATTTAGAAGGAATATCTTGAATCAAACAAAATCATTTAATTGGGTGTCTCTTTCGAGACTTATCCGAAAAAATCTCTTTTATATATACATTTTAAACTTTATTTATAGTTTTTAAATAATCAAATCAAAATGTCATAAATAAAGGAAAGAATATAATGTATAACACATGTGTTCTTGATTTAAAGACAAACCTTCTCGTATTAAATTCACTCTTATGAATCATCTCCTAACATATCACACCTATTGAGAGTCCATCTTATTTAAAAATTAAAGATTCCAGAACCTTTCTGTTTATGGGTGATTAAACAGTGGCTCCAGAATCAAGGGATCTGACAATACTTACTCAAAGAAGAAATGAGTGAAGTACATCAACGGAAGAATGATAGTCTGACCCACTAGGGATATGGATACACTATTGATGTATGAAGATAAAACCTCATAATCAAAAGGGAGAGAGTAATTGATCCCATAGCGGAGTCGCCAAAAATTGTCGGCTTTTTTTTTCAAAATAAGATTTTAAAATTTAAATTTAATATAATATATAATGTAATTTAAATTTTGTGAAAAATGGTTTTTTTATTTTTAAAAAATGGTGAGACCAAATAGACCTCATATATTTAATAGTTTAAATAGCTGAGCACGATACCATAAATGATATATCATCTCAAAGGATGATCGTATAACTTATTAGTAGGCTTAACTATCTAAACTTAAATTTTTATGACTCTATTTTGGTCTGTGAATTTATAGGCGACAAGTTCCCCTATCTAATGCATAGATTAGATAGCGTTTAGATTAATTTGGGTTCTTAATTCCCTATAGAGGTAAGCCTCTATAGTTAATTACATCCCAAATGACGGGAGTCATTTGAGAAAACTCTTGATAATGATTAGAGGTTTTATCTTCAAGAATTCAACGTTTAGGTCTTCAAAATTGTTTATAGGAAAAGTCAAGTGAGATAAATTCAAATATGAATAGTTATTTTCGCAGTCCAAAGAAGCAAAAAGTAGGAGATGTCAAAGATATCGAATAAGATTCAGTCACATCTCCAAGTAGCCTATGGTTTGGTTTTACATCTTTGAAAGAGAAATTATTTGATGTTTCAGTCCTGCAAATTATTTAGATATTCGCAACTTGTATCTGCACGTCATATGCAAATAGGCAGAGAAAATGTGAGGATTTATGTCGTACTGAATACCTATATGTGAGACTTAAATTATTAATGGTACAAAGTACCTATATGTAAAATTAGGATAAGTGATGTATATTATCTGAACTTATCGGGGTATGATGTGTAATATCTAAACTCTCAAAAGAAATATAATATCTATTCTTGTGGTATCTGTCATGTGGAGTGTAATATGTGATGTGCTACAATTGTAGTATATGTCGTGAAGAGTGTAATATATAGTGTCTATCATATGTCGTAGTATTTGTTGTGTAGTGTATGAAATGAGTATTTGTTCTTTCTGCAAGTGTAAAATCTGTGTAAAAACTGTAGTATCTATTTTGTTACAAATGTAGTATCTATGAAAAAATTATAGTATCTGCTCTTTTACAAGTGTAGTATCTGTCTAAAAATTGTAGTATCTGTTCTTTTCTAACTACCAATTCTCAAGCCTTTTCAAAAGGATTAGAGCTGCTAAATACTTAAGGGGTGAAAGGGCATCTCAATAATTGAATATTGATTTTTATATTTTTAGCTATAAGAGAAGCTGATCAATGGTTCTTTGCATCATTGTCTGTTGCCCGTCATCTTAAACTAATAGGCCACCTCAATATATCATATGCTCATCTAACAAAATTTTACATGTTTCCTATCATAAAATTGGAGAAATAAAAATGATGTCCATCTTCCACTCCTAGGCTTGAATTTTAAGCCTGCACATAATCATTACATGCTTTACAAACTTCTCAAAGAGAAACCTACTCTTATTTTCATATCGCCAATTTCAAACATATGAAATTTATGCAACTATAAGGTCAATTGCAACAAGAGATTAAGATTCAAACCATCACATGATATACTTCATAAGTAAAAAGGGAACAAAAGGGTAAAAGTGAATTCAACCTGTGGCAAAAAAAAAATAAAACTAAATCATCACCAAATAAAACCAAGCCCAATAAATGGGTTAAGTCTAAGCCACCACCCAACAAAACCAAGCCACAACAAAATCAATCCACAAAAAGGTCAAAACCGAGCCGATAAGAAATATAATTGGGCTCGGCAAAGGATAAAACCCAAGCCACAATTGCATAAAACTGAACTCTGTATATGTAACAAACCAGATTGTCAAAAGGCAAAACCAAGTATAGTATAAAGGGCAAAGTTTAAACCATCACAAAATTAAAATCAAAATTCATAAAAGGTACTAATTAAGCCAATAAAATATAAGTTTAAATTCAAGTTATGAGGCTAAATCGAACCATCACAAGAACCCAGACCGAGCTCCAAAGCTAATTTTCCAAACCAAAAATATGTTACCATTATATAAACTTTCGAGTAAGACAACCAAGGAAGCAAAACTATAGCTCCCAAATTGCTATCCTAGACCAAAATAAATTCCAAAAATGCATTCAAGAAAGGGAAACATAGAAACCAACTCTAAATAGAAGTTTAAAGTAAAAAATGTAATCTCCATTATATGAATTCGAATAGGAATAACAGAAGAGCAAAATAGATGCATTATAGCAGCTGCCCAAAACATCTAAAGTTCTCCATAGTATACTTGAACAAAAGAGCAGCAAAACCGAGCCCCAAACTATTGTTAAAAATCAAAAGAACCGTCCTCTCTTACGTATTCAAGTAGAGGCAGCAAGGAGAACAAAAACCACAACCCCAAGCTAATATTCTAAACCAAAACAATCTTCATACATATATTTAAATAAGGGCAACAAGTAGAACAAAACCAAACCACAAACAATTGATCAAGGCTATAAAAAAGATCTCAAATATCTATATTCAAATGGGGGAAACAAGGAAGCACAGTAACAACCCCCAAATATCGAAAGAATCCATGTACATCTATTTCAAACTGAAATAAACTGTGGAGCTAAAAAACAGAAGCCCACCTTATCAAATAATTCTAAAAATCTCCTTGGAACAAGTGACAATCGGGCAGCATAAAATGAGGCAAAAAATGCCCAAACAAATATTCTCAAATAAGGCATCAAGAAAAAAAACTACAGCCCCAAAAGAATCCTCAAAAGCCAAAAGATATTATCTCAATGTATATTCAAAGAAGGCAGCAAAGGAAGAAAAACTGCAGCTCCCAAACAAATTCTCAAGAACCCAAAGATGAATTACTAATGTATATTTGAAGAAAGCAGCAAAGAAAGCAGAAAACTACAGCCCCAAATAGTTATTCTAAAACCATAAGAAAAATAATATATGCATATGGATTAAAATAAGAGCAAAAAGAAGAAAATGAATCATGGTATTTGAAACCAAAAAGATCACAACACATGTATTTGAATAGGACCAAATAATATAATCGTGGTATTAATCTATCAAAATCATGAACAAGAATAACCAATTCTTAAAAAAACTAAAATATGACCTTGATTTTTTGCTAGCTTAATAAATGAAAAGAGTAAGAAGAAGTCACGAGATGAAAGCTTCCAGCAGAAATCCCTCTGAAATCTCAAGAAAAAAAAGTAGCCCTCTTTCTCTCCCCCTTGGGGGTATTTATAGTTGAGCGAGGGGAGGAGAAGCTCATGACAAGGGACCCATATGATCTCAAGAATGAGAGCTACGAGCTCATGAGCGGGAGAGGTCGTTACAAGAATGTAACTGGCAGTTACAACTAGATAAAGAGATAAAACACCACCAGAGAGGAAGAGGGTTACACAATTCGGTCCCAAGAAGAGGATGGGAGCGCATGTGAGGAAGAGTTTAGGTTTCAGTTTATAAAAAAATATCTTTTATTTTAATTAAAAAAAACTTTATCAAATTTTTTTTATTAAAGAAAATATTAAATTTTGTGTGGTTTACTCGCACTCGGCACCCAACAAAATGGGTGTCCTCCATAGCTAAAGTCAATGTTTCGGACGCAACGACACTATCCATTTTTTTATCCATAGTAATTTGGACAAATTCGTCGATGATTGAGCTGATTCAACTTCAATTCGTGCACGACGCGTCAAATGAAATTATTGTGACCCGTTCAGAACCGTTTATCGAGTGACTCATGTGCAAGCTTAAATTTGAAATGCAGACAATTTGATTTAAATTTATTAGTTTTGCAAAAGAAGGATGCAAAACTAAGACTCATATGATGGATTCTTCTTGTGCAAGAATTTGACTTCAAGATAGAAGATAGAGAGAGAGATGGGAATCAAATTGCTGATTCTCTGTGAAGGCTCAAATTTGAGAAACCACTCTATTTTAAAAAAAAATATTAATGAACATCTTTCAGATGAAGAATTGTTCAATGCTAATGAGTGGCATGTTCTAAGATATGCAGACATTGTGAACTTCATTGTTAGTGATATTATACCCTATGGAACGACATACTAACAAAAGAGGAAATTTTTATCTGAAGCTAAGACTTATTTTTGGGATTACCGATTTTTATATAAAAAAGGAAATGATCTTATTGTTTGAAGATGTGTACCTTTAAAAGAAACTTATGAAATTATCCAAAAATATCATAATTTTAATTTTGGGGGATATTTTGGTGTTGATAAGACAACATACAAAATTTTACAATCTACGTTTTATTAGCCTACAATCTTTAAATATATTAACGCTTATCTTAAAACTTGTGATCGATGTCAACGAGTAGGAAATATTTCTAGGAGAAATGAGATGCCCTTCAACAATGTGTTAGAAGTTGAGATATTTGATGTTTTGGGATTAGATTTCTTTGGACCATTTATAACTTCTTTCAAAAATTTATATATAATGTTAGCAATAGAGTATGTCTCTTAATAGATAGAAGATCTTGCTTTACCTCGATGTGATGCTCAAAGGGTTGCAAAGTTTTTAAGAATGAACATATTTTGTAGATTTGGGATTCCGAAAGTAATCATAACTGACGGGAAATTTATTTTAGAAATGCAATAATAGAGAAGTTATTAAAGAAATATCATATTATACATAGAATTTCTACTGCCTATCATCTTGAGACAAGTGGTTTGGCTGAATTATCCAAACTTGAAATTAAAAGAATATTTGAAAAATCATTAAATCCAACCAAAATGGATTGGTCATTCAAACTTGACTATGCTTTGTGGGCTTATAGGACTGCATAAAAAACTCCTATAGGAATGTCCCTAAATAGACTAATATTTGAGAAAGCGTGTCACATAGCAGTTGAATTTGAGCGTAAAGCATATTGGCCTACTAATGAATTTAACTAAAATTTAAGGGTGCTGGTGAGAAAAGATTTTACCAACTAAATGAACTTGAAGAAATAAGGAATTAATCTTATAAAAGTGCAAAGTTTTACAAAGAAAAGATGAAGATGTGGTATGATAAGAGGATTCAGACTAAAAATTTTTAGCCAGGGCAGTAAGGTTTGTTTTATAATGCAAGATTAAGATTATTTCCAAGCAAACTGAAGTCCAGGTGGTTGGGTCAATTTGTTGTGATGAAAGTTTATCCCTATGGAGCTGTGGATATGAAAGATTCTAAAACTGATAAAATATTCAAAGTGAATGGTCACAGGCTGAAATCCTACGTTTTATGTGAACAACTTAAATTAAATGATTTTCCAATTTTGGGTTAACGAGAATAAACACTGGTTATGTTGGGCTGACGGCGTTAAACCAAGCGCTCTGTGGGAGGCAACCCATAGTTATTTGTGTGTTTATTTTTATTGTTATGTTGTTGTGTGTGATTTAGAAAATTTTGGTAGTATTTTGATTATATAATGATCTATTGATTATTCTAAGACCTTAAAAGATGACTTAAACATGTTAGAACACGTATTTGGATGCTAAGTTGAGTTGTGCTAAATTGAGCACTGGTGCTTAAGCGCCAATATGCGGCACTTCAGCGCAACACTTAATAAACATGTGTGAATTTCTGTTTTTAGAAATTTTAATTGAGATTTGGTTGACTCTAATGTGGGAGACTGTTTTAAGACGTGCCTAGGAGTTATAGGAGGAGTTTAGAGCCTATAAATAGAAGGGTATGAGGGGAAGTCTAACCACACTTCCATTTAATTCTAATTTCTAAGTGAAAAAGTGAGAGTTTTGAAAAAATGTCATCTTGGGAGAGTGATTTAAAGAAGGAGGTAGTAATGAGAAAGAAGTTTGTTAGTCAAAGTGCGCAAGAGTTACCTAACAGTTTCCTCGCAGTTAGTATCGAAGGAATATATGAGAAAATCACTAAAATTAACGCTGACGTTGCTTCAATAGAAGCTAAAGTGATGGAAGTTAATGCTCGTTTAGATCATATGGGATGTAAACTTAAGTTGCAGTTCAACCATGCCAGTTTTATGGAAGAAGCAGACAAGGTTATGTATTTGAAGAAGAACTGGATTGAAGAAGATTCAACCAGAGTTATTAATCATCATTCATTTCTTCAGATGTACGTTCTAAATGCTGAAGGAGAGACTAACGATAAGTCAACATTCATTCCACCAACTAGAGAATGGAATTAATTTTGTTGTTTAATGTTTGTGTGCTTAGTGTTTGTTGTTAGTGTTAAGTGTGTTTATTTTGTTCTTATTGTTATGATTGTCTAGTATTTGTATTTAGGAATTTTCTCATCCAAGACTATTTGGATTGAGAATTTATGTATTTAAAAATGCTTGTAACTGTTTGTAAATGAGTACAACTGTTTGTTTGTGTGAAATTTTTTGTTATTTTGGGTTGAATTGAATGAGTTAAGATTGGTTACTCTTGAGTATGAGGGGAATTGAAAGGGAAGAAAATAATTATCAAAGAGTTAAAAGACCATGTAGGGTTGGTTGACTTATGCTAGGACTGCATTTCACTTAGATCAAAAAAATAAAAATTTGTGCACTGGCGCCTAAGCCCCAAGACCCCACGCTTAAGCATTGCATAAACTGAGAGACACACGCCTAAGCGACGAACCATTTGTGCTTAAGCGCTGGTTCATAAAAATTGGTTTGCAAATGGTTATAAGTGACAGATTGATAAAAAAAACTCCATTATTTTCGCTCGACGTCATCTTCTTCCATGGATTTTCATGATTTTGTAGTAAATGCACACCCTATTTTGGAGATTTCTTGGTGGTTTGGAGCAAAAATTGATATATTTGATATCTTCAAGGAATGGAACCAAGAATGAAGAGAAGCAAAGGAAATGATCAATTTGATTTTAGCAAGTTTGTTAGTTTAAGAGCTTAGGATCGATGCAGTGATGCACTGTAGTGGAGAAAGTTGATTCTGAGCAATGTTTTAAAAGTTAGGGAGGAGTTGTGGAAGATCTGATTTTTCGCCGCTAGTGGGAGCAATTTTGTTATTTTTCTGTTGTTGCAGTGATTTCTGTTGTGTGGAAGTTTTATGCTAATCTCCCCAAAGTTAAAGAAGGAGTCGTGGTAAGGGGAAAGATAATACATTTTCACCTTAGGTAATAAACCAGTTTTATCAATTGCCCTTGAGCACTTTGTGTTTTCATTCAAATTATAATCATGTTGAGGAGGAGCTAGTTGAAATTATTTCATCTTTGACTGCTCGAAGAGGACATTGGAAAATTACAAATGGAATGAGAGTTAATGTTTCCACTTCAAAGTTGGATGGCACTGCAAAGGCATGACATTATTTCATTTTTGATCATCTGCTACCTAACAATCATCTTAGTGAAGTGACCCATGATTGAACAAAACTTTAAACTATTGTATCCAGAAGTTTAAGCTCACCGACATTGGAGCTTTAATTCGTAGTGTTATTACCAGTTCTATCATTGATGCTACTAATGCAAGTTTGGGATTTGCATGCTTAATCTTTTCTTTATGCGAGTAGGCTAGAGTTAGATTTGAAAGTTGGGAGGAGATCTTGCAACCTCTTAAGCCCATTAAGACTGTGAATGTAAAATCTTATTCACATCATTCCTTTTTTGGCTGGAGAGGAGAATTTTCTTGTAGTTCTGCTACTTCGACATCGCGAGCTTCTGCTTTACGTGCTTCTACATGTAAAGGTCAAACTTCTGGATCTGATTCTCAGTCACATCGATTGGAAAGGATTTTGGAAAATGCCAACTACAATATGGATAAGGTATTAAATTTAGAAAATTTTGTAGAGCATATGGATGGATACATGAAGAGACATAGTGATTATGAGGAAGAATACAACTTAGCTATGGAAAACCTCATGAAAGGCAATCAAGATGTACTTTCTCAATACCCAAGATATATGCCATATGAGCTTGCAACTACTTGGCATATTGATGAGAGTTATGCAGAAGATGAGGATGATTAGTTTGGATTTATAGTTTTGTTGACTTTTTGTTTGTTTGTTGTTATGAATTGTAGATGGTGCAGTTATTCTATACTTTTTGTTATGTTTTCAATTGTTATTGTTGAGACTGTTAGTTTTTTTTGTGCTTTTTTTAGTAGACACTAATGTGGTGTTTTTGTGAGTAGTTATTATGTATGTGTTGTAATAATTTTGTTGATTGTGTTGTTTATTGTAGTTAGTTAGTTTGTGCTAAACTTAATTCTGGATCTTAGGAAGGTTTAAAATATAACTTACTTTACTTAAAAGCTGCATGTTTAAATTTTTCAATTTACTACCAAATATTTTTCTTTATGTTGCAGTCATATATGTTTGATAGTTTGTTTGTTTGCTTTTAAGTTATAATCCAGTGCATATAAGTCCAATGAATCTCTATATGTTAAGTAAATTATAATTTGATCAATTTAATTTTTACTCCTATTTTTAATTTTTGTACTTGTATATTTATGATGTAAAAATTCATTTTAGCATGTTATTTTTAAATTTTCATTCTTGCCAATATTTATATATGATGCTAAAATGCTTTATTTTATTAAAAATTCAAGTCCGGGGGAGGGGGGGTTGAAAATATTTCTAACAGCTCGAAATTTTTTGGTTCTCAAATGTATTTCAAGTAAATTTGAATTTGATTTGAAGAAAAATGATCATGTATATGAAGTTATACTAGCGAAATAAAATTTTAAATATAGAAATGAGTAACAAAATTTAGTTAAAATTGTTAGTAATGAAGAAAAACTTAAAGTTAAAAATTTTTTAATGTGGAAAATGCTAAATATAGTGTAATTATCTTTAATAGGAAAAATTGCATTTATGAAAATTTTGGAAAATTTAAACTTTTATTTTCAAAACTTAAGTTTCTTTTATTGAAAGTAATCTTCGAAAACTATTATTATGTTTTTAAGTAAAGGAAATATATCAACTCTTTACTTTAGGAGATGAAGAGTGGAATTTAAAATCTTTAAAGGCATATCCAAATATAGTAATCATTGCTTGAGAGAAACAACTAAATGAAAAATGAAAAATTAAAAAAAATTGAAAAGAGAAAAAGAAAAGAAAAATTGAAAAAGGGAGGAGAAGCTTAAAGATTTGTGCTTAAGCAAAAATTGGTTACACATATGATCTTTCTAAAGTATAAGACTTGAGAAACTCTTAAGTTTAAGGATATAATATGGTAAGTAAAATGATGCTTAAATTTTTTTTTTAAGTAGAGAAGATAAAATGTTTAAACTGTACGTTTGGAGAATCTATAAAATTTCTGAATTAGATAGAAACTCATATTTTCATATTTCTTAACGTAAAAAATTCTTAAACTTTAAGTTGGTCTCATTTATTAATAGTTTTTTCTAAATTGGATTACTATATTTCTACATCAAAATTATAGTAACTCCTATAGAAACTCATATACATCATCTAATTATTTAATTTTTAAAGGCTTGAAATGTCACTTGAGGACAAGTAACATTTTATGTTTGGGGATTTTGATACACCAAAATATATAGTATTTTTAAACACATTTTTATACCTATTTTATAGATTTTGTGCTTTAATGAAAGATATTTGTGTGTTTTTTCTTTCAACTACAATCAAATGAATGAAAAATGCTAAAAGAAGTGGAAAAGCATTAAATTTGGAGCAAAAATGATGAAGGTGCAAAAATGAACTAAGGCGTCTAAGCGCCCAGGACTGGTGCCTAAGTGTCAGTTATTCAAGGGGAGTCATGCCTAAGAGCTCGGTACCCCGCGTTTAAGCGATAGAAGTAGTTATTTGATGATTTATTGAATTTGAACAAATTTTTTAAAGATGTTTTTGAAGCAACACTTGGTAAAAAAACGCAAGAAATAGTCCATGCGCACGAAAATTCATTCAATTGGCTTTTGAAAGGAGGAAATTTTAGAAGATTCATTGAATGGAGACACATTTTGAAGAGAAACCAAGACACCTATTGGATTTTCATAAAAAAAAGACTTGGATCATCAAAGAAGGGGGCCAGTCATTAGACATCCGCAACCACCATTCATCTTAGTAACCGCCGCAGTCACCACCATCCATCTTCACTGCAGCTGGCCACTTTTCTTTTTATTTTCAGTGTTAGTTTGTATCATGAGTGAAGGAAGAGAATTCAAAGGAAATTCAAGACCTTTGGTGGAGAGGATTTGAGACAGTTGTTTATCTTTGTGACTACATTTGGTTTTAATTTAGATTTCTTATTTGTGTGCATGATTTCTACTTTTAAACTCATGTGTAGTTGTGTTTTTTTAATGGATTCTAAGTATTTTTCTTTATCTTTTTTCCTTAAAATGAGCGTATCCTATCCAAGGTTAACATATCTACTCAAAAGCTGCCTTGGGTGGAGTTCTTTCAGTGCTAGGAAGAGTGGTTGAAATGTAATGTTTCTGTGTTGCCTTGCATTGATGCATGACTTGTGTGGATGGCTAGAAATAATATAAAATTTGAGGATGCTAATCTGAAGTTCAATGAGATTGCTCACAATTGCTTAGCTTATATTAAAAAACTCACTAAGTTAAAGAAATTTCCTGATATTCTATCTCTAGTTGCACATAGAGTTTCCATTCCTCTCAAGCCTTCCCTGCTTGGTTGGCACTCTACCCCTAATGGATGGGTTAAAGTTAATACAGATGGCAATTTCTTAGCTCCAAATGCTGGTATGGGGGGAGTTTTGAAGGACTGCAATGTGAACTTCTAGCTCTTTTTTCATTCTCTTGCTTGGGCAAGAGATCCATTGGAAGCTGAAACTCAGGCTATTTTCTGAGCCATGTGGTTAGCAAGAAGGTGTGGTATGAGGAAGCTCTGGGTGGAATCAGACTCTCTCATCTTAATCAATATATTGAATGGTTAAAGTGGTTGTCCTTGGAATCTTGTGTATTGGATTGCTGGCATTAAAAAATTGGGGCTGGGGTTTCATCTTATTTTTTTCCACATTCATAGAGAAGGTAACATAGCTACTAATTGGTTGGAAGGATTTGCACTTCACTCTGAAAAGACTCTCATCAGCAAGATTGTTCCTCCCCTTTTGGAGTTCCTATTGTATAGAGATCTCCTACCTCGTCCTTTTATTAGATGTAACTCTGTTTAGTTAGTTTTGATGAGGATGCCCTGCAATTTGTTAGGGGCCCTCTGCTCTAATTATAATTTTTTGTTTGTTAATGAAGTTGGAGCGGCTTTTGCTCCTTCCATTAAAAAAAGTATTTAAAGGAAGTTGTGTGAAGTATTAGACTTCAACGTTGGAAGAAGTTGTGATGATTTGAAAACTTATTCTTCATTTACTTCTTGATTTGGCCAATTAAGATGTTAATACCTATTATGATAATATGTAAGATCTGAGATGGTATTGTCTCGGTCAATAAATGGTTAGAATCACATATAGATTTCATGAATGAGAATGTAGTTCATGGGGTTGAGTGCAAATAAATAAGGAAATGAACTTTCAAGGGTGTAGAGATAGATGAATTTAGAGTGACAGGATAAAGCACCCAATTTGATTTATAGTTTTAGGTTATGATACGAGATGTTAGCCCCAAGGTGGAGGGAGAAGATGGAACTCTAGAGTGAGAGCTAGTTTCTTCCCTACCTAACCGGTCTTTAAGACTATTCAAACTAAAGATTAGAGAATGTTCTTTATAGCATCTCTAGTAAGGGTAAAGAATATTATTGCTCCTATTTGGCACAACACATTTAACATACATTCACAATAGATTCTTTATACTTATTACTTATTCATGAAAAGAAAAAAATATTTTACTTAGATTACCTTTCTCTTACAAATATTTAGATAAGTTAATTAGTTGTTTACTTCATTTTCAGAAACCAAAAATTCCAAAAAGAATGAAATTTTCATTCCTATTATAACACCTTAGGTTTATGTAAGAATATTTTGTTAAGTAAATTCTTGTCATTTAAACATTTTTAGCTTTCTAAAGTGCATATTGCCAACTTTCTCTGTGGGTTCGATATTCGAGGCTTAATAAAAAAGACCTAAGTTACTTGATAGCCATACGTATAATTGCGTGGTATCCCATATTTAAATATTATAGTTGTATTCTTCTCTGCTTCATAGTTGAAAATTTACCTAGCCTTTGCTTTGGATCATGTTGTTGGCTTTGTGACAAGTAAGAATCACTATTAATGAAATTATGCTTTTAGTTGCATACATCGCATTTTACATCTGTATAGAAATTCAAGATTACTTCTCTGTGGGATCAAAACTCTGGACTTAAAAGAGAACCCTATATTACTTGAAACGATACATGCAGTTCCGTAAGATCTATGGTGTGTGAACTAAAAATTAAATTCTAAATTTTACAACATATTTGTTTTGCATACTAGCTTCCATGATTTAACTGGGTCAAGTTGTTAGCCATGGAATTAAATATTTGCATAGTTGAGGGTCGAATCAAGTATTTAGTGTCATCACTGGAGATTGAAATTGAATTAATTATACATATATATACGGGCACATTCTAGGGGGCATCAAATTTTTTGCATCATTGTCGGAGAAGTAACGTTATGAACATTTGGAGAATTTTAGCTGAACCTAAAAGACTTAGAATTGGAAATTATAATATTATTTTCTAGTGTGTTTAGTTGTTATGAGTTTACTTATAAGAAACTCCAAAATACCAAAAATAATTTTTTAGTGCTTGAAGTAACTATATATCTGTTTTATTGATTAATTCTTTAAATTTGAATGCATCATTTAGTTACTACGAACCTTAAAAATTATGACTCAAATCTAGTGAGAACTTTTAAGAGGATTAGAAAACCCCGAGGAGAAAATCGATGAGCAATTGAAATATATATAATCTTAGGATTTATCGGGCTGACAACATTAAACCAAACACTTCATGAGATGCAACCCATAGGATATACGTGCTAGTGTGTTAGTGAGTTATATTTGTTTGTAGTGTGTTGTGTTTGTTTTAGAGTGGATTGATCAGTCTGATTAATGTTGGTGGATGTTTGGATTATTAGTGGATTGATTTGATCTTTGTGTGTCATTGTGGATTGATCAGTTTGACTAATATTAGTTAATGTTTAGATTGTTAGTGTATTGATTTGATCTTTGTGTGTCATGTAGATTGATTAGTTTGATTATTAAGGTGAATGTTTGGTTTTTTAGTGGATTGATTTAATTCTTTTGTGTCATTTTGGATTGATCAGTTTGATTGATGTAGGTGGATGTTTGGATTGTTAGTGGATTGATTTGACTTTTGTGTGTCATGAGAGAGGAGATTCCTTAACTTCTCATTATGGCTAGACTTGTATATGTTCTCTTGTAGTAGTTAGATTGACGAGACCCCTACAACTCGAGTCTACCCTAAAATTGAGTTTTATAGAAGACATCTTGAGTTTACAAAGTGCATTTCCATCTCAATTTTGTTACTTCCTTTCTTTGACCTTACTTTCATTTGTTAGGGTCATGAACCTACTTGTTAAGCAACATGTGGATGGTCTTACAATATCCTTATAAGTGTTAGAGGTGCATATATAAAGGGATATGGTGATGCCTGAGGTTGGTGTTCAAAATCCAATATATTAGGAATAACTATATCCATAAGGTTAGGCCTTATAAAAACATTTAAAAGTACTTAATTAATTAGTGTATTCATTGCATTAGAAATTGGATGTAAGGTAGTGAGATGTGATGAGTTAAAGGAAGAATTTACCTCATTTATCAAGTGTGTTTGTGTTTTTGTTACAATAATATGGAGGACTTGGGGAACACTTAAAATATATTCTTATACTCATACAAGTTATGCTAGTTAGACTTTTTCCTTAGTTCAATTTTATTCTAACATTTTTAGTTTATATTGACTCTCTATTTCACACGGTTTTGTCCTAAATATATTTGTACATATTTTGATAAACTCATGGAGATTGTACTTCTAGATTGTGACTTTTCTTCGTGCTTATAGTGTCAGTATACTTCCTTTTAGTTTAATATTACTGTAGTCATTCTATCTTGATTATGCATCTATAAGAATTTGATAGAAAGTTGTAGTAATTGGTAGATTCAACTTTTACTTTTTCTTCCTGCTACACTTTATGGAATTGAATGTAAAATGTTTAAGAACACAAGTTTGGAGGGGGCGGGGAGAAAAATAAAATTCAAAGTTAAACTTTACCTGCCCTCAAAGAAATTATAAATAAATTTTATTTAAGCAAATAATTTTTGAATTTTTTATGTGGAGTTATCTTAAGATTACTAAAATTTTAATTATAGAAATGCAATAAGGAAACTTAGTAAAGACTTTAGTAAAAAGGATGAAACAAAAGTTAATATGTCTAGTATAAAATCGTAGAGATATTATTTTATTATTTAAAGTAAGAAAAATTGAATTTTTAAAAATTAAAAATTGTTAGAATAATACATTTTGAAAAATTTAAACTCTATTAATTTTTTTTTCTAATACTACATTTTAAGTTAAGGATAGAAAATAAGTTGTTAACTTTAAATAAGAAATTGTGAAATTCAAAGTCATTAATGACCTATCTAGAAATAGTAATCCTCACATAAAAAAGAAAAAAAAAGGAGTAAGGATTAAAAATATCTTGAATGAAAATAAAAAAAAGCAAAAGGAAAGAAAAAGAAAAGGAAAAAAAAAATGTGGGGAGAAACTTGAGGATTATGACTTAATTAATAATTGATTTCCTTTGAATATTTCTGAAGAAGAAAATTTAGGATCAATACTAAGCGTAAATTTGGAAAGTATTAGTAAAATTATTTATTAAAATTCATAAATTCTAAAATTAATATTTTTTCTAAGAATCCAAAGTTTGGAAAAACATCAGTTAAATCTGAATTAAATAGAAAATCAGGATTCCTATGTTTAATACTAAATATTCTCATACCTTAGATATTGTCTAATTTACTGAAAATTCTTCTAATTTGGACTACAAAATTTCTAGAACAAAAGTTTATTATTATCTTAAAGAAACTTACAAACATAAATCAACATTTTTTTAAAGTTGTAGTGTTACTTGAGGACAAGTAACATTTATGTTTGGGGAAATTAGCACGCCTAAAAATTACCTAGTTTTTTTAAAAAATTTCATGCTCATTTTTAATAATATTTCACTTTAAAGGAAGGTATTTTACATGTTTAAGGTTATAGGTACAAGAAATAGAGTTTTGGAGAAAATTGCTAAAAAATAGTGCAGTTTGAAGTTAAATTGAGCAAGGAAGAAAATTCTGATATGGCGTATTTGGATATTTCTTTCTGTTCTATATCTCCTTTACATTTATCACATGATTTTGAATAAAATTGCACTTTAATGAAAGAATATTTTTATGTTTATCTTGTATGTATAACACATAGAGTAGATTGGAGCTGAGACTGGGCAAAACGGAGTGAAACAGGAGTGTTGCCAATAGGGTGGTGCCTATGTGCCTGAAAGTGGCTCCTAGGTTCCAATCTCGTCTTGTTCTAGTTCAATGGTGCCAAATTTTGTTGCCTATGCACTAGAAATAGTTTTAAAGGGCCTCTAAGCACCCCAAGGATAAATAAGGCAACTTTTAGCATATGGGAAGGCACCTTTTGGCATTTGAAAAGTATTGGAGAACCCAAGAATGTCAAGAGGTAATTGATAGGAGTAAGAAATTTAGATTTATACCTTTTATGGAGAGATTGATAAGTTATTTTGACAAATATGTGTAAGGAAGTGTATGAGCATGACATAGATCGACAGGAGGATTTGTTGGAGAGATTTACACCTTTTTTTTCAGAGGGAACAAGCTAAGTAATGTTTTCTTCATTATCTTATAATTGTTGTAAACACCTTCTAAAAGATTTGCTTTGGTTTGTGAATTTTTTTTGTTATATTTAATCCATGTTCCGTGAAAAGTCTTTGTTACTCTTTTCTTTCGATAAGATGTAGTGACATGAGTAGGAAAATTTGTTTTAAGATAAAATATTTTTTATTTCTATGTGATGAGTAATATTTTTTAGATCTAGTCTTTCTTACTTAGAAGAAAGTATCTATCCATAGGATTTTCTTCTTGATTATTCCTAAAGGACTAGTATAGAACCCATCCCCATTAGAAATTCTAAACTCCTCTTTGCTCTTCTTGAAGTGCCACATGTTTGGTTCTAACCTCTAGCACTTAGTAGGATGGAGCCAATCATGGGGCAGCTCGAGAGGAGTCCCAATAAGACTGTTTGGCTTTAAGGTTAGCCCTGTGTGGTGTGCTTTTGGTCAGTTTTGCACACACAGACTTTATACCCCTCAACTTCACTCACACCCTAAAACATTTAACGTAACATGCTTAGCCTAGTTCCCAACTCCTTTGGAAACTCATGTTGATGGTCCCTCAAAGCCTTAGCCCTAGGCAAGGGTTTGGCTAAGACCATCAGATGGAGGATAAAAAATGGGAGTTCCCTTGATCTCATGGCACTATAAGGGTAATTTTATGATTAGCATCCTTAATTGGTCTCATTCTACCCAAATACCCAATTTTAGCCTTTTGCCCTCAAACTTCTCCAAAAATTACCAAGTTACCTCTAATTGCCTAAAGTCTCTAAATCACCCCAATTCCCACCAAATTGATTTAAAACTTCCAAAACTTCAAACTTAAACTCAGATTAATCATGTATAGACCCAACTGAAAAAAATCCAAGCATAATTTAAACCCTCAATTTGACCATGAGCCAAAATCCAATCAAATTGAATTCTCTAACCTATCTAGTTCCCCCAATTTTGTATTCTAAATTTTTAATAACATTCCTCTAGACCAAGTCAAACCTTCAATTGGCCTTTACCTAGCCTCTAGCCTTGCACAAATTCAACTCAAACCAGAGTCCACAATTTTGCCCCAAACTTCATATTCCTCCAAATTAAACCCAGAGCCCCTCAATCTTCAACCCAACTGATTTCAAAATGTCTCATGAAAATTTTATAAACCAAATTGATCATTGATTTGGACCAAATCTAAGCTCTAGTCCAACACAAACTCAAGTCCAAGCCAAATCCTAGATTTTGAACCCAAACCCTAAACCCACTTGGAGCCACTTGGTTCAGCTCATCTTGGACCACCACAGCTGACAATTGGACCCTAATAATTGGCCTAGATCTTCTTAGCCAAATCTAGAGGTGCAATGGACCAAGGGTCCTATGATTTAAAGGATTCCTTCCCATTTTTGTTCAAATGGCCTAAGCTTGAGCTCAATTGATTAAACTCCCATCTTGATCACAATTAAACCTCTACCTTGTTTCCCTGAGCCAGCTAGCCACCTCCCCTACCATGGCTGGCCTGCCTAGTTACTAGAAAACACAAAATTGAGAAGTCTTCTCCATGGACCAAACCTAATTTACACCCGTCCAATGTGGCTCACCCCGATTGGATGATTGTGCCACTCAACCCTCCACATAAAAAAAAATTCTCCACCCCTTCGATTAACCAGCTAGCTACCATGTCCATGACTTTTTAACCCACCCCCTTCATGGCCATGGAGAGAGTTCTGGCAATTCTTTAGGGAGAGCCTTCCAAATTGCTCACAGAGCTTTTCTTGACCTCCTTGAGTTCAATCCCACCATCCTTAGCCATTGAAACCCACTGTCAAACCCTAATTTTGAGTGCAAAATTAAGGGCCTTTTCTGTAACTCCACAAAACTCCACCAAATCTTAAATTTAACTACCCCTAAGCTTCCTCAGATCAAACAAAGAAGTGCCCCATAAAAACCCCCCTTTGTTCAATAGTCTAACCCACTTCTAGACTAAGCCTGCATCATCTGTTGGTCAATCTTGAACCTAGACCATATACTAATTCAAACAGACACTTTGGGAGTTTTGTTGGACTACAAAGAAGCTTCCACAAACACCAAATCAAAGCCTCACCACTTGGGCAATGGTATATTTCAAAATCCCTTATTTTAGCCTCGGTTTCATCAAATGTGAAGTGAAATTCTATTTCATATGCATTTAACCATATAGATAGGTTTGCCTTAACTAGATGAAGCTATAGAAACAAACCCATATGATTCATTTGAGTGCCGAGTGAGATCGTAGGGTTTTTGTATGGATGACTCTTTGTTTAAAATAGATGGGGATGATGAACGTATGTCATCCATTCACGCGTATATTGATTCAACGACGGAGTGGAATTTAGACAGACAGTTGGTTCATAAAGCGCAGGCCAAGTCAACACTGACACAAAATGCGGCAACGAATCATAACGCACTGCGTGTGCTTTTAGAGATGTCGTAGGTTGATGTGGATTCCATGTGGATAAGTAGAAAAATAGTGTATTTTTTATTTAATTTGTTCAAACACTTTAAAAATTCATAACTTGGTCTAGAAAAATCATAAAAAAAATAAAAAATACCCTCTTACTCAGTGAAGAGAGAAAAACAATATGGAACAAAAATAAAAAATTATTTGACATGTGCTTGATTTTTAATTGATTATACTCCCTGTGAAATATTTTAATTTTAAATAAGTAAATATTGGTCACCATAGCTTGAAACTTTAGTGTTTATTTCTCATGATAGCGAGGATATCCTTTTATTTTTCTAAGGTTGGAGAACACCTATAGCTCTGAAAGCCTAATTTTTTGTCCACTGACCCATTTTGATATAAATTAATTATATAAATTAAAATTTAAGTCAAAAAAACATGGGACTTGTTTTGGGAGGTTCTTGTGGTCAGAGGACTCTAAGAAAAACATAAGATGGATTTAAATAGTTATTTACATTAATATAGCTAATTAAGTTAGTTTGACTCACTAAAATTAAATTAAATATAATATAATTCAAAAATCACAAAAAAAATGATTCCACATTGTGAATAATGATCATTTTAAATCACTATAAAAATTAGAAAGCCATTTGAACTAATTTGATCACTAAAGTTTATTTTTAAAGTGAAATGAGATTTTTGCATTAACATGATTATAATAAATAAACTATAACTATATTCATTTTAAAGCCTAGATCCCTTGATCTTTTGGGATACTCATGTAGATGGTCCCCTAAACCTATTAGCCCTATAACTATGGTTTAGCTAAGACCACTATGTAGAGGACCCAAAATGGGGTTTCAATTGGTCCATGGCTAATTGGTGATGATTGGTACCTCAACTCAACAAAAATACCCATCTTGGCCTTTACCCCTAAAACACCCCCAAATTACCAAAATACCCCTCAATAGCTCAAAATCCAAAAAATTCCAAAAATTCTCAAAAAATCCAATAAATTCAAAATATTCCCAATTTCATTTCTCTCAACTACCACATGATCCAATTTGGCCAACTTGACCATATTTAACCAAAATGCCCAAATTTCCCTTTAAAGACCCAAATTGCCCTTTGAAGACCCAAATTTCCCCAAATCCAACTCAAATGTCCATCAATATAACCTCAATTTCAATCCTAAACTCAAACTAACTTTTGATATGACCAAATTAAACCAAATCCAAGCTTAATTAACCCATGATTTGAGCCCAATTTTGAGTTAGGTTAAAAACCCAATCTTGGCCACATGACCTACTCTCACCAAATTGAACCCATAGCCTAGTCAATTGGCCCCAATTAATGTTTAAAAATCTTTATAAAATTCCTATACATGAAAATCAACCATCAATTGGCCTTGGTCAATTATCATATCCATTGGATTTTGGCCTAAATCCAAAATTCCCAAATTTAGCCCCAAATTAGCTAAGTCCCCAAATTTCACTCAATTGATTGACTTAAACTCCAAATTGGCATCCAATTCACGTTGAAAACTCTTCATGAGGTCCCTATTTAGAATTCATAGCAATCAATTTGGAATTAACCTAAGGCTAACCAAAGCTAAACCAAAGCCTAGCCCAACATGACCCAAATTTATTAAGATTCAAAATTCCCTCAAATTGATCCTTCAATTGAACTCAAAACCATTTCCATTCTTCACCAAAGTTATTTCTTATGAACATCTACAACAAATGAAATTTTTATTTGGGCCAATTGACATGAATAACCTAGCTCAAACCCAAGTTTTGGTCATTTGCACCCACTTGGACCCATGCACTAAATTTGACCTAACCACCCTAAAGTCACCAAATTAACTCCATCACAGCCATTAGTTGAACTTATTGACCAGTCTAAACACCATGAAACCACATAAATAAATCCATGGACCAAAGGTTCCCCAAATTAAGGGATCTTATTCCCAAAAATACACATGCTTAAGATATCTTTGCCAAATCAAAGCAAATTTGCATTAAATTGTTGTGATGGATTCCTCTGGGTTCCCTGAGCTCTTAGCCACCTCCCCTGCTAGGCCAACCGGCCTAGTGGCCGAAAAAGCTCAAAATGGAGAGCCATCCCCATGGAACCTCACCCAAATCAAACCTATAGGCCAGCTCATCCAACTCAAATTGAAGAGCTCCTCTGCCCTCCATCTAAGCACCACAATGCACCTATGCTTGTGCCCTGAGAGCCACCCCATGACCATTTTTACAAAAACTCACTTCCGCGGCCATGGGAGTGGTGCAAAAGTTTTCTCAAAGAGAGCCTCCCAAAATAACTCACAGAGCTTCCTATTAATTGAGCTCTATGAGTAATTAATTAATAAAGCAAAATATATTACTTCAATCACTCCACTGTCATGATTCCCCTGTACAACCCTAATTTTGAGCTTAAAAATTAGGGCAGAAATAGGACATTTCTCAAAACTCCACCAAACTTCAATTTCTTGTGCTTACACCTTTACAACAGCAAGAGAAGAAAAAGCCCCATCAAATTACCCTCTGAAATAGCCTCCACCATAGCTCTAGACCAACACCTGAAATCGAGCTTGGTCAAATTCATACCTAGGCATTACACCGAGATCAGGGACTCAATCCCTAGCCTCCTTGGACTCCAAAGAACGTGTTGAACACCTCTGATTGAAGCCTCCCTTCTCAGAGCAAAGGTATAAAACTTCTCCTCCTCCCGAGTCTATTTTGATTCTCCATTTACTTGAGCTTATATTCATGTCACATTAGTCGTATGAATATGTTCATCTCATTAAGGCGAGTATTTTAAAAAAAAGTTCACTTAATTTGGCTGAGACAAGAGAGAGATATTAGGCCTTGAAGGTGGACGACTCTCGGCCTAAGCCATTGGGGACAATGACCACGCGTCGTCTGATCGTGCGTGTATCAAACAGACGGAGGAGATCGAGCCGGACGACGCTTCGGGACATAAACAGCGGGCCGAGTCAGCAAGCTACGTAGACGGCGGTATCCAACCAAAGCGCACCACACATGCCTTTGGAGCCGTCATAGGATGAGGTGGCACGCGCGGTTTAAATAGAAAAATAGGGTCTTCTTCAATTTATTTAAATACCTCTAACTTCAAAAATACATAACTTGGTGTAGAAAAATCACAAAAATAAAATAAAAAATATCCTCTTACTCAGTGAACAAAGGAGAATAATGTCGAATAAATTTCAAGTCCATTTGATGCATAAAATATTTTTTTAATAATTAAACACTGTTCGGATCATTTAATTCTCCATCCATATTGATACATCAGTATGACTTGAAATTTTGGCATGTTGTAGCCTCTATAAAGGAAACATCCTCTGATTTTTCCAAAGTCAGAGGCGGTTTATACATAGAGATCTATATTTTTCAAGATCTTGCACATTATTTCCTTAAAATAACCATGGAAATTAGCATATTGATTAGAAAATCTTTAAAAAAATTTTGGAAGGTCCACCATCACTAGAGAAGCTTTTGGAAATAATTTCATGATTCGAGTCATTTAAAATATTCTTAAATTTTACAAATACTAAATCACTAAAATAATTAATTTTGGAGAATATAAATATTTAAATGATTTGATTTTTGATTTTCACTGTGATTTATGATCCAGAGAACTCATCATAAAATTTCAAAATATTTTGAGTTTATTTGATAATTTAAGTTGATTTTTAAAAATAAATATCACTTTTGACACTTAAATGATTTTTTAAGAAAATCAAAATATAACTCAAAAAATTATGAAATTTAGTTTTTTGAGTTCTCTATGATCAGGGATATTCTATAAAAATAAAATAATATTTAGGATAGAAACATGATTTTTAGCCTATTTTAAATATTTAAATAATTAAAAATTCATAAAAATCACAAAAATAATAAAGCTCATGGAAATGTTCTAAATTGCTTCTTAATCACTTAAGAAAAATTAGAATATTTTTCTTGATTTTCTAAATAATGATATTTAAGTTCAAAGCTTAAAAATAATCTTTAAAGCCTAAAAATGAGTTTTTCACTAAAATAATTCCAGTAAATCAAAGAAAAATAAAAAAAATATAAAATTTGTTCCTCTAGGTTTTTTGACCTTAGAGAGATTTTCCAAAAATATAAAACTTAATTTTCAGCACCTAAAATATTTTTTTTTCATTAAATAACCCAGAACTTCAAATAATTTAAATAAATCACAGAGAATTCCAGATATTAGGAAATTTTTTTCAAAGGCTTCTCTCGTCTAGGTCTACCTCCAATAAAAATTTTAAGGGATGAGAATTTATCTTGGTCAAGTTAAGAATTTTCTTTGAAAAATCCTATTTTTGCATGAAAATAATTATCTAAATTAAATTAAATTTTGAAAAATCACATTTTCTCCAATGATGTCTTAATTGACCCATGAATGAGGTAGGATAAAAATTTTAAAGTCATTTGAATTGAATTTGACAAATTATGAAGTGTTAGAGCCTTAGGGGCAAATGTGTAATTTTGGAAATTTAGCCTTAATTAACATTTAGGCTTAATTCAAGGAGGGAAAATGGGTAACCTCTAATCCTAATCAATTTATTTGATGCTTGAAACACAATGGGTTAATTGGTAGAAACCAATTTCACTTTCCTCATTAAAAAGATAAGTTAATAAATTTCTAAATCAAAATTTTAGAAGTTTATTAAAACTAAATTATCCTGGACTTAGGGGTATGACTTTTGAAGTCAATAATTAATCAATTTAATACCCCTATCTTGATTTTCAAATAAAATCCAAATCATGAATCATGACCACTTAAAGCTTAACCTTTTCAAAACTAATTAAGACACTCACCTTGGTCTTAAGGGCTCAGTGGTGACTTAGGCTAAATCAAAATTGACTAAATGAGGATTAGAGAAATAAACATAATTAAATCAAAGATCCTTAAAACACCACTAAGCCCAATTAGGATTAAAAATTTGGCTAAGTGTTCAAATTACACTAACGTCCCCTTCAAGGAAATTCTCTCACATAATTTTCAAATTAAATGATAAATGATAATTAACCTATTCTTAGGGATAATTGAGACATCAATGTTCACTCAGCATTAAGGATATTTATAAGATGAATTATTAAGCAACATAATAAGTTTAAAAAGAACTCAGGATTTTCCACCAGGCTGCGAGAGAGTAGCATGGACCTGCTTCTTTCTCTAGATCTATTGGACACCTCGGAGATCTACCAAACTTAATATATTTTGTTTGGCAACATCATCCTTAAGTAAACTTCTAAGGACCCGCCAAGATATGACATAGGGTTAGAAAAATTACCAAAACTTTACCTTTTTTGCTCTTCATAAACTGCCTTAACATGCATTTTAAGTTTCAGGTAGTGGAACGAGAAGACTCGCCAGGTACACTTTTACAATTTTCAGCGTTGTCTTTCTTGTACTTTCATATTGTGTTTTTCATACTGTACTTTTATACCTGCAAATTTGCATGCTAAACAACGATGTTACCCTACATGAAAACCAAAACTATTAGGATAGCCACATAACCAAAACCAAAACCAAAACTAAAATCAACCAAATTAAAATTCATCCCCACAACCTTAAAAAAAATAGAACAAATCAAAATTTAATCACAAACACCACATAAAACTACAACTTCAACTAAATTAAGACATCTCTACTAGATAATCGGGAATCCCTTGCAGGAGGTAACCTACGGTTGCTAACAAGGATTCCCACGGTTTAAATGAAATTATGGAATTCATTAATTTGAGTTTATTTAATTCATTTGGACTAAGTGAATCCAATAGAAAATAGTGGTGCCGGAATGAGGTAACCGTAGGATCTTAATCGATGTCACTCTAATCAACTTTAATATGCCCTCATAAAATTTAAAGAACGTCAACCATAGGGCCACCTGATTTGACATTATAACTTGACACACTAGATAACTCAAAACTCGTCGCGGCAAGAATCTTGAAGCTAGCATGGTGGGCAACACGACCATCTTCAACAGCAAAACCTGTCTTCCCTAGCTAAACCAATCTTCCTTCCTTAGACTTAAACAACAAAGCCATAGGACTTTGAGGTTGCTTGCTTATGCAACCTAAATCCTCATCTTATCTTTAGGCCTTTGCATAGCCTTGCTATACAATATAAGCCCTAAATCGTCTTAGGATTCTGAGGTTTTCGTTTGTCACAACCTAAATCCTCACATCTTTCAGGCTATTTGTGTGATCATTTCACATGAATGTAATCCCTAATAAATAAAATTGGCAGGATAAAACACTTGAATATTTTTCCCTGGAAATAAAGCCAAACCATAAAGTAGACTGGGAAGCCACCGAGGATCTCCTCTGGATCTGTGGCATCGCCTACTTCCTCTTCCTTTGGATCCTTTAATAAATGTCCCAATTTTGACCATTCCCTTTTGCACACCTCTTGGTCAATTTTTTGTTGAAAAGTCCTATCCTTTTGGAGTCCTTGAAGATAATTTTTCCTGATTTTTATTGAGAGTATTCTTAAGAGATTTCGGTCATTTACAATGTAATTAACTATATAGGCTTGCCCTTATAGGAAGCATGTCCGCAAAGCCAGCTTACTATAAACCCTATTTAATCCTTTATATTAAATAGGGGAATTTGTTGGCAATTACAATAGTTTTGCAGACCAGACGGACGTCAAACTTTCCTTAGTTTATTTGATCGAGCCTCATCCTCAAGTCTTGTGTTTATCCTTCAGGATAGATAAAGAATTTGAGGCACATTGCTCTTTCATTTTAAACTATGAAAAATATGGGGTCAGTTTGATTTCATAATTCAATGTCCTTCCGAAGCGGGCAACAAGATTTTAATTCCGACAGCCGACAGCTTCTTACAAGAAACTCCCCTCCAACCCTGAAATAGCATCGACATGATACTAAGGTAGTTGGCTTAATCTAGGAAGTTAATGGCTCCCTTTTTTGAATCCCCTAGTTTTTGATTAGATGATGAGCATGATTTTAATGAGGATTGAATTTCTTTTCATTTAAGATTTTGATTATGACAAATTTACCCTTGAGATTGAATTTAAGGCCTTACTAGTGAATTAGGTTTTATATTTAAACTTATTTAATGAGATTTAGAAAGGAGAAACATAATTAAATAATGAACACCTCTAAACACTACAAGATACAAGATCTTTAATGGCTTCAGCTTGCCTTAAGGGCATCTACTTACATAACTCTTAAATGAAAAATCATGTGAATGTCTGTGTACCCCACTCTTGAAATAAACAAAATATTATGTTTCATTAATCACAGAGTGTATTAATTCAGCAAAACTTAATTAAACCTTGGGTGATTAATTAAGCAATATAATATGTCCAAATGAACTCGAAATAGTTCTAAGGGTTCTAAAGTTGTTTAGGGTTGTGCCCCAAACATTTTTATGATCTTTTGGGTACTTTGAAGGACTAATAGATCTATTATTCTTTGCTCAAGAAAATCATCCATTACAACATTTTTATGATCTTTTGGGTAATTTCAAGGACTATTAGATCTATTATTCTTTACTGAAGAAAATCATCCATTAAAACATTTAGAGACCCACCAAGTTATGTCTTGGGTCCCAATAATTCATCTAAATACCCTACACTACTTATCCTACATTAATTGGAGAGGATAAGAACCAACGATTTTAAGGAATGATCCATAAAATACCTCAGAGAATACTAAAATCCTACATTAATTGGAGAGGATAAGAATCACATAGACCTTACAAGAGCCTGATCAGGATAATTAATGTAGCATAAGTAGTGTAGGGTATTTCTACTGATTTAGATAAATTATCAGGTCCCAAGACATAACCTGGTGGGTCTCTAAATGTTTTGATGGATGATTTTCTTCAGTAAAGAATAATAGATCTAATAGTCCTTGAAATTACCCAATAGATCATAAAAATTTTCATGGCATAACCCTATTTCAAGTTCATTTGGACTTATTTTGTTGCATAATTAATCAACCGAGGCTAAATTAAGTTGTGATGAATTAATACACCTTGTGATTAGTTAAACATAATATTGTCAGCATATAATGTAGGACTACACGATAATTCATCTAGAAATGCTTAAGGATTTGAGTATTCTCTAAGGTATTTAAATCCTTGTGAACAATTAGGAATATTTGTTTGGCCACATATGGATCTTCAGGCTCTTGTAAGGTCTATGTGGTTAGGGCAATGATGATAATGCTAATGTGTGTTAAAACGAGGGATACTATGCAAGATTTTAGAATAGTGTCTCCTACCTCGAGGACCTTTAATAAAAGGAAAGGATAAGAACCAACGATACTATTTGACGACTCATGAGAAGATAATTGCCCTTGATACTCTTAGGTTGCTTGTATTCTTAGCTTGATCTAAGTAATTAACTTGTGGACTGCATCACTCTACAAAATATTTTAAACAAAAAGAAATCTATTTTGAATGATAAAATAAATTTTATATGGACAAAAATTAAACTTGAATTAAAACTTAGAAAGGTCCATGGTTAATCACTTGGATCAAGGTTAGGACTACCATCTGTAGGTTATCTAGTGGTAGCTCTTACCACCCTTTACCAATGTCTTACACCCAGTTTCGATCTTCTATATGTGACTATAATATTTCTTTTAGTTATATTTCCCTTCGATTCATTCTCCAAAATTTTCTCATTGTAGATATTCTCATTTACTTTCCCTTAATTTATTTAATTCTTATAAATATATTTTACTTTATGATTCTAACCATGCAGCGAGAATAACGAGAAGATGACAGGTGCGCATTTATATTTTATGGAGTGCAATTTTATTTCTTTACTTTATAACATTTTTCTACCTGCATTTATTTAATTTATATGCAAAACACAACATATTTTCAAAATTAAGCAACCTTTTAAAAATAAGCTAACAAAACAACAATTTCATAACACATCATCTTAAATTTACGAGAGTCCCTCGGATGAGGTAACCCCTAGTTGTTAATGAGATCACCTGAGTTTAAATGAGCTTAATAACTCATTTAAACTAAGTAAATCCAAGAGAAAATAGTGGAATTGAAATGAAGGAACCATGCGATACTGAATAGTGCCGCTCTAATCAACTTTAACCCCACACCTCCATAATACTTGAACTGCAAAAAAACCAAAAATTTTCATTTGAATTACACCTAGTAAAACCTTTTGAACTATTATATTTTAGGACTGTTACTTTGATAAGGAGCTTACAGCGAACTTCGTGGACAACACAAAAAGGATGTACAAAAGAACGACTTAGAGATAGCAAGTGGATCTACGACTCTTCCTTAAAGTTAAACAACAAGCCATAGGAAATTGAGGTTATTTGCCTAGTGCAACATAAATTCTTACCTTATATTTAGGCCTTTGCACAATAATGTTGTGCAAATTAAGCCATAACTTGTTTTAGGTTTCTGATATTGTCTTTCGTTACGACATAAATCCTCCTATCTTCTAGGCTATTTCTATGATTATGTCATGTAAATGTAAGCCCTAACTAATAATAATTGGCAGGATGAAACATTTAGTAATATCTCTTTGAAAGTGGAGCCAAACCATAGGCTAGCTTGGGAAGCAATTGAGGTTCTCCTCAAGATTTGTGAAATCCCCTAGTTTTCTTCCCAATTTGTCGACCTACATATTTTCTGGCTACTCCACAGGGGACTAGTTTCTCTCTCCATTATGATCAGAAAATTTTGTTTTCATACATTGGTACTATGTCCATGTCCCCTCATGTTCTGGAATACCGTTCTTCCGTTAGCATACTTTACCTATTTCTATCTTGGGCAAGTAAGACCAACTCTTTTGGATTCCAGGACCGTTTGATTAACCATCTTTAAACAGAGAGGTTCAGTAGTCCTTTAGGACTTTTTTTTATGTGGAGGCAGACCCTCAAAAGGTGTGTTAGTGGACTTGTTTCACCTGGACGATATGCGTTGTGGAGTTGGTTTTGCACTGGGTCTTAAACATCACCCTTTTTTCCTTATATCTTTCGGGTTCGATTTGCAATTTGTGAATTGAGTCAGGTTTTTAAGTCTCTTAACCCTCATTTAATTCCCACAATCTAACTAAAAACCCTTTATCTTTATATCACAAATAAGTAATAAATTTAAAAATAACAAGGAAGCAAAATTGAAAATAAGAAAAATTGCTCAGTTCATAGGACAAGCTTGTCAACTTGAGTACTTCTGTTGTAGCTGTAAGGCAAGAGACATCACTGAATTCCAAAAATTCTTCAAATGATAGGGATAATGTAATCATCAAAGTTGATCTTTTCTTTTTCCTCCAGAGTGGAGTTTCCTGTGAACAGGAATGAGCTTCCTGATCTTACGATCATTAAATTTGGACGAGGGTTCGAAAATGTTGGAGCCAAGTTCAGGGATGTGGCCATCGCAATGATAAAAACTGAAATGAATAGGTCTATTAAGCCTATTATAAAGTTCAACCAAAATTCTATTAAGGAGTTTCTTAGTCCAAAGATAGAGTTGGTTGAAAAGATCTCTGCTTGTTCTATAAAATTCACTGCTAGGAGTGATAGGACTGCTCATAGGACTATTTCTCCTCCTCCCACCGGATTCACCGTCGCTACACCAGCTAACCCACTAACAAAAAGAAAGGAAATTTAACATGAAGAAGAGTTAATACATATCCAAGCTAAGCAACATCAATAAATCTGTCAGAATTTAAAACAATACAACCAACGATACAATCAGTAGTCATTCCACTAGAGGCCATGCCAGATAGACGAAAAATAGGGTTCGTCTAACGTTAAGTGACTGAACCAAGTCTATTCTTTTAGAAAAGAGGCAGTAGCACAGATATTCTTGGATTTGGTCAAGATGCCTGAATTTAGAATACTAGAGCCAAAAAGGCCAGAGGAAGATGACCAAAAAGATAAATCCAATTACTGCCCATATCACAGACTATTTGGGCATACCATTGAGTGTTGTTTAAGCTTTAAAGAGTGTCTTAAGAAGAACTTTAGAAATGGAAACATAATGATTCGAAATAATTATTTGTTAGAACGTGAAAGAGGCTCCATCAATATGATTTTGGCTGATCTAATTGTTCCAACTTACTTCTATATAACTACACCGACACTCAACAAAAGAAATTACATTCATCAGAAACCTCCACTTGACCTTAAAGTTATCAAAGGAGAGTCAATCAAGGTTAAGTTACAAAGGCTCTGAGCTGATATTGCACGGTTGTCTTGAGAACAACAAAAAGATACGGATGATGAAAATTATGATGTGTCAAATTTCATGAAGGATTAATTGAAATCAATGTTGTTGAGATAGAGGCCGCATCATCCTCGTACGATGCTCCCTTACCCACCAAGGAGAACATCATGGATGAATTTTAAAGGGACATTTAATGGCATGACGAATGGATTAACCACCGCAAAAAGAGAATTGAAGAAATGATGATCGCTATGGCCACTATTCAAGGGTAGTCGCAGTCACTACAGATGGAACCTCTAAAAACTAATAAGCTTGAAATCATTCACACTATAGATGAAAGAAAATATTTCACCTCTAATGAACAACTGAAGAAGGATTTAGTTAAGGATCTAACACATGAAAATGAAATTAAACAGAAGGTCAAATAATAGGTGAGAGAAGCCCTGGATCAATCAAAAGAAGGGACATCAACTCTAAAGGGTAGGCACTACCCAAAAGAGTTTGATGCCATCCAATACCCTAATGGTATCATATCACCTTTGTTCAAAACATTTGATAGAACCAGAAACCCTTGTCTCTAAGCGAGCTGGTGCGACGCAGAGGGGTAACAAAGCACTTTTGTTCTGTCAATTTGTAAGTAGCCTCACCGGAGTTGTCTTTGATTGGAATGCAGAGCTATAAAATGGTTCAGTAGAGACATTCACAGAAATGAAAGACCTCTTTGTCAGCTGATTGCTAGAGTTCAACACCACATCACAATTGGTAATCTTTTGGTAGAGAAGCAAAAGTCGGATGAAAAACTTGATGGAGTACATCCTACATTGGAGAAATCTCACCACGAAATGTGATTCTCAATTGCAAGAGCAGCATGCAGTTGAGATTCTTCTGAAGAGCATCCTCGGTCTAGTAAGTTTCTTACTTAAAGGTTCTACAATTACAAAATTTGAGAAGCAGCTTAACAAAGCAAGGAATCTCCAAGGAGAAGCTAAGCAATTTGATTTTTTGAAAAGGGTTGAGGAGCTAAAACCAATGAAAATATTTGAGAAGAAATCTAGGACAATTTCTAAGGTTGGCAAGAGAAAGCGATAATTATAAATAGAGGTTGAACAATGTCAACTAACCTTCCATCATCCTAATTTGATTACTTAACAATCATTTAAGTAGAAACCTTACTAGATAGTTGAAAGGTGAGTTCCAACCATGCTAGATCAATCAAACAAAATATACTCTTTAAAAGATGAGGCACTAAAAAAGATGTTCTGAAATCTGATCAAGAATCCCGAGTTCAGGTTTGCCAACCCGAAGAAACCCGACGAGTTCAACAAGAAAAGACATCTGAGATATTGCTTGTACCACAAGTTCATTCGACACGCCATAGAGGAGTGCTGCAGTTTCAAAGACTTGCTTGAGAAGAGTTTAAATAATTTGTGCATAACGATCCTGGAAGAATATTTGAAAAGAACCTAAAAGAGGTTCTATCAATATTATTTTGACTGATCTGTTCGTTCTAAATGACTCCTACGTAATGGACAATGGATCGACCTCCTCTTAACTACTGTTGTACTACAATTTATGTTAAAAAGGACACTAGCAAGATTAATGTTATTATGTCTCATCCCACCACTGCAATGAATGAAAGAAAAGAAAGAGTTTGTTGTTATCCAAAATTATTCATTACTCAGAAAGCTCATCACCCGAATTTTTTTTTGGATATTTTGATAAGACTATGACTTCACAAAAGAATGAAATTTATCTGCTAAAAATCAGCTCCTTCACTTTAAGGAATTCATACTTAGTTCTAAGTAAATTTCAAAACAAAATACTGTGCTTAAAATAGGAGTAATTGACACAAGGTATCTCGAGCCTTTTAATCTCTAGCCAAGTGACTGGTTTCAGACTCTGAATGAATTATAATATCTCGGGATTCATATTAAAGACTATTTGAGAATTATTAATTCGGGGAGTTTGGACATTCAAATTATTTAAAATAAATATGTTCCACCAGATATAGTAATTCTTAGAAAATAAAAGGAGCAAACAAAAGATGATAAAAAAATTTATTTTGGAAAACCCCTCTAAGAAAAGGCTTGAGGTGAGCATAAAAAGAAAAAAATGGTGTCTAAACTTAGACATTCAAAAACCTTAAAATGTGCTTCACCAAATATAATAATTCTCAATGGAAAAAAAAAGAAAAGGAAAAAATTGTGAAAGACTTCATTGGAAAAAAAAAGGGAAAAAAGAAGAGGAGAGAAAAAAAAATGCTCCCTAGGAAGAAGCATGATGTGGACATATAATCAAAAATTGGTGTTTGAATCCTCCTCTAATTACTAAGACTTGAAAAGCTCTTCTAAGATAATTCTTTAGATATTCTATTCAAGAAAATGTTAAGCAATCTTTTATCTTTTGGTTCGCTATTAATTGGCTCAAAAATATCCTTGGACAATGAAAAATATTTTAGTCACATGGTCAATATTTTGAAATTTGCTTAGGCGCAGAATGAAGGGAACTAATGTAAATGGGACATGTTATTATCAGTTAATGAAAATTTAAACTTGAAGTCATATCCTTTAATGCCCTGAAAATTTCAACTCCAAAGTCAATTCAAGAGCGTTGACAAAAATTCCCAAAGGCAGTGTGAGCCACCTTTACAAAACCAGTGCTGAAGAAACGATGACTGCTACAAGCAAAGCTATGATGTTGCGGTTTCTTTAGCTGTGGTGTCTTTAGAAATAACACATCTCTATAGGTACTTGAAAGAATATAATTCTGAAATCACCTTAAAGAGTGGGTTATTCTCTAACATGTGCCTTCAGTCATTGAATGATAACTTGAGAAGTACCATGTATCATAATGTTTTAAAGATAAAACATTGTCCTACGAAGCACCAATGTCACCCTTGCCTGAAACTAAGTCCTATTTCGAAGAAAAGAAAAAGAATGAACAATAAAATAAAAATCATAAAATAATGAAATAAACAAAATGAAAAAAATCATCAAAATGAAATCAACAATCGTAAAAGAAAATAAAAGATACTGAAATGAAATGAATAAAGCATGACAACAAAAGCTTAAAGTCTCGAACTTCAATACCATAAATCTTCACAAATTCCACAAACTCCCACAAATTCAAAAAAAAACTACAATTTAGAATAAGATGATTTATATATCTAATTCTACTTTGCTTTAGGATTCCCTCATATCGCAAGGTTTAACATTACATTTTAGAGGAAGAGGACTCATATATCTGATTCTGCATTGCTTTAGGTTCACACTACATTTTAGAGGAAGAGGATTCATATATTTGATTTCACATTGCTTTAGGCTCTCCTTCCTATTGCAATGGTTCACACTACATTTTAGAGGTTGACGATAACATCATCTGATACTGCATTGCTTCAGGACTCCTTCCTATCGCAATGGTTCACACTACATTTTAAAGGTTGAGGACCACAACATCCTATACCATAATGCTTTAGGTTTCCATCCTATCACAATGTCTTAGATTAAATTTTAGAGGTTGAGGATCAAAACATCTGATACTGCATTGCTTTAGAATTCCCTCCTATTGGAATGGTTCATTGAGGAACATAACATCTGATACTGCATTGCTTTAAAATTTTCTCCTATCGCAATAGTTCAAATTAAAGTTTAGAGGTTAAGGATCACAACATCTGATACCACATTTCTTTAGAATTCCCTCTTATCATAATGGTTCAAATTAAACTTTAGAGGATGAGGATCACAACATCTAATAGCACAATTCTTTTGGATTCCCTTCTATCACAATGGTTCAAATTAAACTTTAGAGGTTGAGGATCACAACATTTGATATCATGTTACTTTAGGATTCCTTCCTATTGTAATTATTCAAATTAAATTTTAGAGGTTTAGGATCAAAAAATTTGATTGTACATTGCTTTAGGATTCGCTGCTATCACAATGGTTCAAACTAAAATTTAGATATTGAGGATTTTACATCCAATGTCGTGTTGCTTTAGGATCTCCTCCAATTGCAATCTTTTAAATCAAATTTTAGAGGATGATGATTCCTACATCCAATTCTCCATTACTTTAGAATTCTTTCCTACCATAATGGCTTCGCTCAACTCCTAGAGGTCGAAAGAGTAAGCCCTTTGATTAAGTCAATGCTTCTGATTCTACATTGCTTTAGGATCCCTTCCTATTGCTATGATTCCAAGCAAAATAAATTGAATCTTTTCCATGACCATCAGTCTCCTTGATGGTTGTGTCCATAAATTCACAAAGTAGATTTTTTGTGGGTTAATGAGCACCAAATCACTACACAATTTTAAATTCATTTTTAAGGATGACAATTCGAGGGTAATCCTGTTAATCTCTAACGAGAGTCTCTATTTGATCTACTCTGAGCATGTTGGCTTAAAAAGTTGTGTTGGTTTGTTAATCTCTTTGGTCAACGACAATACATGTGGTGTGCTCTCCTGACACACAACACCTATTGGGGGTCCACTTATTGACCTCACTTTTTGTTGAGGTCTATTCTTTCTTCCTTAGAAATCCAGGATCTAGCCATAGGATTTTCCTATTGACTATTCTTAGAGGAGTAGTGATGGAACCCTTCCCCATTACAAATTCTAAACAACTTTTTGCTCCTCTTGAAGTTTCACATGTTTGGTTCTAACATCTAGCACTTAGTAGGATGGAGCCAAGCATGGGCCAGCATGAGAGGAGTCCCCATAGGACAGTCTGGCCTTAAGTTTAGCACTAGGTGGTGTGTTCATGGTTAGTCTTGCACACACACACTTTAAACAACTCACCTTCACTCACACCCTAAAAACCTTAATTCAACATGCTCAGCCTAGTTTCCCTCTCTTTTGGAAACTCATGTGATGGTCCCCCAAACCCTTAGGCCTAGGCTAGGGTTTGGCTAAGGCCAACACATGGAGGATCCAAACGAGAAGTTCCTTTGGTTTTGATGGCACCATAAGGGTAGTCTTATGATTAGCATCCTTGATTGTTCCCATTCTACCCAAATACCCAATTTTAGCCTTTTTCCCTCAAAATTTTCTAAAAGTTACCAAATTATCCCTAAATGCCTAAAGTCTCCAAATCACCCCCAATTCCCGCCAGATTTATTTTAAAATTCCTTTCAAATATAAACTTAATTTCATCATGCCTAAACGAAATTGAAGCCCAATTTAGCTCAGTTTTAAACCCAAGTTCCAAGCCCAATTTAAACCCTCAATTTGACCATGAGCTAAAATTGCATCAAATTGAATTCTCTAGCTTATCCAATAGCCCCAATTTTGAATTCTAAATTCTTCATGAAAATTAAAATAAAATGAAAACTCTAAAGGTCCATAGTTAATAACTTGGATCAAGGTTAGGACTGCCCTCTGTAGGTTATCGGATGGTAGCTCTTACCTAAGGTTGGGAATCACACAGCTCAGCTCTGAGTCCCAGATCTTTACTAATGTCACACACTTAGTCCCAATCTTCTATATGCGTCTACAAGTTTTTATTTGCGTATATTTTCCTATGATTTATTTTTTGGCTTTTTCTCATTGCAAATATTCATGTTTACTTTTTCGCAACTTTATTTAACTCATGTAAATATATTTTGTTTTGTGATGCTAACCTGCAGCTAGAATAACAAGAAGAAGACTACTACACATTTATAGTTTATTTTTATTTGTCTACTTTAAAGCATTTTTCTACTGACATTTTGTACTTTATATGCAAAACATAACATTTTTTTTCAAAATTAAAGAACATTTTCAAAATATGACAATAAAATAATAATTTCATAGCATATCATCTTGAATTTATGGGAGTCCCTCGGATGAGGTAACCCACGGTTGCTAACGAGATATTCTCAGTATAAATGAGCTTAATCACTCATTTAGACTAAGTAAATCCTTGAGAAACAGTGTTACTGGAATGAGGGAATCCTGGGATTCTAACTGATGTTGCTCTAATCAACTTTAACCCCCATAATACTTAAACAACAACAAAACCAAAAATTTATCACTTGAAATACACCTGGTAAAACATTTTGAACTCTTAGATTTTTGGATTGTTATTGTGAAGAGAAGCTTGGAGCTAACTTCATAGTAGCACAATGAGAATGTATAGAAGAATGACTTCGAAAGAGCAAGTGGGTCTATGATACACCAAAAAAATGTGTAATTTTATGTATACATTTTATGCTTAAATTTGGAGATATAACACTTTATGAGAAGGGTATTTTGATGTCTTATTACAGGTATATTTATTCTAGGAATTTGGAGCAAAAAAAAGTAGAAAGGAGGAAGTTTGGAGGTAAATAAAAGCTCTTCAGAATCCCGAACCATAACTGGTGCCAAAGGTGCCATTTTAAAGAGTACTGGCACCAAAGGCGCCAACAACTGGCATCAGAGGTACCATTTTAGAGAGAAGAGGTACTAGAGTTGCCAGAATTGGTGTCAGAGGTGTCAGGATCTAGAGAATAGTGCAGAACTATAATAAACTGGCGTCAGAGGCACCAGAGATGAATTAAGATAGAGTAAGGCGGTCATTGAATATTTTGATCAGTTTTAGAAGGCTTCAATCAATTCAAACACCTCATGGAGTGATTCAATGCATCTAGACACTTTGGAAAGACTCTTGAATGAAGAGATATGTATCTTGGATGAATGGACTTATTTCTTGATGTGAAAAGGTGTGCCTTTTGAGAAAAAGGAGGAAATTTTGAATTCTTTAAGGAGAGTAGAGTCTAGAGGAGGCACGAGAGGTCTAAGAGTTTTGAAGAGGAGAGTGTGTTGAGACAGAGAGATTTTCTTATATAGTTGCAAAATAACAAAGAAGGTGATAGATTTCTTCTTCATTACATCTTTAAGAGAAAATTGAGTCTGATTATAAGGAGAGAACGTGCTTAAAGAGAACTTCAAGGAATTTGATTGAGAAGGAGGGTGAGATGAGTTGTGTTCTTTCCTTTTTTTTGTACTATAAACTCATTTTTATATGTAAAATTCATGTTTTGTCGTATCCTTCTCTTGAATTCTAAGTAGTCTTCTTTATCCTTCTCCCTACAAGGAGATATGGTTTTGTGAAGAATTAAAATTGTCATGTAAGATTTTAAATGTCAATAAATTATGATTATTTGAAATCTGATCTTCATTTACTTTTTGATCTGACCATTTGAAATGTCAAAATTTGTTGTGAAATATAAGATTCAAAAGGGATATGCTTTCAAAAATAATATAAGTGTCACGTTCAATTTCATATGTGATAATGTAGTCCATGATTTAGAGAGAAAATAAATAGGGAAATATATTTTGATGGGCACAGAATTAAAGATTTTAGGGTGATAGAGTAAAATCTCCAATTTGATCCAGTTGCTTGGAAACTAAAACAAGATTGTTAGCCCTTAGGAGAGGGAAAAGTGGGAGTCAGTATCCTCCCAACCTAACCATAGATTTAAGGACTAAACTTTTGATTAGTCAATTTTTTTTATGCGCTCTCAGAAGGTAAAGAATAGGATTGC
>NEWO01000143.1:309639-326358 GCA_003013225.1 Phalaenopsis aphrodite
ATATTGGTTTCGTAGATCAAACGGATGTCATAACTTTCTCTAGTTTATTTGATCGAGCCTCACCCTCAATTCTTGTGTTCATCCTTCGGGATAGATACAAGATTTGAGGTAAAGCGCTCTTTCATCTAAACTATGAAAATTATGGGGTCAGTTTGACTCCATATTTTTTTTGAAAACTAAATTTTTTAACGTCCTTCCGAAGCGGGCAACGAGATTTCAATTTCGATGACCGACAGCTTCTTACGGGCAAACCCCACACCAAAAATAATGCCGACAACCTTATAATTCAGATTTAGAAAGAATTCTTAGAAAAATATGAAAACAACAAATATAGTTAGATAATTTGAACAAAATGGCTACAAACATAATCAATCCTAGAATTGAAAATGAACATCATCGTAGACCTTTAAGAGATTATGTTAATCCTACGGTAGATGAAATTCATTTGAGTATACAAAAACTGTTGTAGCTGCTAATTCATATGAGTTTAAACCTATTATTATTCAAATGATACAAAATAATTAGTTTTGGGGAACACCGATTGAAGATCCTGACTTACATCCTGCTAGTTTTCTAGAATTGGGTGTTACATTTAAATATGATGGAGTGTCGAATGATGCCTTCAGACTTAAACTTTTTCCTTTTTCATTAAGGGATTTAACTAGGATGTGGTTAAACTCATTAGCACCTAGATCTATTAGAACTTAGGGAGATTTATTGATACACCTAAAATATATAGTGTTTTTAGATACATTTGTATACCTACTTTTGAGATATTACGCTTTAATGAAGGTATTTTTTGTATTTTTCTTGCAGATAGAGGTAAAAAGAGTGAAAAATGCTTAAAGAAGTGAAAAAGGATCAAATTTGGAGCAAAAATGTGAAAAATGTGCAAAAGAGTTTTGGCGCCTAAGTGCTAGATCCGGCGCTTAAGCGTCGGTTAAACAGAGAAGGCCATGCCTAAGCGCTAGAGGCCCCGCGCTTAAGCGCCAATGGCAGTTATTAGACGAGTAAATTTAGTTTTTGTGAATTTTGAAGAGGTTTTTGAGGTACCCAACTACTTAATAGGTGGTTATAACCACCATGGATGAAACTTATCATGAAAGGATGCATCTCTTGGGGAAATACATCGAATCAAGACATATTTTGAAGAGAAACCAGGACATCTCTTGGAAAACTATAAAAGAAACAAGAGAAGGAATTGAAAAGAGTCATAAAAAGGTCCAAAAAAGTGTGGGTCCTGAAAGTATGGGAAAGTTTTGAAAGTTCTCATTTGGGGAGTTAGTTCAGAGAGATTTTCAGGCACCACTTTTACTTTTATTTTATTCTTTTTATAATTTTATTTTCAGTAATTATAAAGAGAGGAGAATCAAAGGAACTTTAACAGTTTGGTGGAGGACTTGAGATAAGTTTTTATCTTTCTGTTTTGAGACTACTTTTGGTTTTAATTGAGACTTGTTATTGGTTTGACATTGATTTCTTCATTTCAACTAAAGTGTGGTTTTGATTTCTCCATGGATTCTGAGTAGTTTTCTTTATCTTTGTTCTTAACATGATAAGTAATTAAGTTTTGGATGGAATTTATGGAAAGTATTGATTTTCAATGATGGAAGAAGTTGTGATGATTTAAATCTATGCACTTCATTTACTTCTTGATTTGGCCAATCCAGATGTTAAAATTTGTTGTGAGAACATTTAAGAACCGAGTTGTTATTGTCTCAGTCGACAATTGGAAAGAATCAAATGAGGTTGTATGAATGAGAATGTAGTTCATATGATTGAGTCCAAATAAATAAGAAAATATTCATTGAAGGGTGTAGAGTTAGAGGGCTTTAAAGTGACAGGTTAAAACCCCTAACTTGGTTTATTATTTTAGGTTCTGATACGAGAATGTTAGACCCAAGGTGGAGGGAATCGAGAGAACTTTAGAGTGAGAGCTAGTATGTCCCCTATCTAGCCGGTCTTCAGAACAATTCAAACTTTAAATTGGCCAATGTTGTTTATTGCATCTTTAGTAAGGGTAAAGAATGTTATTGCTCCTATTTGACAGAACACAAATTACATACTTCCACAATAGAATTCCTATACTTATTAATGATTCATAACATGAAGAAAGATATTTTCATATTTAGTGTTTTTCTTCTAAAAAAACTCTAGTTATCTTTTTAAATTGTTATTATTCTATCAAAATATTAAAAATACAAAAGATATTTAAATTTTCATTACTGCAAAAATCATCTTTAGTTTAGATAATTATCTTTTTATTAAAAATACAAAGTTTGTTTTTCAATAGTGTAAATTGCGTATTCTCCCTGTGGTTTTGATATTCAGGTTTTAATCAAAAAGTCCTATATTACTTGATAAAAATACATATACTTGCGCAATATCCCAATATATATAAATTAAAAGTTAAATTTTTATTTTTCTTCAGGATCAAGTGTTTGTTTTTGTTGCAAAGTAAGGAAATATAAGTGAAATATAATATGAATTATCGTTGTACTTTGCATATTAACAGTATCCAAAGATCAAGTTTTTGGCACCGTTGCCGAGGAGAAATTGATTTTAAAAGCAAATTTTTATTTTTAGAAAGTCTTATTTAAACTTTAAGTTATCTTATCTTATTTTATCTTGTTTTAATTTATTTTATTATATGTTAGTGTATGCGTAATTCAGGTTCTGAAGGACCAGTGCCCTATGATTCTGAATTAGAAAGAACTATTAGAAAAATCAGAAAAAATAAAAAAATTATAAATTTTGAAAAATCCAAAACAATTACAGAAATGACAGACCAAAATAATCAAAATGTTGAAATTTATTAAGAGTTTAGACCTTTAAGAGATATGTCAACCTTATTGTAGATGAACATCATTGTAATTTTCAAATACCTAATGTAGTGGCTAATTCATTTGAGCTTAAACCTATTATTATCCAAATGGTACAGATAATCGGTTTGGGGGATCACCAACTGAAGATCCAAATTTACATCTTACCAATTTTCTAGAATTGTGCACTACATTTAAATACGACGGTGTATCACATGATGTCATAAGACTTAGGTTATTTCCTTTCTCACTGATGGATAAAGCTAAGATGTGGTTGAATTCGTTAGCATGTGGATCTATCAAAACTTGGGGTGCTTTAGCACAAAAATTCCTTGCTAAATATTTTCCACCATCAAAAAGTGCAAAGCTTAGAAATGATATTACATCTTTTAATCGGTTTGAAGGGAATCTATTTATGAAACATGGGAAGATTTAAAGAACTCTTAAGAAAGTGTCCACACCATGCTACACCAGATTGGTTAATAATCCAAACTTTTTATAATGGATTAGTTGGATCTCTTAGATTAATTATCGATGCTGCTGCTGGTGGTTCATTGGTGTTAATACCATTTCATGATGCTTATGCATTAATTGAAGAAATGGCTACCAATAACTTTTGATGGCCTTCTGAGAGGGTAAATCCTAAGAAAGTAACTAATATTCATGAAAATGATGCATTTACCATGTTAGTAAATCAACTTGATGCAATTTAAAGGAAGTTAGACCAATTTGGAATGAATTTTTCTCAACCAATTTCCATGATTGAAGAGAATTCATTAGGCCAAATGGTAAATTATCAAGCATCATTAGAAACTTTTAATGCCATAAATAATAAGCAGAATAACCCATATTCAAATTATTAAAACCCAGGTTGGAAAAACCATCCCAACTTTAACTGAAATAACAATTCGGGTGCTAATAATCAGCAATGGGGGAACAACCAAGGAAACCCATTGGGAAACTGGAACAACCAAGTAAATAATAATTATAGGTCTACTTATACTCCAGATTTCAATAAGAATACACTTTTTAAGGAGAAGAAGTTTTCTATAGAAGAAATGATTTTACAAATGGGAAATCAATTACAAAGTCAAGGAGGTACACTTAGAAATATTGAGAATCAACTTAGGCAAATAGAAAATTCATTAAGTAATAGATCCCAAGGAACACTTCCTAGTAATACTGAATCAAATCCAAAAGACTAGAATAAAGAACAAGTAAAAGTCTTTTAACTTAGAAGTAGAAGAGAGTTGGAAGGTCGGGTTCAAAAAGAAATTGAAGTATAGAGAGAAGAAATTGAAGAATCAAAAGAGAACACTCCAAAAGATTCTGAGAGACCTATTTCTCCACTAAAAAATGCTTTTGAAAAACCACCACCTCCATTTCCTCAGAGACTTTGTCAACAAAAGTTGGATGAACAATTTTCAAAATTTCCGGAAAATAATTAAGAAGCTTACAATTAATATTCCATTTCCTGAAGCCTTAGAAAAATTGACGAGCTATGTAAAGTTTATGAAGGATATTCTCAACAGGAAAAGGAATTTTAAAGATAATGAGACTATTAAACTTAGTGAGGAGTGCAGTGCGATAATTCAAAAGAAGCTTCTTGAAAAGCTTAAAGATCCTGATAGCTTTACAATTCCATATGCAATAGGCGACAAATTTTATGCGAAAGCTTTATGTGATTTAGGTGCAAGCATTAAATTTATGTCATTATCAATATTTAAGAGATTGGGATTATGAGAAATAACTCCTACTACTGTAACTCTGCAGTTAGTAGATCATTTGATAACATACCCGAAAGAAGTTATAGAAAATTTCTAGTAAAAGTGGATCAATTTATCTTTCCTATTGATTTCATTGTGCTAGATATGGAGGAAGATAAAGAGATATCTATCATTTTGGGAAGAATTTTTCTAGCCACGGGAAGAGCAATGATAGATGTCCAGAAAGGGGAACTAACAATGTACATCAATGATCAAACTGTTACTTTAATATTTTAAAATCAATGAAATACCCTGCAAAAGGTAAAGATAATGAATGTTATAGGATGGATCATATAAGATATCTAAGTGAATGCCATTTTAGAACTACTTATGAAGAAAAATTTGAAGTACAAGATTTGGAACACGAGCAAGAAAATGAATTAAATCAATGTGAAGATCTTTTTAAGGAAAATTCAAACTATGTTCGAGAAAGTTTTAAAGTTTTGGACATGATAGACAAAGATAAATCATTTTGTCCATCTATTGAAAAACTTTCAGGACTAGAGTTGAAGTTACTTCCTAATCATTTAAAATATGCCTTTTTAGGAGATTCCTCTACTTTGCCAATTATAATTTCCTCAAAATTAACAATGGAAGAAGAAGAAAGGTTGATGAAAATTTAGAAAAAATTTAATAAAGCTTTTGGATGGAAAATTGCTGATATTAAAGGAATTAGTCATTCAATTTGTATGCATAGAATTCTTATTGAAGAGGAACTGCAAACCTGGTTGATCCGCAAAGGAGATTGAATCCTGTTATGAAAGAAGTTGTAAAGAAAGAAATTTTAAAGTGGTTAGATGCTGAAATTATCTACCCTATTTTAGATAGTGCATGAGTTAGTCCAATTCATTGTGTTCCTAAGAATGGAGGATTAACTGTAACTGTAAGTGAACATAATGAGTTAATACTTACCAGACAAGTTATAGGGTGGCGAATATGCATTAACTATAAAAATTTAAATCTTGCCACTAGGAAAGATCATTTTGCATTACCCTTTCAAGATCAAATGGTAGATAGACTAGCTGGACATAAATACTTTTGTTTTCTGGATGGATATATTGGTTATCACCAAATTTAAATATCTTCTGAGGATCAAGAGAAAACAATGTTTACAAGTTCTTTTGGTACTTTTTCATTTAGAAGAATGCCCTTTAGTTTATGTAATGCCCCTACAACATTTTAAATATGTATGATGATATTTTTTTGTGATTTAATTGAAAAGGGGATTGAAGTATTCATGGATGACCTTTCAGTGTTTGTAACTCCATTTGACTCGTGTTTAGAACATTTATCCAAAGTTCTTAAGCATTGTGAAGAAACAAATTTAGTCCTTAATTGTAGAAAATGTCAATTTATGGTAGCAAGAGAAATTGTATTAGGACATCAAATATCAGAAAATGGTATGGAAGTAGATCCTGCTAAAATTCAAGTGATCGCTAATTTACCTTATCCAATAAATATAAGGGAAATTAAGAGTTTTTTAGGACATGTTGGATTCTACAAGTGATATATTAAAGACTTTTCAAAGATTGCTAAGCCATTATGCCATTTACTGGAGAAAGATGCAATTTTTAATTTTGATGAGGAACGCCTAAAAGCTTTTAAGTTACTAAGAGAAAAACTAATCACTACACCAATTATAGTTTCATCAAACTGGGAAAAACCTTTTGAATTAATGTGTGATGCTAGTGATTATGCTATTGGAGCTATTTTAGGATAAAGATATGATAAAATTTTCAAAGTTATTTTCTACGCTAGTAAAACTCTTAATGAAACTCAAATTAATTATACAACAATTGAAAAAGAGTTATTAGCAATAATAATTGCTTTTGATAAATTTAGATCATATTTAATTGGAACTTATTGTGTAGTGCATACAGATCATTCTGTTATTAAGTATTTAATGAAAAAGAAGGATGTTAAACTTAGACTTATAAGATGGATTCTTATTTTTCAAGAATTTGATTTTGTAATAGTAGATCGGAAGGGGATTAAAAGTCAAATTGCTAATCATTTGTCCAGGCTTGAATTTAGAAACCACTCTATTTTGAGAATGAAATTAATGAACATTTTCTAGATGAAAAATTGTTCACTATTAATGAGTGGCGTGTTGTGTGGTATGCCGACATTATGAACTTTATTGTTAGTGATATTATAACTTATGGAATGACGTACCAACAGAAGAGGAAGTTTATTTCTAAAGCTAAGAATTATTTTTAGGATGGCCAATTTTTATATAAACAAGGAAAGGATCTGATTGTTTGAAGATGTGTATCATTAGAAGAAACTTATGAGATTATCCAAAAATGCCGTAATTTTAATTTTAGAGGACATGTTGGTGTTGATAAAACAACATACAAAATTTTATAATCTTGATTTTATTGGCCTACAATTTTTAGAGATGTTAATGCTTGTATCAAAACTTGTGATAGATTTCAAACAATAGGCAATATTTGTAGAAGAAATGAGATGCCCCTCAATTATATGCTAGAAGTTGAAATATTTGATGTTTGGGGATTAGATTTCATGGGACCATTTATACCATCTTTCAAAAATTTATATATTATGTTAGCAGTGGACTATGTATCCAAATGAATAGAAGTTGTTGCTTTACCTTGATGTGATGCTCAAAGTGTTGCAAAATTTTTTAAAATGAATATATTTTGTAGATTTAGGATGCCAAGAGTTATCATTACTGATGGGGGAAGTCATTTCAGAAATGCCATAATGAAGAAACTATTAAAGAAATATCATATAATTCGTAGGATTGCTACTGCTTATCATCCTCAGACAAGTGCTTTGGTTGAATTATCCAATTAGGAAATTAAAAGAATTATGAAAAAATATGTGAATCCAACAAAAATGGATTGTTCAGTCAAACTTGACTATGCTTTGTGGGCTTATAGGACTGCATACAGAACTCTTTTAGGAATCTCCCCATATAGGTTAATATTTGAAAAGCTTGTCACTTACAAGTTGAACTTGATCATAAGACATATTGAGCGATTAAAGAGTTCAATTTTAATTTGAAAGATGCTGGTGAGAAAAGATTGTTACAATTAAATGAGCTTGAAGAGATAAGGAATGAATCTTATGAAAGTGCTAAAAATTATAAAGAAAAGATGAAGATGTGGCATGATCAAAGGATTCTTACTAAAAATTTTTAGCAAGGGCAACAAGTTTTGCTATATAATTGAAGGTTAATATAATTTCCAGGAAAACTTAAGTCCAGGTAGATGGACCCATTTATTGTGATTAAAGTTTATCCTATGGAGTTGTGGATATTAAAGATCCTAAGTCTGAGAAAACATTTAAAGTTAATAGACATAGACTGAAACCTTACTTTATAAAGAATCAACATAATTTTAATGATGGAATGATGTTGGGTCAACCAGAGTAAGCACTGGTTACGTCGGGCTGAGAACTTAAAACCAAGCGCTTTGTGGGAGGCAACCCATAGTTATCAGTGTGTTTCTATTTTGATTGTTGTTTTATGTGTGATTAATAAAATTGGGGTAGTATATTTGAGATTATTATGTGTTAGTATTGATGTTAAGACTTTATTTAGTGATCTAGACATGTTAAAATGATAATTTGTACATTAAGTTGACTAGTGCAAAAAAGTGCACTGACACTTAAGCTCGGCGGTTTAAAAACATGTGTAAAATTAATATTCAAGAATGGAAAATTGCCTAGAAGTTTGCAAAAAACATGCCAAGGCAATTTCTAAATGTGTCTAGGAGTTAGTGGAAAGATTTAGGCTCATAAATAGAAGATTTTAGTGAAGGAATTTCACCCAAGATCATTTTTAGCCCTAAAGTCTAAGAGAGATGGATTTTAAGATGATGTCTTCATGGGATATGGATTTGAAGGAGGAGACCATGAGGAAGAAATTCATTTATCAAAGTTCACAAGAGATGTATAACAGTTTCTTAGTCGTTAGTATTGAATGGATATCAGAGAAGATCAACAAAATTGAAAATACCATGTTTATACTAGAAACTAAGGTATTGAAGATTCATGCACATCTTGAGCATATTGGATGGCAATTAAAAATTTAATTTAGCCACACTAGTTATACAGAGGAAGCGGTTAAGGAGATGTTCCTTAAGCAAAAGTAGATTGAAGAAGATTGCATCAGAGCATGTCACCACCGTCCTTTTTATCAACTTTATATTCTAGTTGCCCTAGGAGAGACTAATGAAAGACGTGAATTTGTTCCTTATAATGAAGAATGGAATTAGGTTCTATGTTAAAAGTTATGTTTTTATGTGTTTAAAGACGTTGTCTTTAAGTGTTTTAGTGTTTAAGACTTGTTTTAGTGTTTGTGTTACTTAGGTGTTTAATTGTGAAAAATTGTTAAATGTTTGTATTTAAAAAAATTTTCTTATCCAAGACTATTTGGAAGGATAACTAAGTGTTTAAATGTATTTGTAATCATCTGTGAATTAATATAATTTTTTTTGTGTGAAATTTTGTGTTGTTTTAGCCTCGAATTGAAATAGTTATTAAAGAGAATTTTGAGATGAAGGAGAGTTATAGGATGTTGAAAATAGTCATTTAAGTACTATGAGACTATTTAGGGGTGGTTTACTTAGAAAAATAGTGCATTTTACTATAATTTGAAACTTTTAAAAATCATGCACTGACGCCTAAGTGCCACATCACGAGCCTAAGCGCGAGCAAACTCGAGAGGCAGACACCTAAGTGTCACTTACCTGCGCTTAAGCGCCGGTTTAGGAACGGTTAAAAGTGAGAATTTGAGCCAAAAATTGCCATTTTCATCCTCCCGTCACCTTCAACCTCACCAAAACATGATTTTGGAGAGCTAGGGCACGCCATTAAGTGGAGATTTCTTGGTGGAATCAAGAAAAAATTGCTAGATTCAGATTTCTTATGGTAAGAGTTTTACTCCTATGCAAAAATTTCAGATTTTCACAATGTATTCTGAGTACGTTTGGAAGAATTTGAAAATTCACTATTCATGGTGAAAAATGAGGAAGAATCTATGGAAATTTCATAGAAAGTGTCTTTTAAGCTTCTGGAAGTTTAGTTTAGTGGTTTAGACTTGATTTTTGATGTTATTGTTGGAATTTAATAAATTTTTAGAATGACACCAAGAATGAAGAGGAGCAAAGGCAAAGCCCCTTTTGATTTGAGTAAATTTGTTAGTTCAAAAGCTCGAGATCGGTATAGTGATGCGTTGCAATCATGCAAACTGATTCAGGAGCGATTTTTTAGAAATCTGGGTGGAGACATGGAAGATTTAATTGTTCGCCAATAGTGGGAACAATTATGTTATTTCTCTGCTGTGGCATTTATTTCTGTTATTAAAGATTTCTATGCAAATCTCCCTGAAGCTGAAGACAATCAAGTTATGATTCGAGGAAAGTCGGTACCTTTTTTGCCAGAGGTAATAAACTTGTTTTACCATTTACCACTGGATACGTTGTGTTTTTATGCAAATTATAGCCCTACTGAAGTGGAGTTAGACGAGATTATATCTTACTTGCCAATTTATAGAGGACTTTGGAAGATCACTAATGAGAGGAGAGTGAATTTCCCAACTTCAAAGTAATGTGCACCTTCAAAGGCCTGGCACTATTTCATTTCTGCTCGTCTGCTTCCGACCAATCATCTTAGTGAAGTGATCAGAGAAAGTGCGATGTTGAACTATTGTATTCAAGAGGGAAAGCTCATCAACATTGGAGTTGTGGTGTGTTTTCATGTTTTGGACTAGATACATGTATGTATGTTTACTTGTTTAGATATTACGATGTGTGAAACTTTTATTTTTAATTTCATTATAATGTTTGTGTTAGTTAGTAGTTTGTTTTAAAATTCTAAGGTAGTAATTGTTGTGAGTTTTGTGATTTAATTAGTTTAGAACTTATCTTAATTCTATATTTATTGTAAAGTTCAAAATCTAGCTAACTTAGATCTTAAATTTAAATTTCTGAAGCTACTACCCTATATTTTTATTTTATCATGTTAGTGTGTTTGTTTTTATGCTGAGAAAGTGAAATCAAGTTAGTGTGTTAGTTTTCTTTTATGTTTATACCCACTGCTTAGAAGTCTATTGAATCTCTACATATTAAATTGAAATTAAAATATCAAAAAAATTGATCAAAAATTAGTTTTACTCCTGTTTTTAGTTTTATGCTTGTATCATTAGGGTTTAAAAATTCCTGTTATTAAGTTATTTTAAACTTTCATTCCTCCTTATATATCTGATGCTAAACTGTTTAATCTATTAAAAATTTAAGTTTGACGGGATGTAAAATACTTTCGAAAGTAGAATTTTATTTGTTCTCAAATGTGCTACAAGTGAATTTGATTTGAAAATAAAAAAAATGATTATGTATATGAAGTTATATTAGGGAAGTAAAATTTGATTTTAGAAATGAGTAAGAAAATTAGTTAAAATTTTTAGTAATGAAGAAAAACTTTAAGTTAAAAAGTTTTTAGATGAGAAAATGATGAATATAAGTAACTAACTTTAGTTAGAAAAAATGTATTTTTAAAAACTTTAGATAATTTAAACTTTTGTTTACAATACTTAAATTTCTTTTATTAAAAATAATTTTTAAAACTATTATTATATTTCTAAGTAAAAGACTTATATCAAGACTTTGCTTTAGGAAAGGAGAAGTGGAATTCAAAATCATTAAAGGCCTATCTAGATATAGTAATTCTTGCCTAAGAAAGAAAAGAAAAAAAGAAAGAAAAAAGAAAGAAACAAAACAAAGGAAAAAAGAGAAAGAAAGGAAAAAAAGAAAAAGAAAAATAAGAAGAGAAAAAAATTAGGAAGGAGAAGCTTGAGGATTAGGGCCTAATAAAAAATTGGTTCTACATTTGATCTTTTTAAAGTATAAGACTTGAGAAACTCTTAAGCTTATAGATATAATATAGTAAGTAAAATTATTTTTAATGAAAATACTTAAGTAGAGATAATAAACAAACTAAATTCTAATCAAGACATATTTTGAAAGAAACCAAGGCGCCTTTTGGAAAATTATAAAAGAAAGAAGAGAAGACTTTGAAAAGAGTCCTGAAAAGGTCCGAAAAAGTGTGGGTCCTAAAAGTATTGGAAATTTTTGAAAGTTCTCATTTATGGAGTTAGTTTGGAGAGAATTTCAGACACTACTTTTACTTTTATTTTATCTTTTTGTTATTTTATTTTGAGTGATTTTAAAGAAGAGAATCAAATGAACTTCAAGAGTTTGGTGAAGGACTTGAGATAAGTTTTTATCTTGTTGTTTTGAGACAACTTTTGGTTTTATTGAGACTTGTTGTTGGTTTGACAATGATTTCTTTTTTTCAACTAAAGTTTTGTTTTGTTTTCTCCATGGATTATGAGTTGTTTTCTTTATCTTTCTTCTTAAAATGATAAGGAGTTAAGTTTTGGATGAAATTTGTGGAAATTATTGATCTTCAATGATGAAAGAAGTTGTGATGATTTAAATCCATGCACTTCATTTACTTCTTGATTTGGCCAATCCGGATGTTAAAATTTGTTGTGAGAACATGTAAGAACCCGGGCTGGTATTGTCTTAGTAAACAATTGGAAAGAATCACATGAGGTTGTATGAAAGAGAATGTAGTTCATATGATTGAAAGCAAATAAATAAAGAAATATTCATTAAAGGGTGTAGAGTTAGAGGACTTTAAAGTGATAGGTTAAAGCCCCCAACTTGGTTTATTTTTTTAGGTTCTAATACTAGAATGTTAGCCCCCAAGTGGAGAGAATCAAGGGAACTCTAGAGTGAGAGCTAGTATCTTCCCTGTCTAGCCAGTCTTCAGAACTATTGAAACTTTAATTTAGCCAATATTGTTTATAACATCTCTTGTAAGGGTAAAGAATATTATTGCTCATATTTGGCACAACAAAATTTGCATACTTCCACAACATAATTCCTATACTTATTACTGATTCATAACAAGAAAAAAGATATTTTCATATTTAATTTTTTATTATACAAAAACTCTAGTTATCTTTTTAAATTGTTATTGTTCTATCAAATTATTAAAAATACCAAAAATATTTAAATTTTCATTTCTGTAAAAATCATCTTTAGTTTAGATAATTATCTTTTTATTAAAATAGAAAGTTTGTTGTTCAATAGTGCATATTGTTTATTCTCCCTGTGGGTTCGATATTCAGGTTTTAATCAAAAAGTCATAGATTACTTGATAACGGTACGTACACTTGCGCAGTATCCCAAAATATATAAATTAAAAGTTAAATTCTTATTTTTCTTCAGGATTAAGTTTTTGGTTTTGTTGCAAAGTAAGTAAATATAAGTGCAATATAATCTGAATTATTGTCGTACTTTGCATATTAGCAGTATCCAGGGATCATTTATCACAAAAATTTTTATCTAAAGATTTCCCACCATAAAAAACTGTAAGCATAGAAATGATATCACATCCTTTTATCAGTTTGAAGGAGAATCAAATTATGAAGATTGAGAATAATTTAATGATCTCTATAGAAAGTGTGAAAAACAGGCACTACTAGATTGGTTAAAAATTCAAAGGTTTATAATAGATTGGTTGGATCTCTTAGATATATAACTGACGCTGCTACTGGTGGATCATTAATGTCAAAACCTTTCGATGAAACATTTTCTTTAGCTAAAGAGATGGCTACTAATAATTATCAATGGCACTCTGAAAGGGTAACTCCAAAAATATTACATAGTATTCATGATTCTGATGCAATATCTAATTTGGCTGCTCAAATTATTGTTATATCAAAGAAGATAGATCGATTTAGAAGGAATTATTCTCAGACACCTCTTGTGCTTGAGGAAAATTTATTAAGACAAATGATAGATTCTCAATCTTCATATTAAATTTTAAATGCAATAAACAACCAAACTAATAATCCTAATTCCAATTATTATATTCTTGGTTGGAAAAATCACCCTAAGTTTAGTTGGAGCAACGATAACTCTAATGTGTAAATATGCAATGGAGGAATAATCCTGCGAAGCCATTGAGAAATTAGGGTAATTCTAACTTTAAACATTATCACCTTTCAGTTCTTAATAGCAATTTGCAGAATAAGGAGAAGAAATTGTCGATGGAAGAATCAATATTGCAAATGGGAGCATAATTACAAAGTCAAGAAGCTATAATTAGAAACATGGAAAATCGGTTAGGATGTATTGCTACTGCACTTAGAAATAGACCTCAGGGAACTTTCCCTAGTAATGTTGAAATTAATCCTAGAGATCAGAATAAAGAGAAAATCAAGGCTATTCAACTGAGAAGTAGAAAAGAATTAGAAAAAAAGTTCAAAAGAATTTGAAGTCGAAGCTAAGAAAGAAGAGGTGGAAAAAAAAAGTCTGAAAATTTTTATCCTGAGTGAGAATATCCTATCAAACTAATGAAAATTACTACAGAAAGACCCCCACCTCCATTTCCTTAAAGATTAAAGAAATATAACAAAGATAAAGAATTTATAAAATTCTTGGAAATATTGAGGAAATTAACGATAACCATTCCATTTGTTGAAGCTCTAGAGCAAATGTCAAGCAATGTCAAGTTTATGAAAATTATACTTAATTAAAAAAAGAAGTTTATAGATAATGAGACTGTTGCTCTTAGTGACGAGTGTAGCACTATAATTTAGAAAAAGCATCTTAAAAACTTAAAGATCCTGGTAGTTTTACTATTCCTTGTACTATTGGTGAAAGTTTTCTTGGAAAGGCTATATGTCATTTAGGAGCCAATATTAATCTTATGCCTCTATCAATTTTTCAAAAGGTTAGGTTTATGAGAAATTTCACCTACTACTGCAATCCTTCAGTTAGTTGATCATTCAATTACCTATCATAAAACAGTTTTTGAAGATGTTTTGGTAAAGGTTGATAAATTTATCTTACATGTGGATCTTATTGTGTTAGATATGGAATAAGATAAAGTAAATCCTATCATTCTAGGAAGACCATTTCTTGCTACTGTAAGAGCTTTGATAGATGTGCAGAAGGTCGAATTAATAATGTATCAGCGATCAAGAAGTTACATTTAATATTACAAAGTCAATGAGAGACCCAGCAAAAGGAAGACATTATGAATGGTTTAGAATGGATATTAATGATTATTTAAGCAGTGAATATTTCAAAAATACATTTGAAAAGAAAACTGAAGAAGAAAATTTTAAATATGAGAATGAGGATATAATTCAAGGTAAATCTATGGAAGTGAGTAATGAAAAATTGGATTATGTTCAGGAACAATTTGAATTGTTAGATCCTAAGGATAATAATAAAAATTAGATTTATTTGGTTGTGAAACCTACTAAACTAGAAATGAAAACACTTCCTACACATTTAAAATTTGTCTTTTTTGGAGATTTATCTACATTACCTATTATTGTATCGCTAGAATTAACTGAAGTACAAGAAAAAAAGTTGTTGGAAACCTTCAAAAGATATAAGAAAGCCTTCAGATGGACGTTAGCTGATATTAAAGGAATCAATCCTATGAATTATATGCACAAAATTTTATTAGAAGAACATCATGAACCAAAAGTAGATCATAAAAGGAGATTAATGATGAAAGAAATTGTTAAGAAAGAGACTTTAAAATGGTTAGATGTTGGGATAATATTTCAGACAATGCTTGGGTGAGTCCAATTCACTGCATTTTGAAGAAAGGGGATGAGATTGTTGTGATAAATGAGTATAATGAATTAATACCAACAAGACAAGTCACTGATTGGCAAATCTGTATTGATTTTAAAAAATTAAATTTGGACACTAGGAAGGATAACTTTCCTTTACTCTTTTTGAGCCAACAGTTGGATAGACTAGTTGTGTATAAATATTTTTACTTTTTAGATGGATATACAGGCTATCATAAAATTCCTATTGCTCTGGAGGATCAATATAAAATAACATTTACTAGTCATTCTGGTACTTTTTATTTACGATGAATGCCCTTTGGTTTATGTGATATACCTGTAATATTTGAAAGATGTATGATGTCAATTTTTTGAGGATTTAATTGAAAAAGGGATAGAGGTCTTTATGGATGATTTTTCTATGTTTGGAACTTCATTTGAAATATGTTTAAATCATTTAGAAAAAGTTCTAGAAATATGTGAAAAGACAAATTTAGTATTGAACTTGGAAAAATGTCAATTCATGGTTGCAGGAAGAATTGTACTTGCGCATAAATCGAATGGAAGTAGATCCGACAAAAAGTTCATGTTATAGCTAACCTATCTCCACCTACTACTGTAAGAGGAGTTAGAAGTTTTTTGTCATAGGCAGTAGATTAAAGATTTTTCAAAAATTACAAAGCCTTTTTGACAACTTTTGGAAAATAAATATAAAATTTAACTTTAATTTAGAGTGCCTTAATGCCTTTGAAACATGGAAGGAAAAATTGATCAGTGCTCCTACAATTGTTTCACTTAATTAGGAGAAATCACTTGCACTAATTTGTGATGTATATGATTATGCAGTTGGAGTTGTTTTAGGGCAGATACATGACCAAATTCTTAAGGTGATATACTATGCTAGTAAAGTTCTAACTTATGCTCAAATTAATTATACCGCTACTAAAAAAGAGTTTTAGCCATTGTTTATGCTTTTGATAAGTTTAGGTCATATCTTATTGGAGATAAATGTGTAAAATATTTGATGCAAAAGAAGAATGTGAAACCAAGATTAATTAAATGGCTGCTTTTGTTGAAAAATTCAATTTTATGGTAGTAGATAGGAAAGGATCTGATAATCAAATAGTGGGTCATTTATCTAGGCTGGAACAGGAAGAAACATTTGATCATGAAAGAGAAATTAATGAAAGTTTTCATGATGAACAACTTTATATAATTAAAGAATGATAAGTATTGTGGTATACTGATATTGTGAACTACATTGTTAGTGGTATTTTACCATAAGGAATGATAAAGAACCATGAGAGAAATTTTTTTCACGATGAAACATTTTACTTTTAGGATGACATATATTTGTACAAACATTGTAAAGATTTAGTTTTGTGGAGATATGTGCCGTATAAAGAAATTGGAGAAATTATTCAAAAAAGTCATGATTCTAAATTTGGGGGTCATTTTCGAATTTAAAGAACAGTTCCCAGAATTTTACAATCTGAAT
>NEWO01000143.1:327298-351524 GCA_003013225.1 Phalaenopsis aphrodite
ATATATATATATATATATATATATATATATATATATATATATATATATATATATTTAATAAAAGAGAGACTCGTGGCTCCCTATGCGTTAGAATGAAATGGGGTTACAAAATAGGGAGGGAAAGAGGATCCCCATCTAAACACAAAGAAAAACAATAAGATCCTAGGGGTCCACCATCCACATTACAACACCACCCAAAAAATTAAAACACAAGGCATAAAACCCCAAAAAAACATAGCTAAACCAAAAAGTGTACCAAACATAGAAATTATATCAAAAAGTAGACAAGACAATAAAAACCAAAAGTTGTGTGCGAGACAACTTGATGTGCAATAAACAAGGAATCTATAACTAGCAGGAGTAAACACCAGGAGATGTGAGGATGAGAGCATCCATAAACTCTAAGTGGTCCACATAATTAAGAGAAAATAGATAGAATGGGTCCAAAACCAAATGCTCCAAAAGCTTTGAAGTCCTGCACACCAAAGCACAAGTAAAAGAGTTCCGGGAAACTACCCCAAAACCATTACAGGGTTAGCAAAATAAGATGGGAGGAAAAAAGGAGAACCCAGAGCATGCCAGAACCGGAATAAGCCCAAAATTGAAAGAAAACAAGCATAATAATCATGAAAATCATAGAAAATAAAGGGGCATAGAGGAACCGTAAAACCCAAGGGCCATGAGATATATTATCATCTGATGAAAGGCACATCAAGAAAATCACCATTAAGAAGAACCTGTAATTGAAGTGGAGGTGAAATACCGAAGAAAACCATGTTTAAACCTTGTTTAGAGAGCCAATCTGCAGGGGAATTACATTCCCTGAAAATAAAATGCATTTGTATTTCTAAGTGGTATTTTTTAATGTAGTCCTGTATAATATTCAAAAGACAGAGAATATTCCAAATGGGAGGAGAAGCCTTATTAAAAATGTTAATAATAGCAAGTGAATCAGATTCAATATATATCCTTTTGAAACGAAAAACTACCGCAAACTGTAAAGCATACCAAATGGAGAAACATTCAACTTCTAAAGGTGTAGAAGCAAAAACAGAAGAGGCGAAAAAAACAAAGGCAGCTGCCTCTGTTATCACGAAAAATGCCTCCTGTCCCTGCACCATTAACAATCCAGCTACCATCCAAATTCAATTTAACCCACCCAACCAAGGAGGGTTTCCACCTAATCAAAGAGGCCTTCCTACCCCTCAGTTGGTAAATAGGATGCATCAAAAAGTGCTGAGAGGCTTTGAGGAAATAAGCAATAATGTATGAGGTGATAATAGCAGGTGTGGGAGGGTGCGTCGCATACTTATAAGCATTCCTTGCATTCCAAAGGAACCACAAAATATCCAGAGGAAATGATTCAAGCTTACCATCATATAAAGGAGCAGCCTTCCAGGCAAGAAAAGAATTTTCCAAGTTCAAATATCCATTCAATTTAAATGTAATGCCAAAATAAAGGCCAACCTCATGCCAATCAATACGAGCAAATTTACAATCAAAGAAAATATCTAAAGCCGATTCGGTTTCACAATTTCAAATATAACATCTCGAAGCCAAATGCAAGCCTTTCAACTTAAGAATATCATCCAACGGCAAAATCTTTAAAAAGTATTTCCATAAGAAAAAAAGAAATATAAGGGGATAGGAGAGCATTTGAAAGACAATTTGTCCAACGACAGTGGGTAAAAACATACATATTTTGATACAAAAGTTTAGTAATGGAAGATTGAGAGTTAAATTTCCAAATAGGGTGGTCTTTAGAAGAGGAAGAAGGAAGAGGAATTTTTTTTACATTCCCTGCCTTATCCCGAATCAAAGCCCTACGTTTAGGAAAATCCCAATCTACATTCCCCCAACAGTCAGAGACAAGCACATTATTATCATGAGCAGAGTGAGGTAAAGAAGAGTAATCTTCCACACCCCAATGATTAAACCAAAAGGATAAATTCCCTTCACCAATATCCCAAAATATAAAATTTTGAGCAATAGGTGTAACTTTAATAAAAACTTTCCAAAGTTTAGAATCCCCTTTTTTCCATTCAACAAAAGATGGTTGAACACGAGTGTAATATTTTTACGAAGAACCACTGAGCCCATAAAGAATTACCCATACGAAATTTAAACCAAAGTATACACATGTTGATTTCAGTAATATGGTTTAGATTCTTCAAACCCAAACCACCAGCAAAAAGGAGTTTGCAAACCTTATCCCAAGTAGACCAAACTTTACGTTGATTGTTACCGGCCCATAATATTTATTAAAAAGCCTCTCCAGGGTAATAAGAGTGTTTTTTTTCAAATGCAGAACATGAAGCGCATATAAAGGGATGGTGTGAAGAACACTCTTAAGAAAAGTTAGCCTTCCTCCATTAGAAAGGAAAGTGTTCCTTCAATCATTAATCCTTGCATTTATTTTATCAACAACATCATCCATCTACGTTTGTCTTTTTCTACCCCGCAAAATGTAAACACCAAGATATTTAAGCGGAAGAGTGGCAACCTGACAAGAAGTGTAAGAGGCAACCCAATTGATAACAGTAGTGCTAACATGCTTGCTAAAGAAAAGTTGGCATTTACATGTGTTAAAAGTTAAACCCGAAGTAAGATAAAAAATTCTTAACGTTCTCATCAAAAGCTTAAAAGTATTTTTAATAGCATTGGAGAAAATGATAGTGTCATCGGCATAGGCCAGATGACTAACCATAAGCTTAGATTTGTGAGAAAATTGGGTGTAAGGGTGAAACATCTTCAATTTATTCATAAGGCGTAAGAAGTAGTCAAAAGCAAAGATAAAGATAGTAGGAGAAAGAGGATCACCTTGTTTGATACCCCGTAAAGAAGAAAAGAACCCAAAAGATTTACCGTTAACAAGGACACTATAGTAATTATGGTTAGCCAATTCAGAATAATGTGGCAAAATTAAGTAGAAAAACCCCGAGCACACAGAATGCATAAGATGAAATCCCAGTTGATAGTATCAAATGCTTTTTTAATGTCTAGCTTTAGCACAGAGTTTCCACTTCTACACTTCTTATCTAAATCTACAATAATCTCTTGAGCCAGGAGAATATTATAAGAAATTTCCCTGCCTCAAATAAAAGCTGGTTGATTTAGAGAGATGATAGTAGCCAAATGAGGTTGTAAACGGGCCACGATAATTTTACTAATTACTTTAGAGATGAAAGTAGTAAGGGAAATAGGGTGGAAGTTATCCCAAGTAAGTTTATCATTGCTTTTAGGGATAAGCACAATGAGGGAAGAAGTAAAATATTTACCCGGGTTGTCCCCCAAGAAAAAGCTTTTAATGACGCTTATCATCTCCTTATTAATGATGTCCCAACATTTGATATAGAAGGTTGAAGTAAAACCGTCAGACCATGGGGCTTTATTAAGATTAATCCCTTTAAGAGAAGCAAGAATCTCTTCTTCAGTAGGGACGTCGGTAAGGGAAAGTAATCTCCTTCACCCGTGAATAGCTCGACATCAATAGGTAAAACCTTGGTTTGACTTTGGAAAAGATTAGTAAAGTGTTAAACCGCGCTATTACCAATTGCCTCATGATCAGCAAGAGTTTCACCCTCAGAGGATTTGATTTTGAGAATGATATGGATGTTATGTCTTTCTTTAATAGATGCATGAAAGAAATTGGTGTTTCTATCACCACATAAAAAGTAAACATCATTAGCATTTTTCTTAAGCAAACCTTCCTCCAAATCAACGGCTTGAAGTAGGGAGACATGATCTTGAGCCACATCATTAACCCATTGAGACGTAAAGAAAGTTTCATCTTCTAATAAATCAACTCTATGCTCTGCTTCAATAACTTTAGTATGAACATTACCAAAAACTTAGTAATTCCACTGCTTTAAATGATGCACCACTTTTTTGTGAAGTAGCCATAAAGTGTACCAAAGAGTGCCAACCGCATCGGGAATCCAAAACTGCTTAATAAGATCTTAAAAGGAGTCATGACTAGTCCAAATATTGAAGAACTTGAATTTAAAAATAGGGGAATGTTTAAAAAGGCAAGTGTAAGTAAAATTATGATCAAAAGCCGTAGAATTCAAATGTTGAACTTTAGAAATTGGATAAAAAGTAAGAAAAGGCTTGTTAGCAAAAAAATGATCCAAACATTAGGAAAGAAAGCCTCACTGCCAAGCGTAAGGGGAACCAGAGTAGCCTAAATTATGTAATCCAGCATCTGTATTCTTATCACAAAATCTATTTATATGAGATAACTCACATCTTTTGCCCCCTTTCCTCTCAGATGGTTTCATAATCATATTGAAATCTCTGCCAAAAAACCAATTTTCATTGATCATCTCCCCCATATGAACAAATTTATCCCAACGTAAGGCTTTATCCTGTAAAAAAGAACTGGCATAAGCAAAAGTGCCCCACCCCTAAAAATTTTCCATCTTGAAGTTAGTATGCACAAACTGTTCATCATCCTAAAAAATACTTAAATCAACTTTCTGCTTCCAGAAAATCCAGATTTTATTATGCTTGTTGCAATAGTGATTATAACTAGAGAAAATTTTGAAGATTCTACCATTATTAATAGTAATAAAAAGTTCCAAAATAGTAAGGATAAAAAGCTTGTGGACCCTACTTAAGTGTTTAATCTATTAAGGGAACTAGGGTTCGCTACTCCCCTAATATTCCAAACAAGTATATTGAACATAATGTCTCGAACTGCCCCTTGAACTAGACCTAGGAGGGGTGACGAACTGTTCTCCATCAGAATAGTATTTTCTGCCTCTAATAATATTTTTGCTATCAAGAAGCAAACTTTCATTTTTCCTTTTGTTTTTCTTTTTACTAGCCTTTTGTACCATCCATTCACCCTCAAGAAGATTTGTAGCCTCCACAATAGCAGCGTCATTAAAATTTGCATTTCCCACATTAATTTCCCCATAAGGGGAAGTGGCATTTCCTACATTTAATGTCCCGCGAGAGGAAGTAGTATTACCAATATTAACTTCCCTAAGAGAGGGAAATTCAAGTGCATGACGTTTATCCTATGGCACATTAATTTCCTCATGGGAGGAAGCAGCATTTCTGCCACTGATTTCCCCATGAAGGGAAGCAACATTACCAACATTAACTTCCTCATGAAAGGGAAGTTCAATAGCATATCTTTTCTCCTATGGCATCTAGAGATTGATATTAGTAAAAACATTTGAAATAGGTGTAATTTCAACATTATACTTAAAATTAGGTATAACTTGCTCTAAAACCTCAATCAAATTGGCCAAGGGAATAGCCTCAATAAGATCCATGTGTTCAGAATGATGAGAAATATTGTTACTAGTACTAACAACCAAAGGGTCGGTAATAACCGGTGTCACAATAATAGGTATAGCTTGTTCATCTTTATCCAAACAAAGATTATCATTATATGCAATAGCCTCACTCTCATGAAGTTCCTTGCCTTTACCTATAGTCATAGGTTCTGTGTGAGCTGTTAAGGGTTGTTCTGCACCATGTTTCAAGTGTGGGTGTAATCGAAAACAAATAGAAGGGTGGTGCCCCAACATCTGACAGAGTGTGCAATACAGAGAGTGTCATTCTATCTCAACTTTTTGCCACTACCCTTTATGAGCTGAACCTACCAAGATTTCATCACAAAATGATAAAGTAACATCACATTCAACTAAACCACGGGCTTCAAAAAGCCTTTTAAGAAGAAAAGTAGGTCCATCCATTTTTAAAGGTTTCTCATATGCCACAGCAAGTGAAAAAAGAACTTCGTGATTGAACAGATGTAGCTTTAAACCAGGAAATCTTAACCATACCAGAATAATAGGATCTTCTAATTTGGGGTCGAAGTCAACATTCCACTTTAGAAATTTCATGTAAGCACCATCAATTCTAAGAAATCTGCGTGAAAATAAACGCGTGTAATCTAAGTCATTTCATAATTGAATCAGGAGGTGACAACCATCCAGTAATCCTATTTTCCACATACCCAAAAGCTTTAAAGACTCAAACTCCCTTCTTACAATTTCAAGCCTAGGATGGTCATAGACAACTTTTTCTATCAAAGCATGACGACAGGAAGATGCTAAAATAGAGAATTCATCCTCAGAAACGCACATCTCAAGTTTACCATTCTTTTTCCCCAATGTTCTGATAAAGCTGTAATCTCCCCCAATGTGCAAAGCATCATCAAAGGAAGAAGGAAAAAAAACTAGATTTGCACAAAAAAGCACCTCCATTGCTCTTAAGGGCCTTCGCAAAGGAAGGATCCATTCAAGCACAAACAGAGGTAAAGGAAATAAAGAAGCACAAGAAAAAACCCACAAATCAAGCAAGATAAGGTAATATCTCACTAGCGTGAAGCGAAAATAAGATCTCCAGACCTCCTGATCTGCCACCGGAGCCCCTACCGGAGGATCAAGCTCCATGAAAATGCCGAAAAAGTGCAAACCCTAGCAGAGCCTTCCTTCATCTCTCTCTCTCTCTCATATATATGTATATATATATATATATATATATATATATATATATATATATATATATATATATATATATATATAGAAAAAAACCTATCTATTAGTAAAATTCAGCTTACAATTATGAAATGAGGAGCATCAAGACAGTCCGCAGAAAGCAAAAAAGTGAGAGGAGGGGGGAGTGGGAAGTGGAGACAGAGATGGAAGTAAAGCTAAGACCATATCTAGGAAGCCAGCTAGCAGGTTGGTTACCTTCCCTGTAGTGGAATGTAAAATGAACATTGAGTTGTGAACATAATGTTTTGATCATCTGAAGCCACTGTGAGTGATGCTAGGGGACTGCTCCTCAGACTCCAGCAAGTGAGTCAACATAGTAGAATCCACTTCAATCCACAGATGAGACTAATTAATCATCACAGCAAAAATCAAAGCCCAATAAAAAGTAATAAGGTTGGTTTTTAGTGCATTAGAGGCAGTAACAGGAGCATGGAACAATAAGAGGCACTTCCTAATGTGGTTTCTAAAAGTACCTCCCACACCAGCAACAATCTCAGAAAAACTCCCATCAGTATTGACATTCATAGTGGAGGGTTCAAGGAGCTTCCAATGCACTTTAAAAACCCTATGTTGAGCTAATTTCCGATGGGGATTAGTTATACAAATATTAGGAAATATTTTTTGTTGGATCAGCTTTTGGAGGAAGGAGACAGTTTTTCACCACCATGCCACATAAGGGAGTTTGCTCTTAAATTTTGCATGATTTCTGGACATCCAAATGAACCAGGCAACCCATAAGGGAATGGAGACATACTTATGTTTGTTCCAGCTATGCCAACAAAAGTGAAAATGATTCCAATGAAACTTAGATTCAAATAAATTCAAATGTTTTAATAATTCAGTCAAGACAACTTGTGAGAATTTGAAATTAAAGAAGAGGGGGTGAATAGATTCCTCCTCCCCCAAGCACAAGTAACATCTAGAAGGGCCCTCAGTTCTTTTAGCTTAAGGATATCATCAGTCAGAAGTAGCTTATGGAAGGTTCTCTAGCAGAAAAAAGACATTGAGAGGGAAAGAAATTTGTCCCAAATTGTTTCCCCTCAGGCACCTGCTCCCAACAAAAGAGTTTGGAGTAAATTACATTGGTAAGACTTTGATTAGTTTGGACCTACTAGTTTATTCTATCAGGTCTACCAATATCAAACTATTGCTTAGAGATATGAGCAACTGAGGATTCTTGAATAAGAGTAGACAATGAGGGTAATGACCAACAATTGCCCTCCCAACAATCAACCACCTTGAGTTGTGGGTTAGCATAAGTAGAAGAGGGAATAAGCCATTCCTTAGGGCACTAGTGATCAAGCCAGAAACTCACATCCCCATTTTGTAAGTCACATAGGAAAAGCTCTTCAACAAAATTTTTGATTTTAAGCATGCTAACCCACATCCTTGAATCTTCTAGTTTTCTGATAGCAAGAGAGAGGTGACGGTCCTTACAATATTTCCCTCACATAAACTTTTCCCACAAGGAAGATTGAGCCCTGAATTTGATCCACATTTTACACAAATTGACCTGAAGGATGTGTTGAAGTCCTTTGAACCCAATGCCACCATCTAAGGTCAGTTTTTATACCTTCTGCCATGACTCCCAATGTAATCGTTGCCTTTTTCTAGACAACAAAAATCTATTAACAACCCTTTCCATATGTACTTGGGTACTTTTCTTTAGATTTGTCATCTGTAGGATATAAGAGGGGAATTTTGTGAGAATGCTCTTAAGCAAAGTAATTCTCCCTCCATTAGATAGGAAGGAACATGTCCAACAGGATAGATATGAGGTATATTTGTTCATAACCTCATCAAACTAGACCTACTTAGATCTACTAGTAATGAGAAGAACACCAAGATATTTGATAGGGAGCTGATGGATAAAGAACCCAGTGTAATCAGAGACCCACTGCTTACTAGTGGAGAAAGCTCTTTTGTTGAAAAAAAGTTGACATTTTTCATGATTAAATAGCATCCCTGAGTGATTCTAGAACAATTGAAAACATTTATAGGCTTTTTTGACAGTAGATTTTTTAGCACTAGAGAATACCATAATATCATCAGCATAAATAAGGTGTGAGCTGGCTATTTTGGATCTGTGGTGATAGCAGAAGTAACTCTAGGAGAGGAGATTTAATTTGAGACTTCTGGACAAGAAGTAAATTGCTAGAATGAAAATAGTAGGTGAGAGTGGATCCTCATGTTTCATCGCTCTATAGATAGTAATAGACCTCTTAATTTGTCCATTGATGAGAATAGAGTGAACATTATTTGATAACCATATATGGACGAGGGAGAAAAATTTTGCAGGAAAACCTCTAGAAGCCATAACCTCTAATATGAAATCCCAGCTTATAGTGTCATAGGATTTTCTAATATCTAATTTGTAGATTAGATTTCCCCCTACAAGGCTTATCTAGATCCAAAACTAGTTCCTATGCAAGAAGAATACTATCAGATATAGATCTCCCCTTAATAAAAGTAGACTGATTAGGACATATCAGATGGACCAGGTGGGTTGCAGTCTTGTCACAATGATCTTAATTATAATTTTACTAATGACAGAGGTGAGGTAAATTGGCCTGAATTGATCCCAATTTTTTTAGATTTCAGATTTAGGGACTAATATGAAACTGGACTCACTAAAATACTTGGGGAGATAATAATCTTGGAAGAAGCTCTTAATAGTAGCAATGACATCCACCTTAATGATATCCCAAGATTTTTAATAAAAGTCTACAGTAAAGTCATCAGGCCCTGAAGTTTTTGAGCTGTCAATGGAGTTTAGGGCCATCTAGATCTCTTGCTCGGTAGGAGGATCATTTAGCACAAGATTACTTGTATATGATATGTCTTCGGTAAATAAAGTTTTATCAATAGGGCTTCTGCAATCTGAATCTTGATTGAGTAGTTTCTTATAATAGGAGACAGCATCCCAAGCAATTTCAGAATTATCATTAGGCATACCCCTTCAGCAGACTGAATAGAATGGATGGTGTTGCATTTTCTTTAGTACTTAATATAAGCATGATAAAATTTAGTGTTCCTCTCCCCATCATTTAAAATGTTTATAGAAGCTTTCTGTTTAAGGAATAATTGACAGCGACTTTTTATATGCAAGAATTTATGAACCCAGATTTATATATTTATAATGATTTTGTAAAGTCACAATTTCAAACGCAAGTATACGTATCGCTCAAGTAATACAGGGCTCTAGTGGAGTCAAGTTTATCGATCCCACAGGGAAGCGAGGTAAGAGGTTCTTAGTCAAATCCTAGTCTACTACAATTAGTCCTTAGTTAGGAATGTCGATTAAAATGATGTTTTATCTATCAACTACTCCTAAATGCAAGTGTTAAAAGAAAAGATAGTAACTATAACAAAATGCAAATATTAATTCTAAAGATAACCCTTTTTGGATGAATTAGTTTGGAGACTTTTGAGATATTACAAACTACTATTCTTATGTAATGAATTAGATAATCTAAAGGAATGAGATGCGTTAAATATTGTATGTGCCAAATAGGAGCAATCATATTTTTTACCCTTTGGTCCAGGCATAAAGAACATTGATTAATCTTATGCTTGTTTACTGAATCCGTGGCTAGGCTGGGAGGATAGCGGCTCTCACTTCAGAGCTCCCACGTTCCCCTCACCTAAGGGCTAACATCTCCACTTCAGTACTCAAACAATAAGACCGAACTGAAGATTTTAGTCTGTCACCCTAAAATCTCCAATTCTACGTCCATCAAAGTATATTTCCCTATTTATTTGCATTCAACTCCCATGAACTTAACCATCCAAAAAATTTGAATGTGGTTCTACTTTGTTGAGAATTACACAACCCTCTCGGGTCTTAATGCAATTACAACAAACTTTAACACTACAACAGGTCTTTATTGTAATGTAAATAAAGTGCAAGTAAAAACCATCACATTGATAATTAAATCCATCTCTAACATGCATCACAAAATCCTAAACATGAATTCTACTCATTACAAAAGAAAAGTAAAATGAAAATAACGGCATAATCTTCTCATGCTATTATTTCTAAACAAGAAGAGAGAGTAAGAGAAGCCCGTCACAAAGCACAAAGAAAACACAATGGAAACTTCATTTCATCAAAGCAAATCCACTAGAGAAGTGTTTACAAAACCATAAGATAATGAAGAACACAATACTTAGCTTTTTCCCTTGAAAGAAAGAAGAAAATTTCTCCCACAAAGTCTCCTGCTGATCCATGCAATGCTAGAACATCTCCTTACAAATTCTCTCAAAATCCCCTCTCCAATCTCTCCAAAAGGGTAGAAATCTACATTTCTACTCCTATTCTAAGAAACCTAAACTTTCTCCACACTTTCCTAACATTCTTCTTATACAAATCCCCCTTTTTGTAACCTAAATTCGTTCTTTTAAAGTGTAGGGACAAAGTATGAAGAGTTGCCACAAACACCCTTCCAAAAAGCGTCAAAATACATTAAATTTCAGCCCACAACCGCCAAAAGTCGGTCCGTTGTCGTCTCGGGCGCTGTCGGCGAGCTTTTTTGTCGTTTTTTGGTCTTCTCAGGTAAGTCTCTCCGTAGGCGCTGTTTTGGCGCCGTCGGCGGGCAGACTGCGCAGCTCCACCGTTTGGCTCCGTTTGGCTCCGTTTTAGCTCCGTTTCGCCCCATTTCAGTTGCATTGTGTTCCTAACAGATAGCCCTACAAAATAAGCAGGAAAACAAACTTCCTTTAAAGTGTAATCTTATGCAAAAATATGCAAGAAGTGTAAAATAGATTAAGCATCGAAAGACTTATCGAAAGATGATAGGGCAAAATATCATTTCTTGTTTGTTTTTGCTCTGAATTGCACCACTCCAATGACCATAATTCATCATACATGCAACAAAATATCAAAAATACCCTTCTTTAAAGTGCAATATCATCAAAATCAGTATAAAATAGGTATGAAAATCTTAACATATTTTCCTTTGGTCAATAATTCTTGATGCTCAATTGCTATTAACAAGTTATTATATGCAGTTAATAAATTCTTCCCTTAAGTAGTTCCATTATGGACCTTTAGCTAAGTTGCTCCACCTCTTTTTCTGTAGTGTTAACAACAGTTAGGACATTACCAAAATGGTCCCAGACCCACCTCCTAAGGGCTTTATTAGTCTTGGTCTACAAAATGCTCAGCTTGACCATAGGTTCAGGATGAAATACACCACATCAATTAGTAGAGACAGTATTCAAATAAGAAGGGTTGTTGGACCACATATTGAGATATCTAAAAGGGGGCCTAGCTAGGGTTATAGGAGGATGTAATTGAGACCAGCAATGGTCTATGGTTTGAGCATGTAAGGCTCATATGGGTAACATAAGTAAGAAAGAATTAAGAGTACTAGAAAGAATTCACTAAGATTTTGTCCAGTCTTTCCCATAGAGGTCCCCTCTTCCAATTGAAGGTTGGCCCCTTGAAGCCCAAATCAAACAAACTTGCTAGTTGGATATTATCACTAAATTATGTCATTGTGGAAAGATTAGGGGCCCTGCCCCGAGACTTTTCAGCAGGAGAAATGATGCAGTTGAAATCCCCCTCCCCCCATCAGCCAAGGTGACTGCATATGTACACTAATGTTATGCAAGCAAGACCAAAGTTCTTTTCAATCCTCTTTTTTGCATCCAACATAAATAAAAGAAACATAGCCCAAGTAGCCATTAATCTGGAAAGAAAAGTAGACAAATTGTTGGTGATCTACCAGAACAGTCCAAGAGATTTCCTTTCTACAAAAAATCTAGATTTTTTTATTACTATTACCATAATGAGAAAAACTAATAAATTTATTGATAAGTCTTTATGGATATTTGTGAACCATAGGGTCAGGGATAACAATGCACCAAAGCTTGTGTTTTCTGTTTAGATGAAGTGTTCTTTTTAGGGAAAAAGGATGGGCAATTCCCTTAATATTCCAACATAGAAATTTAATCATCCTGTAGAGGTGGTTGGAGTGAGGGTTGTGATCTAGATCTTGTTCCGCCTCTAATAGTTTTGGATGGGGAGCCAACCTTCACATTTATGCCCCTACCAATTGCTAAAGGGGTGAGCTCCTTCTTAAGCTTATGAGCTTCAGTAACTTGCCTTTTCTTCTTTTTTTGTGTGAATGTACCAATCCTCCTCTATATTCTTTTGCATTTCTTCAATAGTTTCACCAGATGGAGTTGTAGGTAATATTTTTGGTGTAATGGAGAGATAGACCACTTTCACTCATACCTCAGGTTGCACAGAAGTTGAGACAATACAAGGTGAGGGGGTGACAATCAATGCCTCATTTAATTATTTTATCACTGTTATCTAGTTAGTATTTGTAGATGGAGTAGTGGAAGGGTGGTTCAGAGACCCTACAGGTTCTGGGAGGGTCAAGAGCAGTTGTATTAACTAGAATAATCTCATAAGTAGGAAAGTTGACAGGCTTCTCAGCTTGAGTAGGCTCCAATGGAATTATGTTAGAACTCCTTCTAGATCGGGGATGAAGCTTATAACATCTATCTATAGTATGCCTAAACATTTTGCAATGTTGACAGTTGTAAGGTTTTTGTTCAAGCACCACCTCCTGCTATAAACCATCCTTTTCAGATCCAATGCAAACACATTTCAGCTCTGGTTGCGTGATATCTCTCTCAATGAGAATTCTAGCAGAAGCAGGACTAGCTTTGTTATAAGTAGGAGTGTCCCCCTTTAAGAAGTTCCCATGTCTCTTCCGGTACTAAATAAAGAATTTAAATTAAAAAATTGAAGGGGGAGACCAGGTAGTTTAAACCAAAGAGGAACCACAGGTGGGTCCTTGCTAGGATCAAAATCTGGAGTCCAGTGCAGTGGTTTAATGGAAGTTATAGCAATCATAATGGATTATTTTGCAAACAAACTAACGTAATCCTCATCCACAGTGAGTTAAATCAGTAAGTGCCTCCCATCTAGTAGCCCCAATCTCCAAGCCCCAATCAAGTTAAGAGACTCAAAAGTAATTTCTCACCAATTCCATTTGTGGATGTTCCAAAAGGAACTTGACAACCAGAGTAAATTGCACCTCATCATTTAAGGATTTCAAGTCCATTTCTGAAAAGAAAATGGATGGTTCATCATCCTTAACCCCTAAAGGATGGATACAGGGACAAGTCCCCTTACCAGCAGTCGCATCATGAAAAGACTGAGGGAACACAAATTTTGTAGGATCCATTAAAGTGTCATGTACTTTACCAACTACTCCTGCATAAGTAGCCTTAGTCCATTGGGCTTTAGTTTCCACATCAATGGGGAAATCCATAAGCCCAAAAATGAAAGGCACCTCCAAGTAGAAACCAATGGAAGAGTAAAAGTGAGATTCAAAATCTTCTTAACCTGTGAATGGTCAGACCCCAGGAATCACCTCCCAAAAAGCACCCACTAGGAAAGTAGACCACCAAACATAGCATCTCTAATAGCAAGTACCACCAGCCTGCATCAGTGAGTCATCTTCTCGCCAAGAACCCAAGTATGCTTTATTTATAAATTATGTGTACTTGAGAGACCTACATATTGAGAAAATACATTAAAACATCTTTACTCACCGAACTATGTGGAAGATTTGAAAGTTATTATGATTTAAAGAGAAATGGTGCAAAAAATTGAACTCATGCTAGAGGGAGCAGAATTGGCACCTGTGGTGCAATTTTCCAGAGAGCTGGCACTAGAGACGACAGAAATCGGCACCAGAAGCATCGTGGTAACCGGAACGAGTTTAGAAGATTCTATGGGTGGTTTTGGGCGGTTTTCGACAAAAATTCTTCCTTGTAACTCCCAAAAATTGAGTTTTAGAGTTATTTAAGTGTGCAAAACAAAAGGAGAGTTGCCATTATCAAATCCAATGGCTTTGAACTTTAAAGAAACTGCTAGATATGGAATTTTCAATAAGAGGAAGTTCATTAGTTTCTATGCGTAGAAGTTATATGATCAAGTTCTTGTGAAGAAGAGATTAATCAATGAAAGAGGATTTTTGAAACAAGGATTCAACACCCAAAATACTCGAGTGGAGGAGATTATTGCATAGAGATGCTAGGAAGTGCTTTGTTATACCACTGCTGCAGTAGTCATTCCTGTGGTGCAAGAGTTTTATGCAAACCTTCATGTAATTAACAAAGGATTCGTCAATGTTTAAGGCATGTGGGTCTCATTTACTCCTTTAAGAATAAAGGATTTATTTATGATTGAACCATCACAATTTTTCATTATTCCAATTTTGTCCCTATAAGAGATAACATGAATGAACTCTATTGATTCCTTAAGGATGAAGATGCAAATTTGGAGACAAGAGATAATGGACATGTAAATTTTTCTTCATTCTTATTGAATCCTGCATCGAAGGAATGACATTTCTTTATTGCATCAAAACTTATTCCTACCATGATAATCAATAAAGTGACTAAGGAAAGAGGATTTATTTATGCTCTTTCCTTTCTTTGTATTGTAAACCTGTGTTTATATATATAATCCATGTTTTGTAGTATCCTTCTCCTGAATTATGAGTAGTCGTCTTTATTCTTCTCCCTACAGTGAGATATGGTTTGTGAAGATTTATTTTTCTTATGTAAGGTTTTAAATGTCAATAAATTGTGATGATTTGAACTCTAATCTTCATTTACTTTTTTATTTGGCCATTCAAAATGTTAAAATTTGTTGAGAAACATAAGATCTGAAAGGGTTATGCTTTCAACAATAAGGTAAAAGTCACATTCAATTTCATGGGTGAGAATTTAGTCCATGGGGTTGAGTGTAAGTAATAGGGAAATACATTTTGATGGGCACAGAATTAGAGATTTTAGGGTGACAGAATAAAATCCCCAAGTTGGTCCAGTTGCTTGAAAACTAAAGTGAGATTGTTATCCCTCAGGGGAGGGAGAAATGGGAGCCAATATCCTCCCAACTTAACAATTAACTTAGGGACCAAACTTTAGATTAGTCATTATTTTTTATGAAATGTCAGAGGGTAAAAAATAGGATTCCTCCTATTTGGCACAATATAATTTTATACATAATTTTAAATGACTTTAATTACTTCTCAATTCATAGACTATTGTAAAGGGGAAGGATTTTTTCTTAAATTTGAACTCTTCATTACAAAACTTTGTTTAGTCTTAATAAGTTTACTTTTGAAGTTTAGAAAAAAATTTAGTTAACTTAATCCTTTTATCTGCGTTTTATTTAACATACTTTAAATTTACTTTAGATTTATTTTTCTTACTTAAGTTTTTATTGTTTAAATATTGTGTTTTATTTTATAAACATAAGAATTTTGAACTCCCTGTGGGATCAATACTTAGGACTCCATTAAAGTCTTTTATTACTTGAGCGATATGTATACTTGCATTATTATTACGTTTTAACAGCTTAAAAATTTTAAAATATAAAACTATTTATACTGAAGTGATTTTAATTAAGATTAAACTGCATATATATTATCTGTGTTGTCATGTTTGCATTGGAGTATTGAAAGATATTTACAATACACCATAAGAACACTACATCAATCTACAACAAGAAATCTCTACCTTATAATTAAACAATAAGCCATAGGACTTTAAGGTTGCTTTCCTAGTGCAACATAAATCCTCACCTTATCTTTAGACATTTTCTCAATAATGTTATGCAATTTAAGCTCTAACTCAATTTAATTTTCTAAGATTGTCGTTAGTTACAACATAAATACACATATCTACTAAGCTATTTTTATGGTTATGTCATGCAAATGTAAGACCTAACCAATAATAGTTGGCAGGATGAAACATTTAATAATATCTCATTGAAATTAAAGTCAAACCATAAGAAAGCTTGAAAGGTCATTGAGCTTCCCCTTAAGGATTCATGGCATCCTCTAGTTTTATCTCCTTGGATTCTATAATAATTATTCCAAACTTGTGCTTTGTCCATTTGATATCCATTATCTGACCTTGAAAGTTGAACCTTTTGAAATTCATGAAGATATAATTTTTTTATATAAATTTAGAGTTCTCTTAGGTGACCTCGGTCATTTAAGATGTAATTAACTATAGGAGCATGCCCTCATAGGAAACATTAGAACCCAGCATAATATAATTCTTATCTAATCTTTCATATTGGATAGGGGAAAATGTTTCAGTCAACATAAATGCTTTTGCAGACTAAAACGGATGTCATATATTCCTTAGTTTATTTTAAACGAGCCTCTTTCATCGGTAAGTGATATGTCTATTCCTTTAAATAGAAGTATAACTAGTTGTATTGTGCTCGTTTACTTAAACTATTGTTTATATGGGATCTATTCGATTACATATTTTCCAAATAAAAATATGATATTTCAAAACTATATATATATATATATATATGTGTGTGTGTGTGTGTGTGTGTGTGTGTGTGGCGGCGTCTAGGGTTTTCTTGGGCTCTATCATTTTAGGTGATTTTGTGCTTTCCCTTCTCGGCAATGGCTGAGGAGATCTCTCCTGTCTTTGCTTTAACTATTTTAATCTTTTTTTTTAATGCCACCGGTTGCTCGCTCTTTTGTTGAGGCGATCTTAGAGGGGGGTGAAGTTGCTTCTAGCACTTCAGATTCCTTTTTGTTCCCGTAAGGTTTCCATGATTCACTTAATGTTGGTGGGGATTAATCTTTTATTAAGAAGCTTGGGAAGAAAATTAGTAAACTTGCAATGTTCATTTATGATGTTGAATATAATATTAGCTTATTCTTGTCATTTGGCGTTAGTTGGAAAATTTATGTATTGGGCATCCAAAGATTGATTTCATCAGGAGAGAATTTGAAATGCTTAGATTAAGTGGCTGGTAGAAAGTTGGGTTTTTAGATGGTAAGCACATTTTGATATAACTTGCTAATGACGAAGAGTATACAAGGCTCTTTGTGAAACACTTTCTGAGAATAGAAAATTAGGTTATCAAATTTTTCAAGTGGTCCGTTAATTTTGATCCTAAACCCAAACTTCCTATTTAACCATTTTGGATTCATTTTCCAGGGCTTAAACTGCATCTCTTTATTCAACAAATTCTTTCTTCTTTAGCTGCTACCTATGATAAACCTTTAAAATGGATAATGCCACGTTTAACATTACCAGACCCTCAAAAGCTCGGGTTCTTATTGAGAGGGACATTACTCAGCCTTTCTGCAATGAGATTTGGATTTGATCCCAACATTAAGGATATTGGCAACCTTTTGAAATTAAGAGACACTCCAAATATTGCACCCATTGCTCCATGTTTGGTCATCATGCCTTCCAGTGTTGTCTTTCATCTCAAACCCTCTGTTGGCACTCAACCATCTAACTTTAATTCTAATCTCACTACTAATGATGCTACTGTTTCTGACCCAGTTATTCCTCTAGCTCCATCCACTAATATTGATTCTGATAAGGAGGTTAACCTCACCTTACCAAATGTATTATCTCTTCTTGATCCTTTTATTGAGCCGTAGGTGTTACACGACGGATTGGAGGGTCCTACTAACGTTGCTGAATTTTTTTTACCTGCTATTACTATTGATAATTATTGTCCTCTCAATAATCTCAAAGATAAAATGTTGGAAAATCAAGAGCAACAGGTGGAAAAACATTTGTTTCCATCTTCTTCCATTGATGGCCATAATACTCCTTTTCGAATTGCCAATGAAAATTTAGAAAGTGAATGGCAAGTTCAAAAGCATTCCAAAAATAAAACAAAAAGTAACAATGAGCTTTCAAGGTTAAATGTAAGCAATGTAATACAGGAAGGCCTATATTATTCCAATAGTGAACAATTAGGCAACCCTTCTAGATCTTCTAGGAGGGCTGACTTAAGACACCATATTTAATATCATGGTTTAGAAAGTTATGAGATGGCAGACCCTTCCTCCCTTAACAGACTTAATCAACTTTGTATGGTTCATAAAATTTATATCTTTGATATTTTAGAGCTTCTTTTGCATATTAACAGAAATAGGATTTTGAATAAGTATAAAGTCTATCAGTCTTATTGCAACAGAAATAAAAAAATTTTGGTTTTTTTATAAGTGCACCGTTACTTTATCTATTTTTTAGGAGGAGGACCAATTTGTATTAGCTCATTTTCAGATGGAGGAATTTCATGGTTCGGGCACCTTCGTTTATCTGAGTTATCTTCTGTAGAAAAAATCCTTCTCTAGCCGAAATTAGAAATGTTTGGTGACACTATCACTAAAAATTGGTTTGTTGGTGGGGATTTTAGCATGGCGGTGAAACCTTTATATGAAAAAGGTGAGAATAGATGTGATACTTCTCTCATTAACTATTTTTGTAATTCTGTTGTAGGAGCAGGTCTATTTGATCTCAGCTTTTCTAGAACACCTTACACTTCGAGGAGGGGTTTTAATTAAAAAGGCTTAATTATTTCTTGGCTAACTCTGCTTTTTTAAATCATTTTCCAATTAGTAGGGTTCAGCATTTAAGATATTCATCCTCTGATCATAATCATATTCTTCTAACTCTTGATTTTATTGAAAAGCCTACTACATCCAGATTTAAATTTCTTAACATTTGGACTTCTCATGATAATTTTCTAAGTAATGTGCAGTTGACTTGGTGATTTGAAGGTGTTGGTACTCCGTGGTTTATTCTATGTCAATTAGATAAAAAGTTAGTTGCTCATCTCAAAAAATGGAATCATCAGGTTTTCGGTAATGTTAACAATAAGGTTTTGGAAGCTCAACATCAGGTTGATCAGCTTGAGGCTCATGATATTTGTAGGCTTGAGTTGGTGGATTTGGTGGCTCATGCTCATCTGTCCTTTTTAGAGGCCATAAATATGGAAGAAAATTTACAACAACAAAAAGCAAATGATCTTTCATTTACTTTTGGTGATAGAAATACAAACTATTTCCATGCCACATGATCCGATTTTTTTATTACAATAGATTATGTAAAATGTAAATAAGTATAATCAATTAATATTTGGATTCTATGCATGTATACACATTGTTATCAAGTAATAATGGACTTTCTATTCAAGCCCAAAATATCGATCCCACGGGGAAGGTTTAAATTGAAAATGATAAATTTCCTAGGAAATTTGCTGAAAATTAATTGAAATCACTGTCACTAATTTCAATTGTTGAGATGTAATAAAAATTAAATTTCTAAACTATTATCAAATAAAAAATGCAAAGTTTAAAATATTAAATACAAATTTATTAACTATGTTTATGTAACGAAGATTCTTATGCGAAAAAGCATTCTTCCCACAACAATGAGGCTATGGTAAAACGAGATGAGATAAATGTTTATAATATGTATTGTACCAAATAGGAGCAATTTTAATTATCTACCCCAATACACTGCATACAAAATCATTGGTTAATCTTAGTGTTTAGTCCCTAAATCCATGGCTAGGCTAGGAGGATACCGGCTCCCACTCCAGAGCTCACACTTCCCTTCACCTGAAGGCTAGCTCTCGCTTCAATTTTTAAAAAATAAGATCGAATTGAAGATTTTAGTCTATCACCCTAAAGGTTCTCCATATCCACACCCAACAAAGAATATTTTTTTATTTATTTGCACTTAATTCCATGAACGATGTTCTCCTCCCTGAAATCAAATGTGATCCTCACTCTGATGCAGAACTCATACTCCATTTCTTGGATCATATGTTTCACAACACATTTTAACCATTCAATTGGCCAGATCATAAAGTAAATTAAGTTTGGAGTTGAAATATCAACAAAATTTATTTTGCATTTTAAATTGGCACATCAATATTATCTCTTTATTTCACCATATCTTAGAGTAGAGAGAAAGATAGGGGAACTACTCAGACTTCATGATAAAGAAATAAAAAAATACAAATTTCATATATAAAAGAATGTTCAAACAACACTGATAAACAAACAATACTTATCTGAAAACTCTTTCTCAAAGAAAATCCTTTGTAGCCCTTCCTTAGAAATGCAGGAAGAAGATATCTCTCACTTTTCTCCTTCTTCAACACTCTTATAGAAAGTTTCACACTACATCTCACCACAAAAACTGTAAACTATGAAAGCAAAATCAAAAATTGAATCCAATATGATAGTAGAATGGACTGATGTGGTGCAAAAAATGAACGTAGATGAGTGAAAAATGTAGAGAAGCACTTTTTCTGATGAAATTTGACCCCAAATAGAGCCCAAGGTCGGTTCTCCAAGAGGTGCCTCCAAAAACTCTTCAAAAAATCATCCAAATACATCAAACCTTCTAGAAACGAGGTCTGCACCGCCTTTGGCGCCGTCAACGCTGAGTAAAAATCTCTAGCCTTAAGTTGTTTTGCACCGTCGACGCTGACCACGGCGCTTCCGGCCTGATCAATTCTTCAAAAACATAATTTTGACTCCAAATTTCATCCATTTTTATTTCTTTTTGCTTTAAGCCCTAAAAATCAACAATCTACAAGAAAACATCAAAATACCTTCTATTAAAGTACAATATCACAAAAAATGAGTATAAAATAGGAGTTTAAAAATGCATATATTTTTTGTGTATCAAAATCTCTAAAACTTACATGTTACTTGTCCTCAAGTAACTTCTCTACTACATAGAAAATATGACTAAATTCTCTATCTATTTTGGTTAACAACATGCAATTAATTCATCATCATTTTCTGTACTCTCATAAATCCTAAATGATGATTAGCCACATTGCTTATGCTGATGATGCAATTTTGTTCTCTAATGCTAGTAAGATTGCTATCAAAACTATTATGTCACTTTTGGGTGATTTTCAACATACTTCTAGTCTCTTCTTTAATTTGGCTAAATGCTCTACCTATTTTGGTAACATTGTAAACCATAATATTGAAAGCTGGGTGTCTACATACACCGGTTGTAAAATATCTAATCTACCACTAAAATATCTTGGGGTAAATCTCCTGAGGGGTAAGAAGAAGCAAATATAAATGGGTGATGTTGTTTATAAAATCAAATCTAAAATCAATGATAGGAAGAACACTTTCTTGTCTAATGGTGGTAGGATTACACTTTTAAAAAGTTTCCCATGTAGTTTGCCCCTTTATTTGATGCAGGTTCTTAAGGCTAAAAGGAGCACTTAAGCAACTCTAGTAGTGCTTTTCAATAGGTTTTTGTGGCAAGGCAATATATCCTTTAAAATATGGACTACTTCAAAAACTACTAGAAAACCTATTTTCTCTGGCGGGCTCGATTTTAAAAGTCTCCATCAAATCATTGATATAAATATGTGCAAGTTATGGTTCAAATTTAGAGCTAGAGAATCTTTTTGGGCCAAATTTATGCATCACAAATATTGCAATTATAGTCATCCTTCCACTGTTCTGTGGAAAACTGGGGATTCTAAGATTTGGAACGCCATTACTTTTGACAGAAACGTTGCCTTTCAATTTATAATTTGGGATGTGGGGGATGGGAGATTTTCCTTTTTGGCATGACCATTGGGGATCCTTTTTTTTTTCAAATTTGCATTATACTTTACCTGAGGCTGATCTTATTGTTTTTTACTGTTGGTTGGATGGAAGCTGGAATTTGCCCAAATTGTTCTCCTTAATTGGGGAGGTGGCTCCCTCTATTGCTCATATTCCAATTAATGTTACCACTAAGGATATGCTGACCTGGAAATTTCAATCTAGAGTTTCTATCACTAAAATTCTTTATTCTCATTTGTACAATTTTCCTTGTTGGAATTGGGGCACTTATTTTTGGCATCACTACATGTCTCCATCTATTTCCTTCTTTCTTTGGAGATTATTTCACAACTTTCTTCTTCTTCGTGATATTCTTAAAATGAAAGGCTTGAGGCTTGCCTCATTATGTTATGTTTGTAAGAAAGAGGCAGAATCTTTTTTTATCATCTCTTCTATGATTTCCCTAGGTGTGGGATAAGTTGGGGAACTACTTAAGCATAATCTGGCCCTCTCACTTGTGCCTGAATAATATCCTTCATATATGGAAAGAAATAGAAAATTCTCAAAAAAAGATTTGTTATTTCCCTTCAATTGTATTGTGGTTTATTTGGGTGGCTAGAAATATCCACAAATTTGAGGCTTTTCATCATACCCCATCTACTATTGTTTCTCTTATTGTGGCAAACTTTCTTAAAGCTCGGAGAGCTGCTAATGATGTAGATAACGATGCATTAAATACCTTTTAATTTGGAAGAGGTAGGAGATCAATTTTGACAAAATGGAGACCACAATTCCAAGATTGGATCAAGGTAAATATCGATGGTAGTCTCACTGGGGAAGCTGTAAGAATAGGTGGACTGTTTAGTGATATGAATGTGCTGTGCATTATTTTTTTTGCCTCCCCCTACTTTGCTTCTTCCCGACTGGAAGCTGAAACATTAGTTGTTTTAGCTGCTATGCAGGTTGCTATCTCATTTGGTTTCTCAAGAGTGGTGGTAGAGGCAAATTCTCAAAACTTGTTTAATATGTTAGCGAGAAGGCTGAAGCCTTTGTGGTATCTTATTGCTCTACTGAAACGTATCAAAAATATGGTGCACCACAAACATAAATATTAAGTACACTTTTATACACAGGGAGGGTAATGCCCCTATAGATTGGTTGGCTAAAAGGGGGTGTTTTGGCAATATGATTGTTTCCATTCCACCTGCTCAACTTTACACACTTATTCAGGGTGACTTATTGGAAGCCCCTATTTTACGAGCTTAGCCTCCTTTTCTTTCATCTATGTTTTGGTTTCTAATTTTTCTTGTGTCTAGGAGGTCTAGGTTTGCTGATCTGCTTCATACTAATTGTTTTTTTGTTCACTGGTGTCTTTTAGCTTTTTTTAGTCTGGGGATTATGGTTGTTGGGTATTCTGTTGGCTTTCTAGAAGATGGATGCATTTTGATCGTCCTAGTGATTTTCTCTATTTGGCGTAGTTTAGTTTTATGTTGCCTACATTTCAGTACATTTTCATAGATCTTTGCTTCAGCGACCTTTTTCTCTACAATTTTAGTTGGGGTTGTCTGTGAGGTTTTTCCAGCTGGGGGTTGAATACCTTCATGCTTATGTCTTGGACTTTGCTTTATATCTCTTGTTTACCGGAACAGGTTTATAATAGCTCAATTGGAAATTTTGCAAGTCATACAGGCTGCATTCTTGCTTTGGAGTATATTACTGATGTTTCCAGGCTAACTTCAATAAACTGTGATTTTCTATTTTTTTGTATTTTCTCTCTGGCTGATGGATACATTTCATTTGTACCTGGCAATCACATAATCTTTTATGTCTACTATGGGAAGGTCCACTGCACTATCCTTTATGTATTTTTTTGGGTATACTTTTCCATTTGGTATACTAATCTCTTGGGTTACATTATTTTGGGGTATAATATACCATTTAGTTTTTTTTGTGTGGAGTTGTAATGTATGTATTTCTTTTTTTATGGGGATTCGTTTTCCCTCCCTTATATTGTAATTTGCTTTTAAACTAGTGCTTAGGGAGCCAAGAGATGCTCCTTTCATAATTATATATAGTGCTTTTAAACTGGTGCTTTTAAACTGGACCTCTTGGGCTAAGGTATGTAAACCTGCTGAGGAGGGTGGATTAAGATTCAAGTCTTTCTCCCAAATTATGCACTCCAATTTCTGCAAGCTCTGGCTCAGATTTAGATCTCAGTCTTCCTTATGGGCTGAATTCCTGTGGGGCAAATATTGCAGACATCTTCACCCCACCCAAATCTCAGTGGGTGTGGGGGATTCTCCA
>NEWO01000143.1:352915-367611 GCA_003013225.1 Phalaenopsis aphrodite
TATGTATGTATATATATATATATATGTATGTATGTACGTATATATATATAGGGAAAGGAGCATTATATGGCACCTTACGCATTAATAAAAAATGGTGATTACAAAAATGTGTAGGGAGAGGAACCCCCAAAATTATCAACCCAAAAAAAGGTACAAAACACACTCATAGAGGGGTCCTCAACCTGAGTACAACTCCACACACAATTACCCAAAAAATAGTAAAACCAAAACAAAAAATGAGGATGTATACACAAAATACACATGTATATCCAATGAGCTGATCCGACACAAAAGGAATCCAAAACCAAAAGAAGAAGCATGTAAACTAAGAGATGAAGTCCAAAACTGATGGATCCAATGTAGAGGGCTGAAAACTGTATACCGGGATGTAGGAGGTAAGAACCTTTCAGTGAAAAAACTAAGGGATGCATTGTTAGTAAGAGGCAGCCAAGAAACATACAAAATATATGGTCTATAAAAGTAGTGGTCATACTTACAACAACTCGTGATACCATACCCCATAAAACTAGACAGATGCAACATAGAAAAAGGCCAACCATAAAGGCAAGTCCCAAGCAATGCACCACCGAGAAAAAAATTAAAATTTAATAAAGGGGACACCCAAGTTATCTCCATTAAGAAGCATTCTCAAAGCACCAGATGGTTGTGAACTAACCAGAATATTAGCATTTCACAATCTAGCCAGATAATTAGTAGGTGTGTTACATTCCTTATAAATGAAACTAATGTGCAACCTCAGATTGTTAGTGGATATGATATATAAAATCTTATTAATAATTTAAACAACATTCTTTGGGGGCTGTTGAGATTTGGAAAGAATTTGGTAAAGAATCCTAGAATCAGTTTTAACCAAAATATTAGAAAATAAAAAAATAGTAGCCATCTATATCGCAAGGAGAATAGCCTAGCATTCAGATTCCAAAGGGAAATTTGCACTGACAGGAGAAGCAAAATAGCATAGAGTATTGCCCTAGAATTCTCTAAAAATACCACCAATCCCAGCCACAGTGTTAGACCAACTTCCATCAACATTGCCAACTGAAAACCAATGGCCTCCGGATTGAGGCACACTAATCTTCACCCAAAAAAGTTGTGCTTAATTTAAAGTAAAGAGATAAAAATGTAAGAAATAGTAATGAAGGAGGAAGGGGAGAGTTGTGATACATATAGTTGTTCCTTGCCATAGTGTTAGACCAACTACCATCAACATTGCCAACTAAAAACCAATGGCCTCCGGATTGAGGCACACTAATCTTCACCCAAAAAAGTTGTGCTTAATTTAAAGTAAAGAGATAAAAATGTAAGAAATAGTAATGAAGGAGGAAGGGGAGAGTTGTGATACATATAGTTGTTCCTTGCCATAGTGTTAGACCAACTACCATCAACATTGCCAACTAAAAACCAATGGCCTCCGGATTGAGGCACACTAATCTTCACCCAAAAAGGTTATGCTTAATTTAAAGTAATGAGATAAAATGTAAGAAACAATAATGAAGGAGTAAAGGGGAGAGTTGTTCCTTGCCTTTCGAAGAAAACTGAAATTTATCAAGGGGAAATGCTCAACCTTACTTTGAGCATTCGAAACATATTTCCAAATTGGGATGTGGTCTTTGACCTTAAAAACCTGTGGCCACACAACTCCAAAATAATTACCAATCATACCCCAAACAGATTTAGCAAATTGACATTCATAAACCCTAAACCCTGACATTCATAATATAAATGTGCATAATTCTCCTCATCTGTAGAACAAATGCAATATTTTGAAGGCAATCTCAAACCCTTTAACTTCATAATAACATCTAAATGTAGCATATATAAGAAAAACCTCCAATAGAAATAAAGAGCTGGTAGGGAAAATCTGATTGCACCTAATCATTTTCCCCCATTCCCAAACCGAGAAGGAATGCAAATTATTGTAAAGCATCTTGGTAATAGATGCATGCAAATTAAATTTCCACATAGGGAAATTCCTTTTATTTTGATCAATAGGGATTTGGGCAACCTTTAAAGCATTATTACCTATAGAAGCCATGAGCTTACCAATATCCCAATAACCATCACTCCAAAAATTAGAAATGACATTTTCATTCATGGAAGAATCAGAGGGAAGAGCATTACTTAAATCCCATTGGTCATGCTAAAAGGAGACCATCCCATCACCAACGTCCCTGAAAATAAAATTATTAGCCACGTCTCTAGCATTAATAATAGAATTCCAAATCTTAGAATCGACAACCTTCCATGAAACTAAAGAAGGGTGCATATGCTTACAGTACTTCTTAAGCATAAATTGATCTTAAAGTGAAGCCCCTGCTCTGAATTTGAACCACAACTTACACTTGTTGATATGTGCAAGATGTTCTAAGTTTTTGAAACTAAGCCCCCTATAGTAGCAAGGCTTACATAGTTTATCCTAGGTGCTCCACCTCTTCGTAGTCCCATCCCCAGACCAAAGGAATGTATTAAACATGTTCTGTAAAGTTTTGAGAGTGCTTTTCTTAATATTCAATTCTTGTAAAGCATAAAATGGGATACTATGAAGCACACTCTTCAATAGAGTTAATCTACCCCCATTAGAAAGGAAAATATTCCTTCAATCATCAATTCTAGATTTAGTCTTAGCAACAACATCATTCATCTGAGTCTACCTTCTCCTACCTCTAAGAAGATTCACACCCAGATACTTAAGAGGAAATGAAGCACATTTAAATCCCGTGAAATAAGTAGCCAATGTTTTTGTATCATTTTTAGCATGTTTCCTAAAGTACATCATACATTTGGCTTGGCAAAAAGTAAGCCCGGAAGTGTATTCGAAAACCATAATGTTTTCCATTGAAATTTTTAAAGCAACTTTAGAGGCATTTTAGAAAAGGATAGCATCGTCAGCATAAGCTAAATGACTAACAAGCCACTTAGATATATGAGAGAAATTCGAATGAGGATGTTACACCAGCATTTTAGTGATTAAATGAGAGAAATAATCAAAAGCAATTATGAACATGGTGGGAATGACCAGATCCCCTAGTATGATCCCTCTATTAGCAGAAAAAAACCATATAAAGTACTGTTAATAAACACACTATAGTAGTTATTAGTCAGCCACCTTCTAATCAAGGATATAAATGTTCTATTGAACCCTCTAGCTGTTAAGACGTTCAAAATGAACTTCCAGCTTATAGTATCATAAGCTTTTTGAATGTCCAGCTTGAGCACCATATTTCTACCGCTGCATCTTCTATTCAAATCATCAATCATATCATGATCCAGAAGGATATTATCAGTGATCTTCCTACCCTTAATTAAAGCAAATTGCTTCAGAGCAATTAAAGAAGGCAAATGTAATTGTAGTTTAGCAACAATCAACTTACTAATAATTTTAGGGATGACAGAAGTAAGAGAGATAGGCCTGAAGTTCTCCCATCTTTTCTTGTCATTAGATTTTGGGATGAGCACAATAAGAGCAGAAGAAAAACTTAATTGAATTATCTCCAAGAAAGAAACTTTGATTTTCAAGAGTAACTTCCTTTTTGTTAATCTCCCAAAAAGTCACAAAAAATTTAGAAGTGAAACCATCCGGCCCTGGGGCTTTGTTTGAACTGATATCTTTGAAAGCATTAAACATATCTTGTTCTGTAGGAATATAAGAGATTTTTAAGCAAGCCACATAATCTCTCTTCTCATAAAATAGTGTATCAACGACAAGAAGAATCTGCATATCAGCACCAAATAATTCAGAAAAATATTGCACAAAATTATTACCAATCTCTTGCTCTCCAGTAATAACATTTCCTTGTGTGGATATTATCTTAAGAATAGAATTAAGATTCCTTATCTACTTCATAGTATCATGAAAATATTTAGTATTTCGATCACCATAAGTAAATGTTAAATCAATTGCTTTTTGCTGAAGGAAATTCTCTTCCAGATTAATGCCATAAAAAAGAGAAGCATAAGCAGATGCCACCTCCCCCAACATTTCCGGACACCTTTCCATCTGAGCCTTCAGGTGGTCAACCAATTTCTCAGCTTCAATAACCTTATGATGAACATTATCAGAAACTTGCTTATTCCAGCTTTAAGAGCACGAGCCACCTATTTATGTGAATGCCAAAGGATGTACCAAGGACTCCCAACCCCTAGAAAACTCTAATTCTATTTAATCAAGCTGAAAAAAGTTTCATGAGAAGCCAAAACATCAAGAAATCTAAAATGATAAGTAGTAGTTTCGTTAGTGAAAGCAAGAGTAAGCATAATGGGGTTATGATCTAATAAGGCATGATTTAAGTGCAATACTTTCAAGATGGGGTAAAACCCAATAAAAACATGATTGCCATTATAATGATCTAGTCTTTGAGCCACTAAAACCCTTCTCCAAGTAAATCGAGAACTAGAAAAGCCCAAATCAAATAACCCAACCTCCATGATTTTGCTACAAAATTGATTCATGAGACTAATGTCACAAACTCGACAACCCCTTATCTCCTTCTAAGACATAATCATGATAAAATTTCCTCCCACCAACCACTTATTATTAGTGGCCTCTCCCATACTTACAAATTTCTTCCACAGTAAGTATTTTTCATGTAAATTGAAGCTGGCATAAACTAGAGTAGCCCACCCCTAGAATTCCTCCAACTGAAAAATTAATTAGCACAAATTGCTCATCATCCTCGATTATGGAGAGGTTAACCATGTTTTTCCAAAATATCCAGATTTTATTACTTTTACTGCAAAATTAATTATACTGCTTGAACTTGCTGACAATTCTATCGTTATGCACAAAAACCAAAGGCTCCAAAATCGCAAAAATGTAAATTTTATGTACCCTACTCAAATGCATCAATCTATTAAGGGAGGCAAAGTTAGAAACTCCCCTAATATTTCAGATAAGGATATTAAACATGTTGTCTTAAGTCAGCCTTCCCAGAAGATCTGAGTGGCGAGCTAGAGTAAACATAATGCCTTCTGTTTGTTCCCATCATAATAATAATTCCTCTCAGGTAAGATTTTTGTAACATTTATACCAAGCATCTCATTATTCTTTTTGTTCCACTTTTTATAAGCTTTTTGGATTTTCCATTCATTTCTAAAATTTTAGTAGCTTCCTCAACATGGTTATGTAAGACAATACTAGAAACGAGTTGTCCCTCCTCCTGATGAACATGCCTAGACGAAGGTTGTGCCACACCAATCTCCCCAACAGAAGGTGAGGGTAAAGTCAGCCCCTCTGTAGGCCCTTTTCCAATCACAAAAGTAGATTGTAAATCAGAAATAGAAGAAACATTAACAAGAGGAGCTGCAGTACAATTCTCAGGGGGAGTGTGCAAAACATTTCCAAGTTTAGTTAAACCACCCCAATTAGTATATAGATTATCACGCCCAACTTCAGAGGGAAATCAACATTCCCTCCCATTAGTGATATCTAACTGGGCAGGGACAATATTACTCTCATAAATACCCAAGGGATTTAACACCTCCACATTTTACACATCAATAATATTACCCAACTCAATATCTAGACTTAAAGGTTGCTCAATAACCATTACAATCCCATCATACTGATGGCCTTTATTACTAGTTCTTCTAATATCAGATTTAAGATTTGGATGCAAGTGAAAGTATTGTAATGTAGCATGCCCAAACATACGACAATGTGAATAATATGGGGAATGCCACTCGATTTCAACACTTTGCTAATAGCCCTTGTGAGCAGAGCCTATATAGATTTCATCACAAAAAGGTTGAGTAATATCTCTTTCAACCAAAACACTTGCTTCAAAAGGACGAGTATGTGTAAATGTAGAGTTACCCATTTTAAGAGACTTTCCAAAGGAAGCAACAAGAGAGAATAAAACCTCATGATTAAAAAGATGGAGTTTAAGACATGGAAACAATAACCAAATAGGAATAATAGGTGGCTCAATCTTAGGATCAAAATCAATGGACCATTTAAGAAATTTCATAAATCAATTTTCTATCCTCCTCAAATGTCTAGAGAACAACTGAGTGTAATCTTCATCATTGGAGAGCTGAATCAGTATATGTCTACCATCCAGCTGACCAATCTTCCACCAACCCTTTAGCTTCAAATTTTTAAACTCCTTACGAATTACTTCTAGAGGAGGATGACCAAAAGAAAATTTTCCAATCAATGTAAGTGTACAGAAAGATAATAAGATAATTGTTTCAACATAGGACATAAACATTGCAAGCTTCTCATTTTTCTTCCCCAATTTCCTAATAAAAGTATAATCTCCCCTCTATATCAAAGACTCATGGAAAGCCTAAGGAAAAAGAGTTGAATTATAGTACTCTGAGGATCCCCACCTCCATCCACCACAGCATAGACAAAACTACATATGAGAGGAATTCTAGTAATGCAAAATAAGGAAAACAAGAAAATAGAAGGATCTCAGTAGCGTGCAAGCACCACAGTCGGAGGGAAGCCAAAATTTCCAAAGCAGACAGGAACCTTAGCCATCACAATGATGAAGAGATTATCATATATATATATATATATATATATATATATATATATATATATATATATATATATATATATATATATATATATATATATATATATATATATATATATATATATATATATATATATATATATATATATATATATATATATATATATATATATATATATATATATATATATATATATACATATATATATGTGTGAGTGTGTGTGTGTGTAATAAATTACATATTTTCTTCACAATTTGGCGACTGACATATCTCTTTTGCGTCATTGGAATAACTTAAGTGGCAATATGTTATGCTAAAATTTGTTGTAAGTGAAACTATGGCTCGAGAGAGCGGCAATCTCACAACTTGAGTGCACTCACATTATCTAGTTGGCAATGGTGAAGTAGTTTAGGTGGCAATGCAACTATTAAGAAATCATAATTTATGGTCTACTTCTATTAAGAGCTTCTAGATGACAGCTAAATGAGTAAAAACTAGTAGAATATTAAGTGTACCTATATAATTGGAGTGGGTAGGTAGACATATGATCTTTGTTAGCATATAATTTATTCCATTATTCAATCAATTCTCTTACAGCTTATTCCATCATCTTCATTTTACTTTTCTTTTGCAATGAATTTGATGAATGTTTAAGAATTTAGATTTTCTTAGAAATACTCTTATTTCATTATTATGATGGTATTTTTATCGGCTCGTAACTTATTTTGCAAAATTGGTCATTTTTAATGTTAAAATCCATTACAAAAGATAATGCTCTTGAAGGGCTATGATTTCACTCAGCTAGCAAATACCACATTAACCCTTAGGATGGAAGCAGACTCAATCCACTGGTTAGTGGAAGTAGATAGGGAGATAAGTTTTGATGGATGCAAAATTGGTTGTTTCTAGGGTGATAGGCTAGATTCTTAACCAATTTGGTCTAGAGTTGGAGACCTGGTTAGTCCTATAGAGAGGACATAGTGGGTAATCTAAAGGTGAGTGGCTAGAATCTATCCAGTATAACCAAAAAATTAGGAACTTAATTTTAGATAAGGTAATGTTCTTTATGCACTCAAGAGAAAGTAAATAATAGGTACACTCCTATTTTTCACTAGCAACAATATATTTTATGCATTTCATTCCTACACATTATCAAGGGCATCTCACAAGAAATGTAGTTTTTAACTTCTCAAAACTCTCCAAAACATATTTTCTAGTTAATTTTATCATTAGACTTAGGTTTGTATTTAGGTTTAGTTATAAGAAAAACATCCTTAATCAACATTCAACCAAGTTCTGACAGTAATAGACTAAAATTAGCCTAAGGATTTTCTTTCCTCACTTTTGTGTGGGATAGACACTTTAGTCTTAAAAGAAACCCCTATACTGTTTGAAATGATAAGTGCATTTGCATAGTACCCCTAGTGTGTGAACTATAAATTATATTCTAAGCTCTACAACACATTTGTTTTGCATACTAGCCACCATGATTAAACTAAGTCAAATTTTTTGGCATGGAATTTAATATTTGCATAATTGCGGGTCGGGCAAATATTTGGTGTCATCACCAGAGATTGAAATTAAAGTAATTAAACATATATAAGCACGCACGTTCTAAGCGGCATCATTATGATTATCCTATTCTAACAAGCTAATGTAATCATTTGAAAATTAAATAGCTTTATGATGAATAAAATGCTAGCATCCCTACCTATTGATAAGGTAGCATATGGACTAGTAAGAGATCCTAAGAGTACTAATTTGGAAATCAAAATTTCTATATGAAATAAGTTCAAAATTACCTCTTCTAATTCCTACAACTTGGGTTAGAATAACCACCTAAATTTTGATTGGAATAATAAAAAACCAAGTGTAAAAAACTAGTAGTGGAGAAAAAACAATATAAAATTATAGGAAATTATAATATCCATGGCAATAACAACCCAATACAAACAAACCCACCTAGCTTCACTTCCCATTGTCCATTTAAGGAGAGAAAATCATCCTTATAAAAGCAAATGTTATAGATATGGAACTAGCTACAAAGGTTAGTTGTAACCATAAGCAAAAAATAAAATCAATTTCGAAAATTTGCTAATTCTATGAGAAATAGACACTAAGGGAAGCTTCTAATTAATATGGAAGTGAATACCAGGAAAATTGGGAAGGGGCAAGTGCAAGCTATGAGACCTACACGTGGGAAAAAGTTAGAAGATATTGCTAGGAAAGACAGTAGTCCTATCAAGTTCAATCTGAAGCTTAGGGAATCTTGTGAGGATCCAATCAAAGACTTAGGAAGATTCACATATGAGACATAGGATGATCCTCATATGAAGAAATATGAGTGACCATAACCATTCTTTTCTTAGACTACTGTTGACCACACTTTTGGTTGAGGTATAGTTTTTCCTCTTTAGTAGCCTAGGGTCTAGCCATAGAAATTTTCTGTCCACTATTCCTAGAAAACTAGAAAGGAACTCTCACTATTCAAAATTGTAATTTTTCTTTGCTCAACTTGAAGTTTCACAGATTTTTCCTAACCTCTAACACTTAGTAGGTGGGGTTAGTATAGAGTATCTCAAGAGGAGTACCCATAGGACTATTTCATCTTAGGGTTGACCCTGGGTGTTAGCCTGGAGCTAGCTCACTACACTCACTATCACCTATATCTACGCACAACCCTAAACCCAAAATTGTTGACTTTGATCCCTTGATCTTTCGAGAGACTCATGTAGAAGGTCCCCTAGACCCACTAGCCCAATGCTAGGGTTTAGCTAAAATCAAAACATAGAGAACTGAAAATGGGGATTTCATTGGTCCATATCTCATACAAGGTGGTTGGCACCCCAATTCTACCAAAATATCTAACTTGGGCTTTTACCCTTAAACCTACCAAAATTACCTAAACACCCCCAAATCCCAAATTTGGCCAAATATCCTAATTTCACCCAAAATACCCAAATTTATTCAAAAAACATTTCATAACATTTCAAAATACCCAAATTGCTCAAAACCACCCAAAAAATCCAAAATTACCAAAATACCCCCAAAATTGTCAAAATTACAAAAATACCCTTGGCACCCCAAAATTTCCCAAAACCTCCAAAATCACTTCAAATGTCTCCAAAACCAATTTCACCATCTAATTGAACCCAATTTGATCTATTTAACCATTTCGACCAAAAGCCTCAAATTGTCTTTAAAGGCAGAATTTCCCAAATCCACCTTAAATGTCCATCAATTTGGCCCCAATCCTACCAAATTTCAATTTTAAACTCAAATTAACCTTTCATATGACTGACATAAACAAAATCCAAGCCTAATTTGCCCATGCTTTGAGCTCAATTTTGATCTAAGTCGAACCCCCAATTTTTGCCCTATGACTCACTTAATTGAACCCCATAGCTTATTAAAAATGCCCAAATTTGAATCCTAAACTCTTCATAACAATATTACACATCAAATTTGACCTTCAATTGGCCTTGTTGAAGCCTCAATTTCAATTAATTTTAATCCAAGTCCAAAAATCCCCAAATTTGCCTCAAGTTGGCTATGTCTCTTCAATACATTCCTATGAACCATTTGCAATAATCAATTTGAACTTAGCTCAACCTTAGCCCAACCTAGACCCAAGTTTAGTCCAACATGCCTGAATTGACCAAAATCCCAAAAATCTTTCAAATTAAGCTTTCAATTGACATTAAAATTACTTCAATCCTTCACCAAAAATCTTCTTTACAGTCACATACATAATTTTGATTAATCAATTGAACTCAAAGTCATGGCAAGCCTAACCCAAACCCAAATTTTAGCCATTTGGACCCAAATTGCACCCATGCTCCAAAATTGACTTAGCAACCTTAAAGTCACCAAATTAAGGTTTCCACAACCACTAAGCACACCCTATTGGCCAAATAAACCTCCTTAAATGAGCTTGATGAGCTATGGACCAATGGGTCCCTAAATTAAGGGATTTATTCCCACTTTTGGGTCTTAATCAAAATATCTCCTCAATCATAATTAAGCCTCCCCTTGGCTCACCTGAACACTTGAGTATCTTCTCTGCTCTGTTCAGCCAGCTGAGTGGCAAGAAAACCCCAAAACTGAGGGCCACCACCTCTAAATCAAACCCAATTTTAACCCTAGAGGCCACCTCATCCCTATTGCTCTTTAGAGTTCCTCAGCCCTCCACCTAAGCACCATTTTCCACCCCTCAATTGGCCTTGAGCTTCCCCCTAATCTCTTTTATTTAATCAGCCCCTTTCATGGCCAAGAGAGGAAGTGCTTGGAACCTTAAGAAAACTCTGTCAAAATCTCATTAGAGCTTCTTCAAACCATCCCAAGTGCAATCTCCTTGTTTACAGCCATTGATAGCCACCCATAGAGCTAATTTCTTCATTGAAATTTGACCTAAAACCAGGACAGAACTCTCCATAGCTCCATAGTGCACAAAACTTCAATTAATTGTGCACACATCATCCCCACAGTGAGAGAAGTTGATTCCCCACGAAAACCCCTCTCAAACAGCCTCTAACCTAGCTCTAGACGAACACCTGAAATCAAGTTTAATTGAATTCATACCTAGACAACTCACCAAGGCTTGAGTCTTCATCCGGATGTTCATTGGGTCAAATCGAAGCTACCACAACCATCTGATTGAGGTCTCCCCTCTCAGACAAAGGTATTGAGCTCTAACCCTAAACCAAGCTTGTTTCAATTCGCCAAAATAAAATTTGTTTTTCAAATATATTATTTTAAATTAATTAAATACCCTTTGTGGTATTTTAATTCTCTATGGCTTAAAATATTTCACCATGGCTTGAAATTTTCAATGTTTGTTCCCCATCACAGAGGAGATATTCTCTGATTTTTCCAAGGTCAGAGAACACCTCCATGCTCCTAACCTTAATTTTCAAGCTAAGGTGACTATTTTGGTTATTTTAAATATATAAGTCAAAATATCACTTGAAATATTATACAAATAATTTTAGTTGGTTTCATGTGCTCGGAGAAGCCTATGAAAAATATTGTGATGTTCTGAATCATCTTGCATATTTCCATGCTTAATTAAATGCATATACCTTATACTAATTTATGTACATAATAAACTTATCAAAAATATTACAAAATCACTTCCCCACTATCCATAAAAAACATATTTACTCAGTGTAAAAAATATCAAAATTGTTTAACTTAACTTGAGTACTAAAATGAATTTTTAAGGAAACCTTGTATTTATGTATAAAAATAATTATATTAAATTAAATAAGCATAGAAAAATTATGAAAATTGGTTCTCTAAGTTCCTTGTGACCAGGGGCATTTAATAAAAATAAAATCTATTTTTGGGAAAATATTTCATTTTTAAAATATATTTTGAATTAAAAATAATTAATAAAATCAAAATTTTCAAAAATACAAAAATACTTCAAAAATGAGTGAAAATGTCCCCTGGTTACTTAGCATTTATTAGGATATTTTTAATAATTTTTCTAAGTTAAAATATAAATCTTAAAAGCTTGAAAATGAATTTTTCATATTTTCCCATTAAGATAATTATAATAAATAAATTAAAAATCACAAAAATACAAAACTTGGTTCTCTGAGTTTTTTGAATTTATAGAGGTCTATTAAAAATAAAAAAATAATTTTTCGTAATTAAAACATTATTTTATGTTTAATTTAGTCACTGAAATTGATTAAAATTTAAATAATAGTAATAAAAATTTAATTCAAAAAATCCTGAAATTTTTCCTAAGTATTTATCTAACCTTACAAGACCTCTAACAACTTTTCTATAAATATAAACTTTATTTTGGATAATTGAACAAATCAACCTTTAAAAATCCTATCTTCTAAATTTAAAAATTATATAAATTAAATTAAAACTTTGAGAGTTCCACATGTCCTCCTCTAACATTATAATTACCTCATGGATATGACACTTTAAACCCTCAAAGTCATTTGAGTTTTTTTTAATGAGTTATGAGGTGAAGTGCCCCAAGGGCAAAGTGGTAATTTTAGACTTTGGTGCTATAATCAAAATTTAGGATTAACCAAGGTAAAATGGGAAATTTTGATCTTAATAAAAACATTTGGATGATTGAAACACAATGGGATTAACAGGTAGAAACCCACTCGCCACCTTTGGACAATGTCAACAAGATTATAAATCTCATAGTTTGTATGATTCGGAAGTCAACTAAGATCAGACGATTCTTAAGTGATGGGCTTAAGTCGAAAAGATGGAAATTCACTTTTCTTAAGCCCAAAGTTGAGGATGGCTTGACTATTTGAAAAGAATACATGTCATTTAAATCAAAATCTTGATAATTATTATTTCACCTACCATGATTTTTAAGGGCTTAGTAGTGACCTAGGCTTAATGTCTAAACCCAATTGATTGGATTTAGAAGATAACATAATTGGTGATTAACATCTTTAAACACTATAAACTTGATCTTAATTATAGGAACCACAATCTTAAAAAACCTAAACTTGCCTTAGCGGTACCCACTCACATAACTTTTAAATGAAACATCAATTGACTAATCGAGTATCATATCCTTGCAATAATTAAATTATCAACCTTCACTAAGGGGTAGCCACACTCTAAACTCTGATGGTTAATGGAATAATATGATAAGTTTAGAAATGAACTCAAAATAATTAAAGAGATCTTCAAAATGGTTTAGGGTCATACCTCAAGCACTTTGAAATCTTTTGAATATTTTGAAGGACAAATTAAACTTGTCGTATTTTGTTCTAAAATTATCCACTAGGAACTTTCAAGACTCAACAAAATCATAGCCTGAGGTTTAGTAACTAAACCTTCGTCTACTCTTATAATTTAAATTTCTTGCAACATTATATACATGTCTTGCAAGTACTAAAATTTTAGGTACTGTAACGAGAAGACTCGCCAGGTACGCTTTTTACGGTTTACAGTACTGTCCTTTCTTATACTTTCTACACTGTATTTTTATACTTAGAAAACTTGTATGCTAAAAAATGATGTCACCCGGCATGAAAATCAAAACTGTTAGGATGGCCACACAACCAAAACCAAAACCAAAACTAAAATCAATCAAGATAAAATTCATCACCATAACATTCAAAATATAAAAAAACTCAAAATTTAATCACAAACATCACAAAACAACAATTGTAACTAAATTAATACGTCTCTATTGGATGATCAGGAATCCCTCAGAAGAGGTAACCTAAAGTTGCTAATGAGACTTCCCACGGTTTAAAAGAAAGTATAGAACTCATTGTGTTGAGTTTAGTAAATTCATTTGGACTAAGTGAATCCGATAAAAAATAGTGGTACCGAAACGAGGGAACCGTAGGATCCTAACTGGTGTTGCTCTAATCATCTTTAATATGCCTCATAACATTTAATGAACCATAATCATAGGGACATCTAAGTTGACATCATAACTTGACACATTAGAAAACTTAAACTCTACAACCATCTTTAGCAGTACGACCATCTTCAACAGCAAAAGGATCTACAACAACACATCTTTCCTTAGAATTAAACAACCAAGCCATAGGATTTTGAGGTTGTTTGCTTATGCAACATAAATCCTCACCCTATCTTTAGGCTTTTGTATAACCCTGATACACAATATAAGCCTTAACTCGTCTTAGGATTCTGAGGTTGTTGTTTTTCATGAACTAAACTCTCATATCTTCCAGGCTATTTATGTGATCATTTCACATAAATGTAAGCCCTAAACAAATAAAATTTGTAGGATGAAACACTTGAAATAATTTTTCCTCTAAATCAAAGCCAAACAATAGGATAAACAAAGAAGTCATGGAGGTTCACCTCTAGATCTATGACATCCCCTAGCTCTTCTTCCTTTGGACTCTACAACAAAATGCTCAAAATTTGAACTATTCCCCTTTCGCACCTCTTTGTCCAATCTCATTGAAAAGTCCTATCCTTTAGCCTCTTTGCAGATAATATTTCCTTATTTTTATTCAGAGTTTTCTTAAGTGACTTCGGCCATTTAAGATGTAATTAACTATAGGGGCTTGTCATTATAGGAAGTTTTTTTAAATAGAGGAACTTTAAATGGTTCTACAGACCAAACAAATGTCATGTTTTTCTTAGTTTATTTGATTGAGTCTCACCCTCAAGTCTTGTGTTTATCCTTCAGGATAGATACAGGGTTTGAGGTA
>NEWO01000143.1:367727-379635 GCA_003013225.1 Phalaenopsis aphrodite
ATATATATATATATATATATATATATATATATATATATATATATATATATATATATATATATAAATTAAATATCCTTCCGAAGCGGGCGAAAGGATTTTATTTCTGGTGACTGAAAGCATCTAACGAGCAACTCCCCAACCAAAATAGTGCCAACAACTACAAAAGTCAAAGCTTGATCAACAGTTTTCTAGGTTTCTAAAGAATCTTAAGAAGCTCACCATCAAAATTTCATTTTGCTGAAGTCCTACAAAAATACCTATTTTTGTGAAGTTCAAGAAGCATGTCATAAAAAAAGTGGCAACTTGGATACAATAAAATGTTTTACCAAAAGAAGGAGTGTCGGTTATCCCAACAAAGAAGCTGCCACAAAATGCTAATGACCTAGGTAGCTTTACAATTTATTGTGCCATAACACATATATTTTTTGGAAAAACTCTATGTGATATAAGATCTAGCATCAACCTTATGCACCTTTCTAACTTCAAATGACTAGGATTAGATGTTCAACAAACCACATTAACCTTACAATTAGTTGATCTATCTTTGACCTACCCAAGGGGCTTCATAGATGTTGTTTTAATTAAGGTTGACAAGTTTATCTTTCTTGGTGATTTTGTTGTCTTAGATATGGATGAAAATAAGAAGATTTTTGTAACTCTTATTTGACTCTTTTAGCCACTAGATGGGTATTGATTGATATGTGAAAGGGAAAACTTATCTTGAGATTAATGAATAGGTGGCAACTTTTAATATTCTAAAGTCATTAAAATTTCCCTAAGAAAAAAATAATGATCAATGTCATTGATAGATGTGGTAAGGGTTACTTGATAGCCAATTGTTTTAATCTATGAAGCTAAACCCAGTAGAGCAAAGAGTGGTTTAAGATTATATTAAGACTTTTAAGGAGGAAGTTGGTCTACTCTTAAAAGGGAAGCCTTGAGTTTTTAATGATATATTTGAGCACATAGAAAACTAAAGTAATGCAAATCCTTTAGTATCATCCATAATACAAGTTGTGATGTTGGAATTAATTATTTTTCCCAAGCACATCAAACATGTCTTCCTACGAGTCCCATCTTCATAATATATCATCATTTGTATTGACTTGAGTAAACTATAGGAGATAAAGCCAATTAGAGTGCTAGAAACCCTTAAAAAATCCATTTGATGGAACATTATTGATATAAAATGAATAAGCGATTCCTATTGCATACAAAAAAAATATTAATGAAGGAAATACGTCAACCCAAAGCTGACCCTCATAAAAGGCTATACACAACAATGAAGGAGGTGGTGAATAAGTGGATTTTTAATGGTTGGATGTAGGCATAATATATCTCATCTCACATAGTTTTGGCCAGCCCAATTCAATTTTGATACTAACTAGAATCATAACTCGATGTGGCGTAGCATTCACCTAAAAAAGGGGGAGTGATGATAGTGGAGAATGTGAGGAACGAACTAGTGCCAACTAGAATCATCACTAAATATGTAATCTATATTCAATATTGTAAGACAAACACGGAAACTAGGAGGAACCATTTTTCACTTCCTTATTTAAACTAAATGTTGAATAGGTTAGTAGGACACCCATTCGTCTACTTCCTAGATGGAAAATCAAAATACCACCATATTCTTATAACACTAGAAGTGCAAGCTAAAAACTCTTTCAATAGTCCCAACATACCCTTTTTCCTTTAAGAGGACGCCCTTCAAACTATGCATGCCCCAAATTTATAACAATACATTATGTCTATATTTTTTGACTTGATTAAGATTGGGATTGAGATTTTCATGGATGACTTTTTGCATTGAGCTCATCTTTTGACTCATGTTTGAATAATCTCGTAAAAGTTCTTTGGAAGTGTGAGAAGCATAACTTAATGTTAAACTTATAGAAGAGCCAATTCATGGTGATCGAGGGAATATTTTTAGGTCGTATGGTTTTGAAGATGGGGATGGAGGTAGATGTAGTGAAGATTTTGTTAATAGAAGAAAAACCCCCAAATAACATTTGTTAAAGAGATTTGGGGGCATGTACATTTTTACCCTAGATACACTGAAGTCTTCAGTAAAATGACAGAACCACTATGAAATTTGTTAGAAATGAATGCTCTACTTAAATTTGATGAGATGCCTTACTTTCTTTGAGATTTTGTAAAGTAAGTTATTCATGACACTTGTGATTGTGGCACTAGATTAGGATCTTCTATTTGAGTTGATGTGTGATGCATCTATGCAACAGGAATGTTAATATAACATCAGAGAGACAAATCTTTTTATTCAATATCTATACTAGTAAGACCCTTGATGAGACCTAAGTGAGCTACACTAGTACAGAGAAGGAGATACTCACAACATTTTGGGCATTCAATAAATTAAGGTCCTACTTAATTGTTAAGAAATTCATCATGCACACAAACCACAATGTTATCAAATCTCTTATAACTAAGAAGGATATTAAGTCTTGATTGATCTAATGCATCCTTTTGTTATAAATTTTTTATATGAATATTTTTAATTGAAGATGTATAGAGAATCAAGTAGTGCATCATTTATTTAGGCTTGAGCAAGAAATATCTAATAAGCTCTTTGTTAACATTAGTGGGAGTTTTCTTGATGGACAGCTGATCCCGATTTTATATGTCAATACGATGTATGCGGTTATATTCTTAATTTTCCCTTACTTATTACTTTGCAACGATGCCAAAAAAACTTGATCGCCAGCAATAGCTTGGAAAAAACTTAACTTCAAAGCAAATAAGAATACAATTATTGTATTTAAATATGGGAAATTATGCAAGTACACGTATCATTATCAATTAATATAGGAATTTTTCACTAAGCCTCAAATATCGTACCAACAGGGAAAAGAAAAAAAATACAGTTTGTCTAGAATCAGAAGAAACTAGATAACAAATTCTACTTAGCAAAATATTCTTACTCAAACTTTAGATGCTATAATAGGAATAAAAGTTTGATTCTTTTTGTTTTTGATAATTGAAAGTAATGTAAATAACTAATTAAACTTAACTAAATATTTGTAAGATGATGGCAACAAAAATAAAATATCTTTCTCTTTATCATGAATCAGCAACAAGTATAAGAATTCTATTGTGGAAGTATTCAACTTGTGTTGTGCCAAATAGGAGCAATAATATTCGTTACCCTTACTAGAGATGCTATAAAGAACATTGACTAATTTAAATTTTGAATAGTCTTAAAGACGGGTTAGGTAAGGAAGATATTAGCTCTCACTCTAGAATTCCTTCTTCTCCCTCCACCTTGGGGCTAGCATCTTGTATCAAAATCTAAAACAATAAATCAAATTGGGGTGTTAGCCTGTCACTCTAAAGTCCTCTAATTCTACACCCTTCAAAGTTTATTTTCCTATTTATTTGCACTCAATCATATGAATTACATTCTCTTCCACACAATCTCATTTGCTTCTTACCATTTGTTCACTGAGATATTACCATCTCGGATCTTACATATTCTCACAACAGATATTAATATCATAATTAGTCAATTCAAGAAGTAAATGAAGTATAAGGTTTAAAATCATCACAACTTATTCCAACATTAAATATTAATTCTTCACACAACTTCCATCCAACACTTAGTCATCTATCATTTTAAGGAAAAAGATAATAAAGACTACTCATAATTCATGGAGAAAATAAAACTACACTTAAGTTTGAAAGTAGAAATCATGTAAACAAACAAGAAGTCTAAATTAAAATTAAATGTAGTCACAAAGATAAAAACTTATAACAAATCCTCTCCACCAAACTCTTGAAGTTCATTTGAATATCTTCCTTCTATTACAATACAAACTACAACTCAAAATAAAAAGAAAGGAGGGGGGTGTGTGTGCAAGAAATTGTAGGGGAGTGTGGAAGGGCTAGAAGAAATCTCTTGAAGGGGGGTGGCTTCAATCCAATCTAAGTCCTTTTATAATTTTTCAAAAGGTGTCTTGTTGTCTCTTCAAAATGTGTCCACATTCAATGCATCTTCCAAGAGTTGCATCCTTTCAAAAGCTAATTCAATGTATTCTTGTGCCCATTAACAATTTCCCACATTTTCACTAACACTTGCTTTATAAACCTCTTCAAAAATTTGTCCAAATTCATTGAATTGCCACGTAACTACTTCAGACACTTAAGTGCAAGTTATTTGTCGCTTAGGTGTGGCTTTCTTGGTTTTATTAGCGCGTAACCGCGAGTTTTGGGCACTTAAGCGTCATAGTTCTTTTACACACCTTCTTCATTTTTAATCCAAATTTGATCTTTTTTTTTACTCCTCTAACCATTTTTCATCCATTTGATTGTACTTGAATGAAAAACACACAAATACCTTCCATTAAAGCGAATAACTCAAAAATAAGTAAAAAATGTGTACATAAATACTATATAAATTAGGTGTATCAACAACTTCTCAATATTTTGTTTTGGAAAATTTTGTGGTATGCAAATAACATGAATTTCATTGTTAATGGCATCAATAAGTATGATCTGACTTATAACCAGAAGAATAAATTCTATATTGAATTTTAGATTATAATGTAAGGAAGAGCCATATCTCCTTATAAAATGTAAAGACCAGATCATTAGGAGATGAGTTCCCTTGGAAGATGTGAAAAATATCATTAAATTTTGTTCAAATTCAAAATCATGGGGGCAAGATAGAGTATTTATAACCGTATTTAAGATTTTACAATCTAGATTTAATTAGAATACCATCTACAATAGTGTGAATGAGTATATTAGGACGTATGATAAATGTCAAAGGGAAGGTATTATGTTAAAGAGCAATAAAATGCCCCTAAATTTTACGTTAGAAGTTAAAATATTGGATGTTTAGAAAATTAATTTTATAGAACCTTTTATGCCCTCACTAGGTAACATTTACATTCTGGTGATAGTATAGTGGATTGACGTGGTGGATTTGCCAAATTGTGATCATCAAAGTATTCAAAAATTTTAGATGGAGTATCTTTTTAATAGATTTAAAACACCTATAACAACTATTTGTTATGGAGGAAGATACTTTTGTAATTAAAAGATAGATATCAGTAATAAGTTATTGAATTAAACATAATACTTCAACCACTTACCATCTTCAGAGTAGAAGATTAGCAGAGGTGTTAAATAGAGAAATCTAAGGTATTCTAGAGAGACTATTAATCAAAATTGGAAGGAATGGGTAACGAGGTTGGATGAGGCTTTGTTAGATTATACGAGTGTTTAAAACACCCAAGGAAATATCTCCCTATAGGTTGATTTTTGGAAACTCCTATTATTTTTTTTGTATATTTGAAACATAAATCTTATTAGGCTATTAAGGAATTTAACTACAGGCTAAATAATTCAACAGAAAAAGTGATCACTACAATTGATTGGATTAGAAGAGTTTAGACAGAAAGCTTATTAGAGTGTCAAAATGTACATGTAAAAGATAAATAAATGGACAAGAGATTTTCTGATATAAATCATAATTAAAATTTTATATCAAAAAAATTGAAAAACATGTGGTCATGACCATTCACTATGGTAAAATTCTATCCCTTTGGATATGTCAACATGTAGGATAAAAAAACTACCAAAAGCATTAAGGTTAGTTTCCAAAGGCTAAATCTATATTTGGTATGGGTTATAATAGTTCGTAGAAAAGTCTTGTACTTTGGGTTGTTGTAAAAAGTAAATCTTCAATTATAAGGCTAAGGAGATTAAAAGAAGCACTACTTTGGAGGCAACTCAAAATTTATCTTATACGTTGAGTTATTTATGTTCATATTCTTCTTAAGTAATTACTTTTCATGTTCTTTGATTTATTAGTTATTTTATTAGAGCATGTTTAGGTTATTGAATTGAGACTGGAAGAAACCTTTTTTTGTGGGAGTTGGGACTGGAGCACGTGTACCTTTTCTTAGAGAGCCTAAGCTTGGTATGCAAAGAGCAAGGCATGCTTGCACCACATCTCATTGCACCTATGCTTCTTAGTGTATAGAGGCACACCCGAATTGTAACCCAACATGCTCATGTTATCGCACTTAGTGCTTTGTTGTCCCAAGCTGAAACTCCATGCATCTGCACTCACCTACACAAAAATTTAACTTTTCTTTCTACCCCTCATTCAGATTGATAATTTTTTTCACTAACACACCTAGATTGCACCATGTTTCTCACCTAGGCATCCAATGGAGAAGAGATGAAGGTGAAATTGGCTGAAGGAGGAAAGGTTAAGGGTTTTATAGAAAATTTGAGGTGACATCTATTAATCATCCCCCCTCCCACCCCCACATGTTGAGATTCCCCATTGCATGTCATTCATCTTCTCCTTTTTTATTCTTCTTCTATGATGTTCTTCTTCTTCAACAATGGTGTTTGAGCTAATTCCTCACATTTGAGATGCATGGCACCTATAACAAAGCATACAAAAGAAACCTCATTCCATAAAGAAACATTGTGAGCTTAGAAGTGAAAACTGATACAACAACCTCCTAATATTGAAGAAGTTCATCTTTTAGGGAATATTCCTTGAGCCTGGGGGTAAGGTGGAAGGAGTGACTGTATCAAAAGACTAGGAGAGATTATGTTATAGCGCTCCATCAAAATTGGTCCAAATATTTTGCATACTCTTTGCCTATGTAAGGGATCCAAAGGGTGAGAATGTCTTTGTGAGGAGAAAATGGATAGTGTTCAACCCTAAAGTAATCAATTTGATCTTAGAACTTGGTAATATCTCAAAATTTTAGTACACTATTTTCTTGGCCTTAGATTATATTGAAATTATCAATTTTCACACTTACCTCACCGCCTAGTGATAGGTCAGAGATGAAAAAAATTTTAATTTTTCAGTACTTCTAATGAGTTAAAAAAGTGGCACCACTTCATTATTTTGAGAGTGATGCCCATCACGATCCTAACTCATGTCACTAAGGATAGATCCGTTCAAACTTTTTGTAATTAGAGGAAGAAGACAGAGAATGTGATAAAAAAATATCAATTTATCAAAATAGATAAATCTTAAAATAATAAAATTATAGATTTTATCAAACAAAAAATTTTTTGAAGTGCAATTTTTTTCCCATAAAAATATAGAGTTGAAGTAATATGTTTTAAAATTTATGTACAATCCTCCCTTATTTTTATAAATTTTTTAAAATTGTGCTCACACTAAAAAATTTGGATTTGGTTGGTAGATGTGGTATGATTTAGAAGAAAGCCCCATTATACAATGAAACTAGCAATGTGTGATCTATATGAATGTACATAATGTTGAGGATCTATAATAAGCAATTATTATTATCATGGAGTTTTTGGATGACTTATAGTTTAGAACTCCAAGAGGTTTCGTGTTATTGATTTCCTTTCCATGCCATTCACTATTTTTGTAATGCCATTTTAATTTTGATCCCACTTCTTGTACAAAAATATTTTTTGCATAATTATTAATTTTTTAGTATTAAATCCTTACATGAAACTTCATTTAAGGTTAGCTCATTAATGACATATAATTTGCCACCTCTTTAAACAAATGTGTCTTGATAAAAAATGCCTTTTTCAAATAGGTTAAAGTTATGTAAGTTTGTTCCAAATGTGGGGGTGCATTTATAGATAATCTAGCTTCTTCCAAATTTATGAAAATAAATTATAATTATTAATTTTTTTTTTAATTTATTCTAAAATTATGAGGAAGTACTTAATTGTTTTCATGGTTGATAGATATGTCATTGGAGACAACGAAAACTTTTGGTCAGTATAATACTAATTTATGTAGTTTAAGCTAATTTTTTTTTAATTGAACGTCCTATTATTTTGTGATTAAAAATGGTGATAAAATATATATTACATTAATTGATTATTATATAATCAATGGAGTTAGTTCTAAATATTCTTTATGTGTAAAAATGTTGTGAGATTTCTTTGTAAAGTGATCAAATATGTAGTTAACAAGAGTAAGATATTTCTTGAAAGGGCATGGAACCATTATTTCTATAGTTGAAGTAGCTTGAGGTGTTAATAAGGTTGTCCTTTTATTTGAAGTTGTTTAGAGCTATCAAAAATTAAAGCATTATAAAAATTTGTTGCAAGTTATTTGTAAGAAAACTGGAAAACTTAAATAAGAACATTCCCTTCAGTCACACAATCTTATAGGAGAAAATATATGGATTATTAATTATGCAATGGGGTATAAATAATACCATAACAATTTTATATAAAAGTAAAAAGTAGTTGAAAAACTTTATTCCAAGAAAAACTTTTTGTCTATTTCCTTGCATTCCCTTTTTTAAAAAATATCTAAAATGTTATGAGTAATGATAAACTAAAAAATATTTTTTATATTATATAATATTTGAAAAAATAATGTTTAAAAGTATTCTAAAGCATGACTTAACTTATAATAAACACTACAAAGATTTGTATATCATTTAAACAATTTTTTGAAGTAGATTGTTATTGGTGAAAAGAGAAAAAACTTTTTTTAATTCTAACTTTTATTTTAAGCTTGATTTATTTTTCATGTTCATTGACAAGAAAAAAATGACGTATTTTTTTGTTCTTTTTTTTTTGCATAAGTAGCACTTTTTCCTATAAGCAGTCATCTAATACTTGCTCTAAATCACAGATGTTCACTACTTCTAATTTTTACAATGATAACTAAATTGATAAATCATTTAGGTCTTTCATACATTTAATTTAATAAAAATTTGGTTCTAGGAATGTCCACACAAGAAATTTAAATATTTATAGAATATCAACCACCATAATATGTTAGTTATACAAAACTTGAATTTAATGGGCATCTTCATAATCTTGATGAGAAGCCAAAATTTTTTAACTTGACTTCCATTAAGATAAATAATCAAACCCTTCAAACCATTGATAAAATATATGGACCATTAGTATTTTATATGTTCTTATTTATCAAATAAGTCAGGCCCAAGTTGATATATCCCTTAATGAATAATGATAAAGCTAGTAAGAATTTGGGTTGGCATCATCCACATTTTTTCATTTTGTCCTACACTCCTTAACAATCAATGCTATTAGAAAGAAATTCAAAGGTTTTATGCCATTTGGTTAAAACAAGTTGTAGTAAAATGTTTATTAGAGTATTTATCAAATCTATTTGAATTCTAAGTCACCAACCTATCAAATGAACATACCAACAAAAAAAAGGTTGACATCTCTTGGAATTCATTGAAATTAGAAAGTTAAAGGAGGATTTTCAATATTTTTTTCTCCATTGCATATGCTTCTAATTATAATAAACACCAAATTTAGTGATGTATTTAGAAGACCTATCTGTATATGGTGATTCAACCACTAAAAAGGCTTCATGATTTTATCATTTATATTCTTCTCTAATAGATAAAGTATTATCTTTGAATGTAGTACTCAATAAGCATTACTGATGTATTTTTTATAAAACACAAAAAGTTGTTGGCAAGTTCAAAGAAATTATGTTTTAAATGTGCATGGCTAGCCTAGGATACCACAGATGAAATTTGACACTATTTCTAAATGTTATCCAAAAAAAAAATCAATTTTTAAAAAATAGTAAAGATCAAGTGATCTTCAAAGGATTGTCCATGTTTGAAGCCACAAGTAATAGAATATGTTATTTTATTCAATCTCATAAAATGAGATAAACATATTTATTATATTAATTTTATTTAACCTTTCACTTAGAAACATAAGATTATTATTTATGGATATTTGATCTTAAATTAACTATTTTACGATAGTTCTACATGGATAACAACCATAATTAAATGAAATGGATAGGGTTCAACTTTTATTCTTAAACTAAAATTAAATAAGACACCAAAGATTAGTATTGTAGTCAAACTAATTAGCACATGGTAGATGAATCAAACTTAACCATATAAGTTGCAAAAAATTTAGATGGTAGGTATAGAATAGTTAAAAGTGTTTGCCCTTAAGTTTTGGCTTTAAGGTCTATATGTTGTGGGAACTTACTCTTAAAATTATGGGTATAGATATTTATCCTTACTTATATGAAACTTATTCAAAAAGGATAGTTAAATTAAAGTTAAATGTAACTAATTACTTTTTTAAGTTTTTGCCTTAAATATTGTTAATAGTTCTAGTAGGCAAGATAAGAAGGTCTAAGAATTAGCTTAAAATTATTTTGTACGAAACAGAATGTGTTTATACATGAATAGATAATACACAAGCTTTCTATTTATTTTAAAGGTAAATGGCTACAAAATTTCTTTTGTAGAATGTATTATTTTCCTTAAAAACTGATATAGGCCATTGAGAAGTAGCGAAAGGAAGCTCCATATGGATGAATACCAATATTTTTTTTCTAGTGATTTTTAAAATTAGAATGGTGTGTATTCTTGTAATGGCTAACTCATTAATCTTTTTTAATTTGTTATGTAGTGTTTTATGGAAACTAACTACATCCAATCCATTATATTAATTATTTATTATTTTAATATTGATTATTTACATTTATACTACAGTTTAAGTACATTATTTTTCTATGTTCTTAAATATATTTGGTGTGCAATGCCCTAAACATATATGTGTTAAAATCATAAGAACTAAAATGTTCCACATTTAAAATATTATCAGCATTAATCATTCAATAAATCAGTTAGTAACTATATAAATATAAATATTCATGGCTAGCAACCATATATACATGGCTATCAACCATATATACTAGCTATCAACATGAATCACTGAACATAATTAATTGCAAGCTTTCTTCACAAAACATACATACATTTTACTATTATGATAAGATTCTAATAATAGAAAAAATTTAAAAAATCCCTTTGGATCCTAGGAATATAATATAATTTATGATTAACATCTAATAACTTGAATTTAATAATTTAAATTAGTAGTATTATTGAGTTTTAATTTATAAAAAAAACATTTTAATAACGTTTTGACCTTACATGAATTTAAAGCCCATTTAATTAAGAAATAGAATGCGAAAAAAAGCTTTTGTGGGTCAAAAAACATATCAATTATGATCAAGTAGTTTTGTTTAAATTGTTATTTTTCTAGGCCGCATTACCTAGGTTGTTTTAACCTATCCAATCTTACAAATTCATAGATATCAAGCTTAATGATTTCAAGAAAATTATATTTTTATAAAATTTCATTATTAAGTATGATTTTAAAACCATTAAATTACTCACCTAACCATCAATGAATCTATTGGCAAGTCTTATGCACTTGCTTGGAATAAATGTGTTGCTACTTAAATTAGTTCTTTTAATCTTAGATATAACATCCTAAATTAATTTTTTAACTGTGTTATGTCAAAAATATTTACTTCATGAGTATTTTATTAATCTTATCATACCAAAATGTAAGCCTTAATCTTTTAAAATAAATGATCAACATATACATAACTTCAATCAAAATCCTAAAATTAGCATATGAATAACTTTGTGATAGTTTCTTAAGAAGATGAGGATTTTTAAAAGGTCTCCTCATCCTTACGACTTTAATTTTTAATAACCTACTATAATATTCCATCATTGTGTTACAATGAATTAAGAAATAAAAAGTGTGAATAAATTTAAGTGTATATATATATATATATATATATATATTCTAGGATGCTGGTGACTGGAGAAGGGGCTCTGCTAAGGTTTCTGGCAGGATGAAGGATAGTGGCTGTTGTTTCAAGTTTGCCATTAAAGAAGTGTTTGTGGAGTTACCCCTGCTAGCTTCATTTGGTGAAAGAAGGCTTCACTGCTTTATTCTGTTTACTGCTCCTTGGAGTTTTCCTGTGGTGGCACTGTTACATTGGTTTCCATCCTTTCTTTGTTTTCTGGAAACTGGGGGGGGGGTTTTTACCCACTCTTCTTAGTCTTTGGTATTTTATCTCAGTCTGGTGTCCTTTTGG